>CAIIXF020000003.1:154229-186229 GCA_903813345.2 Owenia fusiformis
CCTACAGGAACTACAGGGGTTAGTCCTTCTGAGTTATTAATGAGCAGAAAGTTGAGAACCACCCTCTCAATTTTACCTCAAAAGTTGAGACCTTCCCTACCAGATATGAATAAAGTATTTGAGCATGACGCCAATGTAAAGGCCAAATACAAATATTACCATGATTTGCACTATGGTGCAAAGCCACTTGCACCATTGAAACCATATGATCATGTGCGGGTGGAACTTGATGACAATAAACACTGGAGTTCACCTTGCACCATAGTTAAAGTGCATGATTTAACACCATGTTCCTACATTATACGCGATGAAGCGGGAGTTTGCTATCGTAGGAACCGTAGACATTTGCAAACAACTAAAACAAATGATTAATGGAACATCCTGTATTATATCTCATAACTCTTAATGAGAAAAAATATTTTTCATTTATAGGTATTTGGAAATAAATTATGTCTTATATAACTACAAGAATCCACAAGAGGTAAAGGACATTCCACTGGGAGTACAACTAGAAGTTGAAGTCAATGGACTGGATGTGAAACATGTGCAGTAAGTTCAGTTTTTCTATACTGAAAGTTTAATGAATTTTGTCCAAATTACATTAGCAGCTTCTTTGAGTGAGAACTAACTTACAAGCAGTGTCCCTTTAAATGACTAAATGGATGATTCAGTCCCTTAACATTATATCATCTCCAGCTCATGGGCAGGCATGAATACAGAATCAAAAGTAGATTCACTCATTGTTTCTTTGAGTGAGAGAGAAACTTCACTACCAAGAAGAGAAATCTTGGATATGTAAGCTGGCAGGCTTGTAACATTGGCCTAAGAGATGTTGGTAAGTTCTTAAATTCCAATGTGTTTTAGATCACAAACACAAAAGCCTTTTTAGGTGAGATAATCAGCGTCGGAGAAGATCTTTTTAAAGCCAATCATCCGTGGTCATCTCATCTTTTTTAGTTTAAAGGTCAATGACACTCCTTATTTCGTTTACGTTTTCGTCGACGGGTGGATAAATCACTTATTTTGCTGCTCAAAAGAACATTTATAAAACCTATACGCGTACACATATATACAGGTTCACGTTTAGGTTGCCCGTGCATCTTATCCTCTCTAGTCTTACTTCATAATGAACAACAATGCATACAAATAGGTTCCATGATTATTTCAGAGCTGCAAAATGATTTACAAACAATAAAACTCAACTCCAATACCTTTTCTTCATATATAAAAGCCTAAAAGTGTTTATTAAGCAATGCAATATTATGCATTAAGCTCAAAACATAAAGGAAAATCTTGTTTTCGACTGTTAGATGATACGGAAATGACCATGGAGTCCCCAATAGCCATTCATATTTTACGAATCATACATCACTTTGTTGGAAATTGAATTACCCTTTTAATTATATATAATTTGCGAAGATATTACAAATAAAAATATGGACGTTTTTCTGGCCAACCCTGAACATTGGCGTTCCAACACATTGTATGTCACTCATTGGTCAAAATTACATGACCATTAACAATGTTTTTCAGATCACAGATACAAAAGCCATTTAGGTGAGATAATCAGCGTTGGAGAAGATCTTTTTAATGAAAGGTATGTTGTAAGGGACCATTACAATACATTACGAAAAGGAAGGCATCCAGTGTGAAGGAAGGGAACTGATTATCATAAAAAATACTATTGTTAATTACCATACCCCAGTCAATAACAAAAGTTCCAAAACATGCCATGGCTGGAAATGAAGTTGACATGGCTAAGGTTCACAATTATAAAAAACGATAGCACGTCCTTTACCAATGGCATACAGTGAAGCAATTCATGGTTACAGGCGCTTGCTAGCATCCAAACAAGCAGAGAATTTTCAGTTAAGTAATTCTTTTGAGGAGAGTATCCAGATCACTACCGTCAATGATAGATGACCACGCAATTCAAACTGTCCTGTTTTGGAAGGGTTTCATGCAGCTTCAACAACAGAGGTAGTGCCGAAGTCTATTATTGGCTGCAAAACAATAATAAATGCAAAACCATCAGGCCACTCTACCTTACTGACTGACATGCTAGATGCCCAAGCCCTAGTCTATGAAAAGGACCAGAAATATGCAGTCTTTCTTTCTCGTTTAGACCCTAAAAGAATCAAACAAAATACCCATTAATCATGTCTCTAAGTATTATGAATGTAGCAAAAATCACTGATTGTTACAAACCCAGAAGTAGTTCAAGAAGACCTCATCCAGCTTCTATCCCTAAGTGGAGAAGAAATCAGATTGGAGATTAAGACACGTAGTCAGTCCAACTCTGAGGCCTAATTCCAGCTTGCATGCGGACCTATTGCCTGTCCGCATTTTATTGCGTTACATCGTATTCACAAAGCTATTTCAATAGTTGAGTTTCACCTATGATTTTGAAGCGGGTGATAGCTGATTGGTGTCATGTAAAGGCTTTAAGTACATGGTATAGCAGTAATTAAAGGTAATAAGGTACTGTTTCATTCATATTTCTTGGTTTTAAAAACATTTAATCAAATAAGCTGGAAAAAATTTTGAGAAATAAAATAATGGTGTAATAGATACAAAATTATAAAAAAAATTATAATTAGCGAAAATTGATATCCGCAAAATTTCTAAATTGCAAAAATGTGAAAGATAACAGCATCAAATACTAATGGCAGTACAGTATTTGCATGTGAAATAATTATGATATAAAGAGCGTTGATGAAACAATTGCAATGAACTGTTTTGATTAGCCAAGGCCAGAGCATTGGAATTTGAACTGAAGTTGAGTAGATTGTTGTTATTGTATAAATTAAAAAAAATAATTATAGAGACTTTTTACAAAGTTGGTCTTCATTTCAAATAGCTGACAATATTTCCCAGATTTAGATTGACTAGGCCTTCAGATTTTTTTGAATTCCAGTATTACTATTACTTATACAGTATAACCTGTCTAATCCAAATGCCACCGTGACCAGTTAAAAGCATTCAGATTTGGAGGTGTTCGTTATCACAATAAATTATAATAGTTATATCATTGATAATTAGTTTATTCAAAGATGGCAGCAGCATTCTCAGAACCTGACAATCAGAATCTCATGAATCTTTTGTTCACGTTAGTTATTTAAACTTTATATTCATGAATAGATGGCAGTTCTATACATATATGTAAGATTGTATGTATGTAAGATGGCGATACATCTATTTACGCCTATCTCAGGGGAGGGGTGAGAGATTTCCAAAAGATGAGCGTTAGTTGGTACTACATTCGAAAACCAATTTACAACTATGTTCATTTTAAATTAATCTCAGAATGATCGCTGGCAGAAATGCAATTGTTTTAATAGACTAGTATTCTTTGGTATTAGGGGATTACATTTAGTTATTCCTACATGGTCTTATAATCTTTATATGGTTCTATCTATCACATTCGCAATACTCACAAGGGGGATGGGCTCCCAGAATGCAACATTGATACTCTTACGATATTCTTGATGATGTAATTACAAAATTCGAATTCGAAAATAAGACCAAAATTAACGATTCAAATGTTGAAGAGAACAATACGGCGGCTGTTTGAATTCGAATTTTGTAATCATGACATCAAAAACATTGTGAGAGTATCGATGTTGCATTCTGAGAGCCAATATCGCGTCAATTGTTTATTTGAAGTTGTTATGCTAACGGGTAGACCATCTGCCAGCCGAAGTGATATTTTGATGACTAGCGGTGCGAAGGAGTTGGTGAACGTCACACAGATTGCGCATGCGCAAATATTTGCTTCTAATAAGCAATGCAATTGGTCCATTGTTGACCAATCAAAAAGCTTTTAGGAACAACTGTAATACATTTTTCATAGCTTGGATCACTCATGGCACACACAGGATCGACGCAACTAGATTTTCTCGCTCTTGCACGTTACTACATTTATTTTTGCATTGCTTCTTCGGAGCACATTTTTTGAATTATTGACGCACACGTCGATTATGAGAGGCATTCAGTTATGTACATACTCGGACACTTTAGAAAAGGTTTAAATGCCTCAATTAGCCAGCAACTACAACCTCTTTAGGTGTTGTAGTAGTTTTGGAAAGCACAGAAGCAGGTAGAAGCTTTGGACCCACATACTGGACCCAAGATTTGTGAGTCTCACTTAATAAATGTAAATGGGGAACTGAAGTATGACACTTTTGCAATGAAACCATTCAATATTGCCAAAGATGGAATCAAAGTTCTTTCTCGAAACAGGGCAGCCTGGTCATTAATGAGATATGTGATGACTTATGAGTATTGTACCACAGTTACTCACCTGTGAATAAGCATCTCAGTTATCTATGGCTGGCCAGCTGGACCAATGTATTGTCATACTTTTAACGCCGTAAAATCTAAACAATCATTTCAAACAAGTGATACGTATTTCAAAATGGTGCGGCAAAGTGAAAATAGGCTGATATTTATGCAGCAAATTGAGCGGCAAATAGGCGACATATGTCAACAATGAAGGACTCCTCCTGTAGGAATAAGAAATAAAGAACCAATTTTGAGGAGGAAGGCAACTTTGCACTGCCAAGTGTGAATTGTACTGATTTTTGCATATTTTTGGTTTGTGGTTTTCCTTTTTTGATTTGCCTATTTTTAATCTAAGGCTAATCTGTAAATGAAGGTGTGAAAACTTCAAAAAATGCCAACAGTGGCAGTTTTATACCACATATGTCTAAGGAAAGTGTTGACAATTATTTACTACAATTTGAGAAATCCTCATTTGTGTCAGCCCAGAAACTGTATGATGACAGATATTTGCAGTATATCCGCAGCACAACATGGGAAGGACTGACGTTTGTCAAAGTTTGTGTCAATACAAGTATGAAGAAGCAACTCATATATCATGTTGACATGTCCATTGATAAACATGGTGTAGTACAGGAAGCACAGTTGGCATGGGACCAGATTGCCATTATAAACATGTATCCATAGTTTTATGTGCAACCATAGACTTTTCTTCAATCATTCCACCCAAACACTAAACACCATGGTTCACCAGTCAAGGCTGAGAATTTGAAAATGGCTGGAGAAGATTTGACTTTGAAAGGTCAAAGGGGATTGTTTTTAACTGGAAGGTGCATCAACAAATTTATGTAGAATAAGATGCCAACGGTAATTTGGTTAGGAGAAGGAATCTTTTTGTAGATGATGTCGGTCAGAATAATGAGATTGATGATTCTAGCCTTGGTGTTGAGGCATTTCCTATGGAAGATGAAGATGTCCCAAGCTGTGAATCACCAACTACATCTCTGTTTTAAAGACTGACCTCTTAACATATAATTGTATTTCTTTAATGTCTCATATTTTTGTATTTTTATATTGTATACATATTGTAACATATCATTGTAAAGATGTATGCATACTTTGAATGCTTACAGTGTTCATGTAAGTATATTGTAAAAATAATTATGGGCAGTTATACACCCCTTTGGGTGCCAAAGCCTGTGTTGTGAATTTGTTATGAGAAATGAAATAAAATCATTTTGAAATTGATTGAATTGATTTAAAATATTACCATTATCCAACAGAAGTCACAAGATAAGAATGGCAAGCAAGATGACTACCACATGTTAAAATGAATGCGTGAAAACGCAGACATTAAAGGAACACATTGACAGGGTGGTGTTCTTATAGATGAAATGAAAATACAGGAAGACATGACTCTACATAACTGTAAGGACTACATGGAAATTATTGGACTAATTGATATGGGGGATACCAGCGATGCAATGCGAAACATTGTATCAGAGAAATATGCATTGATAGCTGCATATATAATCCAATTCATGTTCATTTCATATGATGGTTTTCGTTTCCCAATTGCATATTTTTCTACAAAAACAGCATCTGCACCAGAAATATGATGTCTGTTTTGGGACGTCAATTACGATTTAATGGACTTCCAATTTGAGTAGCCCCAAACAGAAGTTTCTTTAAAACTTACATGAATTTGTCTGAGAAAGCACCAAGACAATCATTTCAAACGTGTTTGTAACTGCATTGAGAAATCATCAACTACTGGAAAAAACATTAATACTGGATGGGACACCAATTTTATGGCAACATTTCGTTGATGCATACAATTGGGATAGAGAAGCCAACCATAGCATGAGATTACATCTCGACCTGACCCAAGAACATATTGTTCTGGAAAACAATTTGCTTAAGATTAGAAATCATCTGGCAGAAGATTCAATGTATTAAAAAACTAGAAAATAAAAAAATTGGACAAAATGAAGATTTGGGAAAAGTTAAACTTAGGATAAAAATTAAAATTGATTAGATAGAAATATGTGTATATGTCATTTCGAACTAATTGTCACATCTTCTTTCAGGTTTGAATTGCCCGCCCACCCACACTTATCAGATTTATCTCTTATTGTAGGTGGTTAAGACATCTGAGAGCTCAATATATAATGACATTTGAACTTTGTAGTTGAAATTTCATTGCCTCAGATGTGCAAGCAGCCAAATTCTAATTTATTTTTTCTTGCAGTATTTTAGCATGATTTTTTTTATTTTGTGAGTATCTTTGTAAGTGCAGTTATGTTATTGTTCTTTTATTTGCCTTGTTCTGTTATGTTGTTTTTTATTGTATTTATTAATAATGTGTACTGGCTTCAGCCTTAAAAATAATAATATTATACATTTTTAAGTTATCTTATGTTTATGCTTTAAGTGTGAAGAGGTGGTAATTGGTGGTTATGAAGTAGTAAAAAAAATGAAGTAGTCTGGGACATGTTGGTGGAGATGTAAGGAGACTAATTCAGCGAGGATATACTTTGAACTCACACATGAACATTTATTTTCCAATGATGGACAGAAAATGAGGAACCACTTGGCATTCAATGTCCTTAATGAGAAGATGTTATTTCTTGCACAGGTAAAAAGAAAACTTTTACTTTTGAACACATAAATTTTATTTTGTAAAATACTAGTAGCAATTTTTTGCAGGATACAGCAGGATACCACATCAGGGGTTAATGATATTAACGCCAATGCTACAGTGTCGATTATGATCAATGGGAGGGAACAAGAAGCACCATAATGGCTGGAGAGCAGAGTCGAGAAGTTTTAAGATAAGGTGATCACAATATACCTGAAACGTTGTAAAATAAATCAGAACATTTTGGACGAGGAACAATACTGAGAGCATTCAATTCTATGTATAATATTTCAATGACAACATTTTTAATTAAAAACAGGAGTAGATACTGAACCAGGCATCAATTTGCAAAATATACATTACTAAGTGCATCACCGAATGCGATGCCTACAAAAATCGTTCATCCTTTCATTGATACACAGTAGAAGAAAATAATGCACCAACCTTAGTTTTCTGTTCCATCGCGGCCATTTTATTGGATAAATCAGTGATCTTACATTTGCTGAGGCTTTCACTGTCTACGGAATAATATTAAAGTGATAATATCTCAAATTGAAATTGAATTTATCAACACTAGCCGAAGTACATTTTTTTTAATTAATCTAAATGTAACATTCATTTTTAACCACCAATTTCATCAAAAATACAAAAGTCACAAAAACTAAATAATTTATTAAATACAACACAATATAACATGTTTTTAACTTCGAAATATTTATTGTATTGGTTCTCAAAAGAAAAAGTTAAGGGGAATGTTAAACATTATTCATTTTCACTTAAGAATAAAAACAAAAAATAAAAATATTCAAATATGACACTAACAAGACACTAAATACCATATTAAAGCTTCTGTCCAATCAACACACAGATCATTATTTCAATCAATCAGAATGCAGCATGAGCACTATATAATAACAGTCAATTACAGAACAATTATTACACAATGGATACTCTTACTGATAGACAACACCATCTCATACAAGAAAAAGCATATCTAAAAGAACATTTAGAGGGCCTGTAGAGACTGAGAGACCATAACATAGAAATTCTCAAAGCAACCTCAAGCCTCAACACAATCCAACAGAAGATACAGGAGCTGCAACATCAACTACAACAGATAGTTGAGATTAAAATCAACACCTTACACACAATTGAAGATACAATACTTGACCTAATGAACCTGTAACCAAAAACAAATGGTCCTTTTACAGGACCACCAATTCTTCATAAAGATATTTACAAATTTATGACTTTTGCACTTTATATATTAATGAATTTTTTCTTCTTTTCAGGACACCCAAGGCAAATGATCATTTCTACCAATTGGACTGATAGTTTACAGCCATTTGTTAGATATTATTTTTTGAAATTAAATAAACATCATATAAATTCTTCATTAGATATTATTTTACAACATATCTTCAAGAATCAATAGTAGTGATTTATGATATGTTATGATCGGATGTTCAGAAAGATTATGACAATGAAGTGTTATGTTCAAAACATTGTACCCTGAAGTAAAACCAGCTGGGCTGTAGTAGCAACTTGCTATCAAGGGTCTTTTCAAATGCATCTATATTCATCATAAACTAAGATTTAAATAAAAAAACGAAGACTCCATGTGAGAGGAATAGCAGAGTAAGGAAGAAAATTTACAAGAGGTTCTGGTCTCTCCTCAAAAACCTAGGAGCTTGGGATCACCCATCCTACTTGGAAAAGAAGAAGGAGATGGCCCCTGGGCATGGAAGAATGGTCTTCCAAAGAGAAGTAATGCCAGGGTGTATTAGAAAGGTAGACATGCATAAAATGGGAATCAATAATATTAAAACAAACATAACATACTTTATAATTGTACACATAATTATTACTGTATTCTATACATATTGCACTTCATATTTGTTGCAGGTAGTGAGATCATCATACCCTAAATCCCTTGGATAAAATAGTGATTTCAAGATGCATGAGCTCCTTGTGTTTATTCATTCATTTCAATTCACCATTCTTTTATCAACACACCGCTGAATTTTCAATAGACAGGAAAAACAAAACAATAAGAAATGGTACTCGATTGTTAATTGCAAACTTTGTTTTTAATTTTGAAATATCAACCAATGAATTTATTTAATTGGAATGGTACTCGGGTTGTGTGGCTAAGGAACTGTCTCAGGCGAAACGAGTGAATGATATCAACATTGATCTGCGGCACTCTAATCTCAAAAAATGTAGCCATCATTCACTTTTGAGCAACATCATGTGAGCCCAACACCTACGGTTCTATTTATATTTTATCCATTTTATATGCAATTGTCTATTGAGTCAAGATAGGACTGAAATCATTGATGATTTGTCAAGGTTATGTTGGAAGCTAAAAAAACAATCCTCAATTAAGAAGGGTTCCTAAAGAATGTATGTAAATATCTAGGCCTTAGAAAACATTAATTTTAATTTCAGATTGTTGATGTCATTGAACAAAAGGGGTTCTCCAACATATTTGAATATTTGAAACGTATTGGGAGAAGTTTGTCAGTTTCTGTTTATCCTAAGAAGCTGGAATGGAGCCCAAGTTAATGCTTTTGCAGGGCAAGGCAACCTGTATGTCTGTGTGTTTGAATTAAGTATTTATTTTTATGTCCCCAGCTACATATTGTCAGCCTAGGCTCGTCCATCCTTCTTTCTGTATGTCCAGTAGTTTTCTCCTAAACTGGTACTGATATTACTTTTAAATTTTCAGGGATAACTTTAGAGTATTGTATTTTACAGATGAGGTTAAAAAAATTCTACATGATACCTACATCTTGTCTCCTATTTTGGACACAAATGCTTAAATCCTTGTCAGCACTTAACAAAAAACAGCCTCACAGTTACTGTAAACTTTCACCTTTATTTCATGAGTTAATTTCTAATTAACATGTACATTTATTTTTAGCTAGCTAACTTACTCGGAACACCATTTCCCATAGAAGTCGAACAAGACGATTTTATAGCATCTACAGAGCTAACAACAATACCTGATAGCTTTTTCACACTCAGAATAAATTTTTTGTGACCAGTACAGTTAGACCGAGTACCAGTAACAAAACATTCCAAGTAAAAGATTGTTATGAGACAACGATAGGTCTTAGTCTAGATGGTTTAGTACCAGGGGATGTTCTGGCAGCATTCTGTAATTGTATGGGAGGGTAAGTAATTTCTTTATTAAGTGACATACCTGAAGTACTTTTCAGATTTTTCTTCTAGGGCACTTATTCACCACCTCTTGGACTCCTACTTCACCTATAGGTACATGTATTTTGAACATTGAAAGGCCACGCTTTGACAAATCATTGACATGTTGGGACCTCGCATACCAATAATTTTGTTGTATATTTTTTTCAGGCAGTTATTTAAATTAGTCTAAATTGATATGCAACAATTGCAAGGGTATATCAACAATTATCTGTAGCAGATGCCACACAAACTGACAAGGGAACCATTCTACATTTGTAGTTTGTACAATGTTTTATTATTATTATTAATGTTTTTATTATTCTTAAATCATAGTAATTTACAAAGTACAAGAAAGCAAGACCAATCGCCATTTGGCATTACAGGTCGCTACAATGTTCATATTGAAGGTTACATGAAAAAATCTAAAATTTGATCCTAAACTAGGAAAAATAGCAAAATAGCAAATGAAATGCTACTTAAATTATGCCTTGTTACGTTAGTTCTTCAGAGCTGATGGTGGTTGCCGGCATGTTGGTGCCACTCTATACACTCTAGATGAGTTCTTAACAAATGTTAAATCTGTGACAGAAGGGCCCTACCAATGGATAGCAAGGGCAAAGGCATCTGATGCCCCAGTTCCAATTGTCAAATTGGACTTTCATCTAAGTCCAAGAGGTATACTGGGCATTTATTGTTGCAGGTTCAACAAGTTGATACATGAGTCATCGAAATATCAAGATCTGTTAAGAAACTTATCTTAAAAAATTTGGGGTGGGGAGGTTTCAATAGTGAAAAGTTTTCTATCCATAAAAATCAATGTTTTGAAATTTCATGAAATCTGAGCTGTACTACTCGTACCTTCAAAGGTATTAAGTGACACAAAACTGTACTATTGGAATGACTGATATAAATATTAACCATCATTCTTACATAAATGTTGCTGAAACTTACTGATTATATCTCTTCTTCATCAAACTAAATAATCCATTGAAACATTGATTAGAGGGAAAGCAAGCAAGTTTTCTGAAGGACATGTAACTGTGGCTATGTCAATGTGGTATCTGGCAGTCATCTTCAGAGTATGTTAACAAACTGGAACTTCTGTAGGTGGTACAATTTTTTGCCATTCGCAAACTGGGAAGTTTTCTTCCCATATGATAGACTTCTCTTAGAAGCAAGTGGTATTGGACCAAACCATAGATCTACTTATCTTATTCTATGAACTTATATTTATATTACGTTCTATTTAAATTCTACAGGGTGTCCATGAAGTAAAGATACAAGCGCTCTTATTTTGGAAGATTTCATTGGAGATTTAATTCTACATGGTGTCCAGGAAGTAAAGTTACAAGTGCTCTTATTTGAAAAGATTTCATTGGAAATCAAATTCTACAGGGGGTAGAATTGTAGAAACGATTGTGTATATAATATTTAAGGATATGGTCAGACAAGCGAGACATTGCCTGAAGAACAACATACCAAAGCAGGAAATTCAGGAAATCCTGAGTACAGATCCCCATCTTTTATAGACAGACATATGTCTTTCTCTAAAAAACAGGAAGTAATGTAGGCATTTTGCCTACTTCACTTGTTCAGAATCTCATATACAGTTGTATATAACCAACATGATTATATAACAAACTGTGAGGAAGGCTGATTTACTTCAAACAGACACATGTGTATTTCCGTTTGATAGAACAATTCAAAGCCACACCTATACCCACATTTCAAGCAGAATCGTGAATTTTAGTGTCAAAGCTATATAATAATAATGATTAATCTAAATAATATAGCAAAGGAGGCTGATGTCAATAGAGCCCAGTTAAACTGTAGCTACATGATATATTTTTTCTTCAGTCATTCTAATTGCTCCAAGTACTTTATAGAAAACATCATATTTCTAACACCTCTTGTCTTCAAAACTGCATCAAGAAAATCAGAAATAATTCACTGAAAAGTCTAATGGCAATTGAGAGCAGTACACAATCTAAATACTTCATCATAGATGGTTATGAAGTGGTCTGGGACATGTGGGTAGAGATGTACAAGTGGGATAAGAAGAGTAATTCAACGAAGATATACTTTGAACTCACACAAGAACATTTATTTTTGATAATAGCAGTATTTGGGATTGTACACCTGAGCTCAACTGTTACAAATAATGGACAAATAACCAAGGAACATTTGGATTATATTTCATCTAAAACTTCAACTTACCAGCCTATCACAAAAGATTATGTAATTGATTCATCAATAATTGCTGACACAAGAAGTACATTTCCACTTGAAGAGCAAGTAAGAGATGGGGTAAGATACATTTTCAACCACATGTTCCCTCTTGGAGAGTGTTAAATAGCAATATGACTGGGAACGTCCCTGCTGGTGTGGAATCAAAGGGAAAACTGAACCAAATTAAGGTTGCAGCCTTAATGGCAATATATTTAATTCTTTACAAATGAAAAAAAAATTCAAAAAGAGACAATCAAATTTAAAAACTCAACATCCATATCATTTTGCATGATTGTACAAAAAAAGAGGAAAGGATTCAGGACTGGGGATAAACTCTATGCTATACGGTACCTGCTCAAATACTAGTACAAGCACTTGCCTTTGTTACTTTACATTTAAACATGCTATTAAAAGGTTTGAAAAGACATGAATGTAAAAAAAAATATATGAGGTATACAGGGTATAATCACCAAAGGATTAAAAGGTATTGAAATAATTCTTTCCTGAAAAGCAACGAAATACACAGTTGCCTTCATAATTTATTTTGTATCAGAAAATAACTTGTGCTGGTATAACATTTTTTCAAAATTATTTTATTTGATCCTTTATCAGCAGAAGAAGGAGAAAGATGCCAAGGTCAAGGAAGCAGTAAAGAAGTGGTGTTTATCTACCGTAACAGCACATGCAGATAACACAACAAAGAATCATCGGGTGTATGTTGGAGAGGCTTTCATAGAATGCCGTTCACAACTTCCATAAGAATTAACCATGGATTAACCTTAGGATCATAATCATGCCCCTTCCCTTAGGGCTTATGGTGTTAGTTTTCAGTATATGTACATTGTATAAAGCAGAAATGATTACTGCCTAGGTAAAGAGAGGTAAGAAAAGCACTTGCGCCGATATTTCACCAGATGCAAATGATGACAAAGCATTTCAAATAGCAAATCAACAAGTTGCAAAAGTATTGACTCCCAAGAAGCCAAAATCCAGTAAGAAAAGAAAGAGAGAAGATGCATACAGTGTTTACATACAACACGTTGACATCACAATACTATAATATTTTATGTGTTAACACAGGTAGCATGATATTCAAACAACACAACTCTTTTGGCATATCAAAAAGTTCAAATCTAACTGATATGCCAAATTGGCATTACTTCAGAATATGTGACGTAAATGTCGGTCCCGGGGTACATGTACCCCCTTCACGAAAATAAGGATATATCAACACGCATTACATATCTTGTCTTCAAATCTTCAGAGTTGATAGATAATTGAATGGTGTATCACTGGTGAAAAAATCAAAGAGATTGGTCAATAAAAAGCATCCGTGTAAAAAAGCGTCCATTACTTATTGATCACCCCTCGTATGGTAAACTGTTTATACAGTACACTGTTCAAGTTGGTGTAACAACTGTTAATATTAGTGTGAAATCACATGGGAACAAAAAAATAAAGAACAAGCCTTTTTATGAGACTTCGAAATCAACAATCACTAATTTAAAACAAAAACAAAAAACAGAGAATCGTCCTACAGAAACTTTGCGCAAACTTGCTGACACTGAGAAAAACCCTCTTAAGATACCCTCAAGGAGAACAATTTACTATGCTAGGAATACAAACAAAGCTAAAGATCCCCTTACTGATTATTTGCAGTATAATGATGAACAAGACACTCCAATAATTGTTGGCATACATCTTGTTCCCGGTATAACGATTACAACTCACACCCCAGAAATGAAGACAAACACACGATTCCTTAATGAGGGTTCAGTCATTCAGACTGATACAACTTTTGGAAATCAAGGTTTTTATTTGACAACTGGATGTTCTCCATAATATATTAGCCTATTATGTTGTACAATAGCCTATATGGTGTTAAACGTATTTTGCCTTACATGGTGAATTAACATGGAGTAAATACAACATGGGGCTTTAAAAACATTGTTCCACTTGTGATGTATCCTACTGCATTTATTAAACATACAATATTTCTATTTACAGAGTTCTTTTCAACAACAAACTCCGGGACATGTATCACATGCTATGCAACAATAATGATTGATTTAACTTTTATAGGGTGTACCAACTACATACATATACCTAGATGGTGAATGGTGTAAGATGTCCCATAAGCATACATATAATGCCAAATGTGAGGTTGCAATTGTCATTGGACAGAGAACCATGAAAATTCTCGATATCATCATCCTTAACAGCTACTTTAGCATCTGACCCATATGTGCAGGTGATGGCCAAACTCCTCCTGTGCACACATGTAGCAAGAACCATGAGGATTCCTCATAATCAATGGAGCACCAGGGTGCCCTTATGGCCTTCAATGAGATAATAACTAGTGATTCACTGATACAATTAATAGCTTTAAATGTACAATTGCGTTTAGTACAGTTTATCAAAAAATGGTGTTAACTGAAACTCATGATTTTCTGTATTTTATATTCATAGGCTGGTTTTGGTTCTGGTTAGTGGTACTGGTAATATGGTAATACTACAAATATCCAATTTTTGAGATTATGGATATGTTAGTTAGATACTAGATTACCATTTCATTTTAAGGTTGCTATGTACTTTTAATAAAGTTTTATATTTTAAAACTATCCTTCATATTTGATTATCTGATTAAAGAAATAAAACAAAGTTCTCATAAAACCTACCAGTTACACTAGGAAGGCACAAAAAATGCTAAGCATTAATTGTGCTTGCATTCCCTTTAATTCCATGCCCATCTGCTTGCAGCTATAGGCTTCATCATTATTAGAATTGTAGGCTTTAGCTATAATGAGAAACAAACATAACATTTCTTTAAGATTCATTGCCCAGCTGCTTGCAGCTATAGGCTCGAGTCATTATTGGAGTTGTCTTATATTGCTGGCGCGGACTATGGGAGGTTTGCACAAAACAAACATGGTGACCAGATGATTCTTTTGCCCAGCTGCTTGCAGCTATAGACTCAGCAGTGGGCTTTTTTCAGGGAAATCCTTTATGTTAATTTCTATTACGTGATATTTTCCAGGAAACCCAAACAATGGTGCGCTAAATTTCCAAATTGGTTTGTGAAATTTGATTAGATTTTTCGCTTTATTTATGAGCTGTGCTTGTGTTTTGTCTTATTTTTGTCTTATACGTATGTGTGTGTATGTTGCACTTATGTTTGAGCATACATATGTGATCATGACCGATGGAAATATGAGAGAAACGATACATCATACTAGACATTTTTTTGCTCATCAGTCCTCACTGCCTAACTGATTCAGTCATCAATAATGTAGGTAGATCCGTTCTATTTGCAATATGTAGTATTAACAATATATACTACTGTGTTTGAATTATGTATCTATTACAACTGTATATTCAGTATACATCCTTTCTTTAGACTAACCTTTAGACTCTGTATCCAATATTTTAGTCAACATATTATGAATGTCACTGAAGAAGCCAATGAAACCAGAGCCCACTGCTGAGTTAGAAAAACATCTTAAGCCAAGTGATTACACAACACCAGGCTGTGTCAAAGTTAACATCCCTGCCAGATTTTGAAATAAACTCATTTTATGACCTTACAAAAAATCTGTGGTCTAGAAGATTTTAAAATATTTTGTAATTCAATGTGTAAAAAAAGTGAAACCTGGAAATTCTGGCATACCTTTATTCATGTTGACTGTTTTGCATATGTTGGATTTTATATAGCTATGCGTAGTAGTAATTTCTCTCTTAGAAATTATTGTCTTAAACAGATGGCACCATTGTTTCATGTCACAAACTCTACATTTTATTATAAACTTATTCCTCAACACTTGGCAGATTTACAAAGATTTCCGCCATTCATAGTGGATCATTTCAAGAAGAGCTGCTCAATGAATATATCTGGATCATATTTCAATTGTCTTGCATTTGATGAAGCACATGAGTGTTGTATTAATAAAGATTCAAAAAATGCCCTTACAACATCTGATATAAGTGTATCACAATTTGTTAACTACATTCCTCATCGTTCACTTTTACTTACCAATCTCTATAACCAACTCCCAAAAACAATTGAAAAGAAAAATTTATATGATGAGTCTTCAAATTATTTTAAACTGACACATGATCAAAATCTTAAGGCATTGTGTTTGGAAATCCAAGAATCTAGACTCTTTGAAATTGACAATTTTTTTTCACTTTAAAATATACAGGCAAGCCTATTGAAAAAAAAATTAGATGCCTTTCAAATATCCTTTAAGTATTTCTGTAGTTCAGCATGATAGTAGTGGTAAGATAACTGATGTTTTGCCATTTCACAATTCAAAAGCTAATACTACATCATTTTTCGAAAATAGATATAAAGACTCCTTAGACAGTATATTATTTTATTCAAATTTTCCAGATAACTTTGTACCAGAGGCATACATTATTGATGCAATGTCATTTATATATCAGATCAGGCCTTACAGAGAAATTCATACTGATTTCTTAGGATATGTAAGATATATTTACTATAAAAAATTGAAATTCCTTCTCAACTTGAACCTTTCTCTTGATTTTGACAATAAGAGAGTCCTTATAAATATTGGGGGTAAAACATCAAATGAGCCAATGCGCCAATTCTCTTCAAAATTTAACATAATGTACTTAGTTTTTAATTTGCATGGATTTGTATGTGAAGTGTATTTGCATATGTTGCTTCTTTTTTATTCCAGTTGATAAGAGCACTCCAGCGTGTGACACCAAGATTCCAGGGCTTGGGTCTTGGGCTTGGGTCTTGAGAGTGGCTCAGGAAAAGGGGATTGAGGCAGCCCTGGCTCTGGTGACATCATCTTCAAACAGGACAACAAGTCAAAAAGAGGCATCGATGATATCGAAATCCATGCTGCCGTCTCTATCATTATCAATGGGAAGGAACAAGAAGAACGTGTATATAAGACATGCTACTTGAATTTATTCTTATGACTCCAAATATAAATATCCAGTTTCTTACTGGGGTACTGAGTTTAATTTTTTCAAATACACGAGTTCTTGTGAATCCTATACTATCCTATGGACCTATTGTGTCCATTCTATCCCCTCCATCCATTTTGTATGATCATCAGGCGTGGGAGAATTTCAAAAAGACTAAACAAATTTGTCCAGGCACAAAAAATGCTTATTTTCTACACATGTACTTTTTTGTAATTATATTTTTAGAACATTCCACAAAGACTGTCCTTTTGTGTTGCAATTTCAAGCCTTCAAACATAGTAGAAATGGCCTCCAAATAGCATAGGAAAGCTGAGTGTCAGCTTTAATGATCTAACCTCCATTTGAATTTTCACTGAATGCACAATTAGATATTAACATTTCATCAACAATCTATAAGCATCTTCCTCAAGTGAGGGTCTTGTCAACAAAAGAGAGGGGTGAAGCTGTTGGCCTCTTCAAGCTTGGAGCCAACAAAAAACTAGTCCAGCAACACATTCAGGAACAAAGCGGCAAGAATGTTACGTTAAAAGACCTTTCAAACATTGCCCAGGCTAGTAAGAGTGGTGAAACAAACAAGGAATAACACCTTCTAGATCTGATACAAGTCTGTCAACTGGTGTCACAGAAAATATGAATGGAACAGCGGAGGCCCAGATGGATGAAGTGAGGCAGTTTAGGTCAGGGGTCTTTCAGAATTAATTTTTGATGATCCTGATACGGGCTCATCTTATTAGCTTCTAGATCCACCAGTGCGTTGTTTTAATAAATGAAAGTTGGTTGATGATCTAAACAACTGAATAATTGTTTTCTAATTGCAGACCAAGAATATGCACAGACATGAAGGAAAGTTAGCAGTAGCATCAAACAATGCATGGATTCCTTTTTTAGAGGAAATGCTAGAAGAAGAGAACTATGTGTGAATAATCATTCATAAAAATGACGTAAATAATTAAAATAAGTGATAACTGGATTGGTTTCGTTCCGTAAAAGGTTTGCCATAATGGAACCAAGAAGTTTGAATATGACTTAAACATTGGTTTGGATTTCTATATTAGCCCAGCCTAACTCTAAAAACATATATTTTCAATATTTAAACATATATTTATTAATTTAATTTCAGTTCGCTATAGCGAGTTTGTGTGTGTTCTTAAAGGAAAACAAATAGTTCCGAAAAATTCGGAATATGAGAAAGCAGTTCTGAAAGTCGTTTCCGAAGGTAAAATCTGACGGTTCGAACATTTATTCCGTTCCGTGCCAGCCCTATGGCATTGCCATTTTAAAGACATGATATCCATATCAATCATGTTAAAAATTAGATTCCATTGTGGCTATGCACTTTTTTTTTCTTTATGGAGTTCCTACAAAATTTTATGTAATAGAAGTTGACCACAGTATATTTCTTGAAATCCAATGAACCACAGACTTTATGACTTCTCAAATCAAAAGTAATTATTATTTTTCTTGCAAAACAGGTAAAAAATCCAACCAGATATGTGCTTCACCCAGTCAGGTAACTAAAAAGTTAAGTTGTTCGGAGCCTGGTGTAGACTTTATTATATAGGTGATTCAAAAAGTAATGAAAGTGATATTTAATAGACAACTTTTAAAACTAGAGTTAAAATTTCATTACTTTTTGAAGCCCCCTTGATGCATTTAAGTCTTGGCCTTTGCAAGTTAAATTATTTTAACTCTAATGTCAGCAGGGGGAGGTCAATTGATCCCCCCCCTTTGGTTTTTCGTACGGTCCTTTTTTGCGGAATATTTTTGCACGCCTGTTATTTTTTTAACCTGAGCCACAGATTAGTGACAACTTTTGGCAAAAAAAACATGTAGATTGGTATCTGGGGCCCAAAGTTATACCCTTCCATAGTTGGGACTCTGGATTGAGATTTTTGCATACAATTTTGTTTCATACAATTTTTTCAGAAACGCAGATCCTTCGACAAGTACGATAGTCACGCTTAAAACTGGCTCCGATACAATCGATGTTACCATGTATAAAGGATGCAGCTCCATGAATTTAAAGGAATCAGCAATGGTTGAAATCTCCGATATAGAAAGATCTGATAAGTGGTTACACTAACATTCAAAAACTCCTAAAGTAAATTAGTTTTATTCCCCGTACAATAACAATATAAAAAAAATATTGTATGGCTCTATCTTAACCTATTGCTTGGTCTCCTATACTTTTTAGTACCAGCAAAAAGTTCTAAAAAGCGAGCCAAATGTCCTGTTTTAATAAAAACACTGTATTTATGGCCAGAAAGTACTCATGGTGAAAGATGTTTTAAACCCACCTGACACTTTGTGTTTCATTAAACACTTTGTGTTTCATCAACAATCTCTAGTTGATCTTCCAAATGGCAAATTTAACTACAGTAAAACCTGTCTAATCCGAACACCCACGGGACCAGCCAAAAGCGTTCAAATTGGCAGGTGTTCAAATTTCGAGGATTTTGTTGGTCGGGGGGGGGGGGATTTTCATTGTTCAGTGCACTATATTGAACACTTAATACTAAGTCAGAAAACAATACATGTTGTTGATGAGTTAATTATACAATAGGCCTATAGCCTATATGCTATGTTTTATTTATATTTTGAACAATTTCATCATTTTAGTAAAAATAACTCTTATATTTTGGCAAAAACTTTGTAATACACTGTAAAAGTATATGATAGTCTCGTACAAAATCTTATGCTTATCAAATGGCTTATCCCATATTATGGTTATATAGCACTGCTTTACTTTTGCTTGAAAAAGTCCTTCATTGTTGTTTGTTTCTTGGCACTTTTAGCATTAGCAATATTTGAGTAGATATCCTCTTCAAGTAAAAATAATTTTCAGGATGTCAGATGTATGGGAATATTACAAAGTTGGATTTTTTCTCCTTCTCGTGATATAATCGTGGCTGCAAATGGCGTCTGTGTTGTCTTTTTGATTATAAAAAATTTACTGATTGAATCTTAGCTATCATAACAGACCCATGGGATATAAAACAGTTAAGACCTCTTCATAATCCAAATCAAAAACATCCAGTTAATTTACAATAAGGATAAACCAATTATCTCCCAGACTCTCACCTTTCTCTTAATCCAAATCAAAAACATCCAGGTAATTTCCAATAATGATAAATCAATTATCTTCTTGATTCACACCTTTCTCTTAATCCCAAAATAAAACATTCGGTTCGATAAACCAATTAACTCCTGTATTCACACCTTTCCACAACATCCTGTTGTTTTCCACAAATTAGGGATGTCACTGAGACTAAATAAGTTAATTAGGACAATTGGTTCTTTGATTGCATTTGTATATATGTAAAGATAAATAACAACTGTAACATTGACTCAATATGTGGCTTTAATTGAAATGTCCAGACATTTGATTTCTGATAAAAATGTTCAGATTAGACAGGTCACTTTTTCAAATCTGGTTGTTCACTGTTCAAATTAGGAGGTGTTCAGATTTCAAGGTTTTTTTAACATGGGAGTCAATGGGAGGAAAAATGGGACCGAGAAAAAAGTGTTCAAATTGGAAGGTGTTGGGATTAGCCAGGTGTTCAGATATACAGGTTTTACTGTATAGCCTCATTGCTTGCAAAGGTACATATGATAGAGCCTGAGTGTTAAGTGGCATACCATCAAAAAGTTGAACACCGACACAAGATAAAAAGTTCCCATACCTATTGAAGACCATGCTTATGGTACATGTGTAAGTGGAACACCTAAGTGAAACACCTTTTGTAATATTATTGTATATAAGTAGGTACAGCTTAACTTTGTTCCAGATTATTTTCAGGTATAGGGAACTTTTGAACTTTGGAAGTGAGGATGTTGACCTGGTTGAACAAGAGTTCCTGAGCTACCAAATCCATCCTGATAGAATCATGAGCCCATCACAAAATGCTGCATATGTGTGGCGTGAACTGTCTGCTATATTCCCAATGCTTTTCAAGGTGGCAAATATTGTACTTGTTTTGCCACACAGTAATGCCTTTGCTGAAAGACTTTTCAGTGTAATTGCAAAAATAAAAACTGTGAACAGGAAATCTATGGATGTAGACAGCACGGTTGAGTCCTTAGTGATTACAAAATTGGCACTGAAAGCGCAGGAGGCCAATGCACATTCTTTTAATCTGAGTAACACCATCTTGAAGGAGGCAAAAGAAGCTACAATGAGATACAATACAAAACAGAGACCCCACTATGAAGTATGATGTCAAAGACTTCAAAGACCTTAAATTTTCAAGAATTCTTTAATTTAGTCAGAAGGGAAGTTAGAGGATTCATCTAGTAGAAAAGCTATGGTAAGATTGTGCAATAAATGGAAACCAAGCTATATATGCTATAAGATGAGATATCTGACATTTTACATTTATATTGATCTGATAATGTAACTCCAATTTATGAAAAAGATAAATAAGCAGATAGTATCAAAGATATATGATGGATTAACATTCCTATTCACATATTCTTTTTGCATTATATTTGAGATTTTTCACATTATCCCCAAATCTTTTCAGTATTCTTTGCACAGAATATATTTGTTTTTTTTCTTTAATCTCTGGGAAAGAAAATGGAACAAGTCGAGGATTAGCTTATCTTGATTTTGAGGTGTTATCAAGATTTGATCAAGATAAGAAGTCGTCTACTGGTCACATTTTTATTAGAGATTATTGAATGATAATGATCATGTTCATCTGCTTTATATCTTAGAATATATAAGCACAAATGCCAAAGGGAAGGGTGACTAAAAACTTTAAAGAAACCCAACAAGAAAAGCAAACTGTAAGTGTAAATCTGTCATAAGGAAAGTAGACCCTATATCCAGAAAACCATAATCTAACGTGAAAAGAAACAATGTCTAACATCCCCCTCCCCCCTCCAATCGAGAACCAATATCACAATCCAGGACCAGAACACCAAGGGACATTTCATTCATACTGAAGTCATTACAATACATGTTGAAGAAAAATTGAAATTGATAGCCAACACTCATAACATCAAAAATAGTAGTAGATACTAGTACTCATAAAAGATAGAGTATTCAGTCTCAAATGATGTGGGATAGATAAAATCCAGTCTTGAAGTCCATAGGCAATTCAAAGGGTCAACATCTGTTTCCAAAGCCGTCATCATAATTCATAAAACACAACAATTCACAATGGTCATCAGGAGAAAGCTATGGCTATGGGAGGGGGGTATCCCATTTATTATATGTTCAAAGTGCCTGAATGTTTTTCATTTTCATTGCATTTCTCAGGTTTTGGCAGAGTCTGATAGATGTTTTGAATACATTTGTTCCAATGGTATAATATGTTGCTGAATGACTATGTTTGCTTATTAAATATAAGTGTGGATTTACCTGCATTTACATGGACTAAAACAGTAGACATTTATGTGTTTGCAAATTCAATGAATTGTCTTGGTGATGGTATTCATGATTGTGTACCAGGCACTTTGGCCATTAGGAGGCATTAGCAAATCTCTCAAGAAGAAGGCTCTGGATGTATACCAAACCACAATCATAGACACAATAATGATATACAAAATAGATTTACCCTCACTTTGACCCATTTCACTTAAGGTGATTATTATATAGCACCTAGTAAGTCATTTATTTTATTTTATGGCCATTTCCGAGGAAAAGGTAGTGTCCCTTTACGTTGCTTTAAACAATGGATACATATATCTATTTCAACCAATGATAGGTCGTGTTCTCTATCTTATTTGATATAAATAGAAGCAAATCATTCAGATTTGTTCAAAAACATCAAGTTAAAACTGCAACTCTAATTGTTGGTGACTCGCAAGCAAGTGGAAAGATATTGCTTGGGATGAAGAGCTGGGATGGGCACCGCATTATTGCCTGGGAACAGAGAGTTGTATATAGTAAAATGCTTGCGTACCTCTTTGTCAGATGATGGACCAGCTAGCAGTGCTGTAATTGATCACAAGGTAAATTGCAGAGTTGCTCAACAGGACAGTGTAACTAGTAGGGCTGATGCCAAACAAACAACCTCTAATAGTGCCCTAAGAAAAACTGTTACGATAAGAGGGGGAAGCAAGCCCAACAGTAAGAAATATATCTAGAGTATTACACTGGTGACAGCGGTAGGATCATAGCTGTGTTTTAAGATTGCACCCCTTTAGTCTAAATTCTTTTAACATCAAAACTATAAATTGGTAGTCTACAATTAAATTCACAATGGCTGAGAGATTGTTGACTTGAGTTGTATTACAAGAGATCAAGTTGCTGTTAGAAGCTGGTCTCCTGCCCTCACTAAGGAGGTATTCTCAGAAATTGGATGAGAAAACCTCCATGTAGAGGGATCAAAAATTTAGATTTACATGAGGTCCATTCTCTGAGAGATCAAAACCTAGGAACACCAAAAAATGAAGGTTTATAAAACTCGTGAAATGATCAAACAAGTACAATGCTCAGCTTCCAACTTTTTGTGGATTTGTTAAATATTTTATATTTATAAATAGATGGCAGCACCAGTTAAACACAAAAATAAAATGTGCCAAAAAATTTATTTTAATTTGAAAATATAACATGTTCATAGAACAGTAATGAGCAAGAAAGGACTGTAGACCAATGAAGAAATATATAGAGACAATTCAGGGCTAAAATACATCCATTAACTTTCTTACATGTCCAAGGAGTAAGCAGATAAATTCTTGGAAATTTCAGTGGTCAGTTGAAATGCTCTTCAACGACGGAAGATGAGACCAACTACAAAATACCAACCAAAAGAACAAAAAGGCCGGTTTGTGAACGCACACGAGGGCCAAGTGGAAGAGTGATTTAACTCATACCAAAAGCGAAACAGCGGCAGCCGGAACAACAGGTCCCAACAACAAATTGAACAACAGCAGCCAGGGATGTTCCGCATCAAAAATGATGTCTGTCTTCTGAGAGACTACACACTTGATGAATTTAAGAGAATAGCCAAATTAAATATGTCTTTTGTCATTTATGGAGGGAGAGCTAACTTTTAAAATGACCTAAGAACAGATTCTCTGGCTAGTTAATCATATTAATATTTCCCTATTATGTGAGTGTATATTTTGGTGCAAAATATATTTGGCAGTAAAAGTGATTGGGTTGGTGCTTTTCTAAGTTTTTATTATGTGACCAAATATATGTATTCAAATGTATTTAAATGTGGCTATTAAAGTTTTAATACACAGCCACTACTTGTATTTGTATTTTGAAATGATTAATTTTAATGAATAAAACTGAATAAAAAAAAAATATATGACAATGATAAATGTATAATATAATGGTTATAGACAATTAAGAGGGACCATAATGGGCACATCGTGCTGATTTCCTGCATGTATTAAGCTCTTGTGATGGTGTATCATATGAAATCTGATTTTTAAATAATAAATAGAGAAATGATAGATCCGATTAATTATCTTTTACAGTATCTGTTGTCCCATGTCATGTTTTCATCGGTAAAAGTAAAGGCTTTATTTTGATGGTAGAACATTTTTAACTATATGATGAGTAGAAAAACACTTTGATTAATTGTTGTACCAAAGGAATTTAATCTATGTGCTTTATTACACATACAGTTTACGAAGATCGAATTGAAGCGACGATTATTTCCGCCATTTGTGACAATGGTATCTGACTTTACCATTGTCAGGCTATTTTTATAAAAAAAATATGTGGATTGATGAATGTTTAAAGCAGTGACGGAAGGTTGTTTCTTTGTAAAAGGACTAGATAGGATTTTTCGGGTTTGTTTGAAATCTCTTTTTTGTTTATATGCTATTCATTTATAAAAATAAAAATGATGTGTGTGTCTTTCAGATGTCCCTGCTCACAAACAGAGAGGCTTAGAGCCTGTCCATCAGTGTGAAATAAAAATGGATGATTCTAAAAATATCAAATACAGTACCTTACACCCCTGTATGTACCAATGCATGTACATGCCTTCGTAAATAGTACTTGTCTGGGAAGGATCATTATTTTTTCATGAGTCTAACTTAGTGACTATTGTTTGCTAGAAGTTTGTTATTTAATCGGCAAATTGCTGGCAGATATAGGCATGAGTATTGGTTACCAAGAAGGTTATTATTAGAATATAATCATCCAATATTTTGAACTAGAATACGAAAAAGTCTCTTTTATGGACTGTCACAGATCCTTAGACTTATTGTTTAGGTTATTACAAGAGGATTGAATGAACCTATCTGCAAATGACTGACAGACAATGAATTGCTTAATCCGGGAGAAAATAACCTTTGCTGGTTTAATAGCACAATACAAGTTTTGAAATATTTCCCAGGTAAGAGTTCTGAATTACAAAATTTTAAACAATACAACAGTATTATACTGTATTTCAGTTTACCTCTTAATCAACATTAGATCACTATTTTAAATTATTTAAATCTAATTACCATTTAAAGACCTTTTAGGCCATAACCTGATATTTACAATATTCACATCAATATGTTTCCTTGAGTTCTAGCTTTGAAAAATATTTCAATTTGAAAAATCCAACGCGTTATGTGGATTGCTTTCAAATTAATTCTCACAAGGAAAATGATAGTACATTGGGTGTATAACCAAGAATGTAAATGATTAAAGATCAACCAAATAGAAGAGGAAGGAAGATCATGGATTTTGTTTTGACAGATATGAACAGGAAAAATTAATGCAACTATAATAACTATAGGATAACCTATCCAGGAAGGCCATAGACCATTCAAATGTTGTGGTAAGGAGTGTTTTTATATAGCCAATACACTGAAGTAGCCCCTGCCTGTATAATCAGCAACAAGAAGGAAAATTGCAATCATTTCTTTCAAGTCCAGGGCTGTATGGCCATTCTGAAGTGTCCATGGTGTGACTACATTGTAAGGACACAGTCGCCATATCAGCTGCACTTTGAGAGGGTACAGGCTGATACAAACCTCTGGCAGCCTGTCATTCTGCCTAAGTTGACAGCATTTTACAACATTTGTCTTCTCCCTGAGTTGGCTTGTTCAAGAGAGGGAAAATACCCTGGAATCCGAGATGCACCCAAATGGCTGGATGCCGGTAAAGCAACATAATAGCATCCACCATATTCAACCAACCTTACACCAAATGATTTCTACTTCTTTGCTGAATCAAAGTAGGACTTCAGAGGACATGCATTTGAGAATACTCATGCCATATGTTAAACTGACTTCAGAGATGAGTCAAGAAGAATTTTATGAAGTCTTTGAAGAATTGGTCAGGAGGCAGAGTTTGAACTTACATTAGGAAAAGAAACAGACACCTGTGAGTGAGACACTCATATATCTACGTGTGATATCACGATTTCCTTCACACCATATTGAGCAAAATGGCAACTTGAACAAATATCAAATAATAAGGAGAGAAGTGTTATGGCAATCAACATTGCACAGGGCACTATGGCAGGATGAGTGTTTGTTCCAGTGAGATACATGTAGGTTCAATTTTTGTAATTTATTCATGTTCAATTTGTTATAGCCTCTAGATTATGCATATATAAGCACAAATGCCAAAGGGATGGGTGACTAAAAACTTTAAAGAAACCCAACAAGAAAAGTAAACTGTAAGTGTAAATCTGTCATAAGAATAGTAGACCCTATATATCCCAAAAACCATGATCTAACGTGAAAAGAAACAATGTCTAACATCCCCCCTCCAATTGAGAACCAATATCAAAATCCAGGACCAGAACACCATGGGACATTTCATTCATACTGAAGTCATTACAATACATGTTGAAAAAAATTGAAAAAAATAATAGCCAATACTCATAACATCAAAATAGTTGTAGATACTAGTACTCATAAAAGATACAGTATTCAGTCTCAAATGATGTGGGATAGATAAAATCCAGTCTCGAAGTCCATTCTTTCAGTATATGGATATTTGGAAGCATTGAGTTTACCAATGAAGAGAGTAAGGTGGATATAATTGAGATCATTAAGAAAGTCAATTTGTAACATGGCACGACAACATCATACTGGACCCACATACTGGACCCAAGATTTGTGAGTCTCACTTAATAAATGTAAATGGGGAACTGAAGTATGACACTTTTGCCATGAAACCATTCAATATTGCAAAAGATGGAATCAAAGTTCTTTCTCGAAACAGGGCAGCCCGGTCATTGATGAGATATGTGATGACTTGTGAGTATTGTACCACAGTTACTCACCTGTGAATAAGCATCACAGTTATCTATGGCTGGCCAGCTGGACCAATGTATTGTCATACTTTTAACGCCGTAAAATCTAAACAATCATTTCAAACAAGTGATATTTCAAAATGGTGCGGCAAAGTGAAAATAGACTGATATTTATGCAGCAAATTGAGCGGCAAATAGGCGACATATGTCGACAATGAAGGACTCCTCCTGTAGGAATAAGAAATAAAGAATCAATTTTGAGGAGATAGGCAACTTTGCACTGATTTTTGCATATTTTTGGTTTGTGGTTTTCCTTTTTTAATTTGCCTATTTTTAATCTAAGGCTAATCTGTAAATGAAGGTGTGAAAACTTAAAAAAATGCCAACAGTGGCAGTTTTATACCACATATGTCTAAGGAAAGTGTTGACAATTATTTGCTACAATTTGAGAAATCCTCATTTGTGTCAGCCCAGAAACTGTATGATGACAGATATTTGCAGTATATCCGCAGCACAACATGGGAAGGACTGACGTTTGTCAAAGCTTGTGTCAATGCAAGTATGAAGAAGCAACTCAGATTATCATGTTGACATGTCCATTGATAAACATGGTGTAGTACAGGAAGCACAGTCGGCATGGGACCAGATTGCCATTACAAACACGTATCCATAGTTTTATTTGCAACCATAGACTTTTCTTCAATCATTCCACCCAACACTAAACACCATGGTTCACCAGTCAAGGCTGAGAATTTGAAAATGGCTGGAGAAGATTTGACTTTGAAAGGTCAAAGGGGATTGTTTTTAACTGGAAGGTGCATCAACAAATTTATGTAGAATAAGATGCCAACGGTAATTTGGTTAGGAGAAGGAATCTTTTTGTAGATGATGTCGGTCAGAATAATGAGACTGATGATTCTAGCCTTGGTGTTGAGGCATTTCCTATGGAAGATGAAGATGTCCCAAGCTGTGAATCACCAACTACATCTCTGTTTTAAAGACTGACCTCTTAAGTACAGAATAAGCAAAACATATAATTATATTTCTTTGATGTCTCATATTTTTGTATTTTTGTATTGTATACATATTGTAACATATCATTGTAAAGATGTATGTACTACTTTGAATGCTTACAATGTTCATGTAAGTATATTGTAAAATTAATTATGGGCAGTTATACACCCCTTGGGGTGTCAAAGCCTGTGTTGTGAATTTGTTATGAGAAATGAAATAAAATTATTTTGAAATTGAAATTTAAAATATTACCATTATCCAACAGAAGTCACAAGATAAGAATGGCAAGCAAGATAAGGAAAATTGCAAGCAAGATATGTTTTTGTTAATTGATGGAGACCAAAAATTCTGGAACAAGAGAAACAAAATCACCTCTTACATTATCAAAATTAGCCAAATAATTGCCTTGGTGGTAAAAAACATCTAATATAATTGTAATATAATTTAAATACTGGAGAGATTGTTATGCAACAAAATGGTTCCATGCTTAAGGGAACATCATTTTGCTTGCCATCATGTTCACTGTTGAATAAATACAAATGTCCAGTGAAACAGCGACCAGGAGTAGACTACCACATGTTAAAATGAATGCATGAAAACACAGACATTAAAGGGACACATTGACAGGGTGGTGTTCTTATAGATGAAATGAAAATACAGGAAGACATGACTCTACATAACTGTAAGGACTACATGGAAATCATTGGACTAATTGATATAGGGGATATAAGCGACTCAATGCAAAACATTGTATCAGAGGAATATTCATTGATAGCTGCATATATAATCCAATTCATGTTCATTTCATATGATGGTTTTCGTTTCCCAATTGCATATTTTTCTACAAAAACAGCATCTGCACCAGAAATATGATGAATGTTTTAGGACGTCCATTACAATTTAATGGACTTCCAATTTGAGTTGACTTTTTCAGTTCCGATTGAGCAGCCCCAAACAGAAGTTTTTTTAAACTAACATGAATTTGTCTGAGAAAGCACCAAGACAATGTGTTGTCACAAATAATTTCAAACGTGTTTGTAACTGCATTGAGAAATCATCCACTACTGGAAAAAAAATTAATACTGGATGAGACACCAATTTTATGGCAACATTTCGTTGATGCATACAATTGTTATAGAGAAGCCAACCATAGCATGAGATTACATCTCGACCTGACCCCAGAACATATTGTTTTGGAGAACAATTTGCTGAAGATTAGAAATCATCTGGCAGAAGATTCAATGTATTGAAATACTAGAAAATAAAAAAATTGGACAAAATGAAGATTTGGGAAAAGTTAAACTTTGGATAAAAATTAAAATTGATTAGATAGAAATATGTGTATATGTCATTTCGAAGTACTTGTCACATCTTCTTTCAGGTTTGAATTGCCCGCCCACCCACACTTATCAGATTTATCTCTTATTGTAGGTGGTTAAGACATCTGAGAGCTCAATATATAATGACATTTGAACTTTGTAGCTGAAATTTCATTGCCTCAGATGTGCAAGCTGCCAAATTCTAATTTGTTTTTTTCTTGCAGTATTTTAGCATGAATTTTTTTATTTTGTGAGTATCTTTGTGAGTATCTTTGTGAGTGCAGTTATGTTATTGTTCTTTTATTTGCCTTGTTCTGTTATGTTGTTTTTTATTGTATTTATTAATAATGTGTACTGGCTCCAGCCTTAAAAATAATAATATTATACATTTTTAAGTTATCTTATGTTTATGCTTTAAGTGTGAGGAGGTAATTGATGGTTATGAAGTAGTAAAAAAATGAAGTAGTCTGGGACATGTTGGTGGAGATGTAAGGAGACTAATTCAGCGAGGATATACTTTGAACTCACACATGAACATTTATTTTCCAATGATGGACAGAAAATGAGGAACCCACTTGGCATTCGATGTCCCTTATGAGAAGATGTTATTTCTTGCACAGGTAAAAAGAAAACTCTTACTTTTGAACACATAAATTTTATTTTGTAAAATACTAGTAGCAATTTTTTGCAGGATACAGCAGGATACCACATCAGGGGTTAATGATATTAACGCCAATGCTACAGTGTCGATTATGATCAATGGGAGGGAACAAGAAGCACCATAATATTTTGGTATTTTCTGAACATCAGAAATAAAGTATAGTAAACAGTAAATATTTTATGAACTTATCTTTTTTGGCATCAAGTTCCAATTATCATAACGTTGCCCCTCTACTACAAATCACCTTGGTTTTTAAACCAAAAAGTTTATATCTGTGACTCAAGCTAAAAAATAATGGAGACGCAAAATAAATTGCAAAAAGTACTCTAAAAAATTCGAGAGGGGGGTCGCTATGGAAAAATTACATGAAAAAATAAGGTTAAGCAAGAAATTGATGTATCACACATTGAAAGAACAGATCGGGAAAATCAGGACAACATTTCAGACAAAGAGTTTGCATCTTCCCTGTCTTAAAGGCCTAATTATTTTATCACCTCTATGAGTGTTTGTCCTGGAGTAAATGCATTAGCCTAGAATATTCACACGTTTAAATCCTTAGAAAATAGCCACAATCCAACATATATTGTCAGAAATATGTTGCTTTACCTTCCGTGATCCTTTGATTTTGAAGGAATTTTCATTAAAAAAAACAAATAAAAGGCTGAATGTCACTCACAGGTTGCTTTAAAGCAACCCTTGTTGTAATTGTGTTTTGCTGTGTTTTGTTTGTCGATGAAGAAAGTTATTTGGGTACATAAGGGGTACATAAGGGGTTTTACATTTTTGTGTTTTAGTCGTACTCAGTACTCAGTGATTACAGCAATGGGTAAATCATTATCATTTCCATATAAGATCATCATTCTTTATAAAATTATTAGTTATATCCGGAGTATTGTCATAAATCCAGTATCATTGATAAGTTCACTTGCAAGGGGTGTACATAGCAAATATAGTCTTCCTGTAACAATCTTGTTTAATTTTTTAGTTATGAACGATCCTGTTCTCTTCTGGTATCAAACTGGAGAAACTCCAGAGAGTTTCGAGGCTTTCTTTCAGCTGGTTATTTTTAATAACAAGATTTAAAAATAGGCTGACAGGACTATCCTTATACACATGATCTCCATTTATCCCATTTTGTGTCTTCATATGCACACACCACTTTCTCATCAAAATAGAAACATTTGATGCCATAAAATTATTGGATACATGAGTTAAGAGCACTCTCGGACCACCTTTAACGAGGCTATTGATCTGAAGAGAAAAGTGGTGTAGGGAATATTAATTACGTCCAGTGGATAAGATAAAGTTCCATTAGTGTTTGTGAAGAGTCTATTGATGCAACATCTGTTTTAGGAAACTATTTCAAAAGCAGTAGTAACCAAATATGTCAGACATTCGAAGTAAGTTCTTGGATGCATTTAACAAGAATAAGGCTAACTTCAATATGAACGTTATAGTGTTGAAGGATGACCAGCTGAAAATAGCTTATCAATGTTACAACAAGAAGGATACCATTTGCT
>CAIIXF020000003.1:186729-211729 GCA_903813345.2 Owenia fusiformis
CCTTCTAAAAACACTTGCAGAAGGCTTACATTAACAGCTCGTTAAATTCAGTGTACCGGCAAATTTCAAAAAGCACAAGATATATTTGGAAACCTCATGTGATCACAAACTTTGATGTCTGCAGCTGGGGAGTCTGGGACTTCATGAAAATCAAAATCCCTGAATTCCTCCTTCCAGCTCTCAATTCCAACATCATTCAAGTCTGGTTCTATGTACCATTGTAGACCCTACAGGATTGTGAATGTTACACATTTTTAAATTTTTTTTCAAAAAATAATGATAAATATATGAGATTAAAACAGTCTACTGCTAATCATGAATTGAAGTTTCAGCTCAGCAATGACATGGTCGACAAAGGGGATGACATAATTTCACTAGATTCTAAGTTTTTTTAAATGGTTCTTTGGAAATCCAAGTTTAGTGTACTCTTTAGTGCAATGCATACATTTATACTTTTTTTATATTTATTTATTAAAATCATATAAACATATATATATATCAGTGATAATGACACTCTAGTGGGTGTATGTCTTATCACAAGCTAAAATATTTGAAAAATGGCATATTGTTAGTTACATTTATTATTTTGAGACTGATGTTAAAAGATATGATAAAAACATTTTAATGATGTACAATAGCTAAATGGAAAAATGCTGCATCTGGTAAAAATTTGTACATTTGAACATAGCATATTTTGGCACACTGGTAATATTGTCCATGTTGTTGTATTTTCTTATTCATATCTCCCATGTCTGAACAAACTACTTTAGATGAGAAATGTGTTCACACAATCATTGGCATTGTTGACTCTAGATCAGATGAATCACCTGGGGGATCATACCAATCACTAGTCCTAGTTGTGAAATTTTGGCCTGCGGTCTTCAGTTGATTTTTCTTACATTTTTCTCAGTAATTTTCTGCAGTTCTAGCTTCTGCAGTTCCAGCTTCTTGCTCGAATTGACATATAGAGACGGTGTTTCCCAAGCTGTACATCTTCAAGCTGGGTTCTTTCAGACAGTGATTTAAAGTCTGAATTTACTTCAGATTTTGAGCTTGAACTAGATGAATTATTTCAACTTTTCATTTTCATTTAGTGCTATAGTCAATTCCATGTCCAGATTTGAAAATGTCTGTACTACTGCTACAAGAATTGTTCCTTTGTCATTTTTCATGCTTAAATAATACTTCACCAGTGCTTCTGTCTGTCTCAAAAACATATGACCTCTTCTTGTCACTTTTTTGCTTTCCATTGAATAATACACTTTACTATCTATGATTGCTTTTGTGTATTTTGTTGTTTCTCCTCCAAGCTCTTCTTCCAAGGCTGTCTTCAAATCAACTTTAATTTATATTGTAGACCCTGAGCCAATTGTAGAATGGCTGCCAAGTTCATATTTGAATTCAAAGATGCCCTTATGTCTATGTGGAACTCATCTTATGTGGTAAAACACCTTTTTAATTGATCCTATGCAAAGCAATTAAACTGGTGGTTTATATTATTTAGCTTTGGCATTAGTTACCCAGAGTATCAGCTTCTTTTCAAGTAAGCTTTGACGATCTTCAGCAAAATTATGGTTTAATGACTCTACCTTGATGGCGTTTGTTCCTCCAATCAGAGAGCAGAGATAAAACACGCTTGTACATATGATAGTCATTGAAAAATCAACGATCGATCCTAATTGGCTCAGAAAATTCAAAGGATCGTTGCTCATCCTGTTAGATGAACTCTCTCTGGAGAGCAAAGCAAGCGAATGTAAAGGGTAGGCATTAGTATTTCATTGAGGTGAATAAACGACGCATTGAATATATTGTTTAAGAAAATATAATGTATATCTAAAATTTGCTACCACGGGTTGTTTACACACCAACTGTTGTAAATACGTACAATCAAAAACGAGACTGTAAATTGAGATAATTATGTGTGGATATGCTCTTGTTAATTGACATTGGCTCATGGGCAATGAGCAACACAAATTAAAAATCCATGCTTAGCTGCCTTATATTATCATCATTCACTCATTATTCATTCATTAGGCTATTAGCATGGGATCCAAGCAGGGCATGCCTTAAGCGTCGGACAGCCGGACTTGTCCGATTAAATAATAATGACAAGACCGGCTCAAAATCACAATTAGCTGGTCATTGTGACCGAGACCTTGTCCAATCTATAAGCCTTAGCGTAGATATCGTGTCCGAGGCCTAAACATTTTGAGATGACCCTTAAACTGTTTGCTGTTCATTTGTTTTTTATCTCGTCTCGGAGAAAAAGCCGAACATCTCCAAATATAGTAATCGAAAAGTACCGAATCACAAATAGATACTTCCGGTGATCTCCAAATAAGGAGTTCTTGACCCGAGTTCATCTAAAGATGGCGAAACCACTCGAAAAGTATGGATTCATATTTAGTTTTAAAATTGATTGTGCCAAGCGTAATTCTTAAGGTACGTAAAAAACTAATCGATTATAGTACTTCAAGTACTACTTATGGATCAAATAGACGTAGCGATTTCGGCCATTTTCAGTGAAATATTGCACAATAGTACGACTTTTCACAGATGAATTTTTGAAAATAGCGCGTTGAAAATTTTGACCAGGAAGATTTGCTTATGACGGCAGATTTTGGAGAGGTGTTGGTCATCTTGACCAGCAGGTTTTGTATTTGACCACTTAAAAATTGGATCTTGCCGGTCATCTTGACCAGCAAGGAAAATTTGCTTAAGGCATGCCCTGGATCCAAGTCCTTTGAACCAGCCATATTTTAGGATCCGACACAAAACACTAGACAATTTTTGAGAGAACACTTTTATTATCCTAAAAATTTGTTGTACAATATCATAAAAATCACCATCTTAACCAATTGAAATTGATACAACTGTTTGTAAGTCAAACTGTGTCAACTTTTTAAAAGTGATAAACTTGCCTTCCTAAATTCAAAAACTGTATTGACATTGTTCTGTAAATACACCCCAACAGATATGCCAAAGAGGAGCATTAGTAATGAGAGGGTTTATTGTCTGAACTTGTCTAAGATGCATTTTCATTGCTCTTGAGACAGAATATAGAAATATCAATTTAATATCAATAATAGCATTCAGCATATAGTATGAGTATTCAATGCTTTACTTTTACATGTAGAATACAATTACCATTTGAAATATCTTTTATTTCAAAATAGCAATAAAAAGAATATTAAGCAAAGCTAAAGATATTGGTGTCAGGTCTTAAAATGCCTGATCAATACACCAGCTTTAAAATACATTTTCCTTTCCCTCTACCATGCAAATTTGTCACATCAGTTCGCACTGGATTCTCATTGAGAACATATATATTCAGGTTGAAACATCTTACGACAAATCACAATAAATCCATCCATATCCAAATAATTATTCTAACTTATCCTATTTTATCAGATTTCTATAACTTTAACTACATAGTATGCTTCCAATCCATCACAATCCAAAAATGAAATCACAAACCCATCCCCTAATGATAGTACCTTCCAACCTTGATTTCAATATGTTATGTGTCTCTTTTATTGTCTGAACCTCTTTCCTAGAGGGGCAAGTTTTTGTAGTCAAAAATTTACCAAAGAATTGTTTCAGTTCTTTGTTCTCCTGACATGTCCATTTTCTCCTCGGTCTTTTATACCCTTTTCAACATCTTTGGGCTCATCTTCCATTTCGATATTCTCCCGGATATCTTCTTCTGGTCTGTTATCCAGGATACATTATACTCCCTCAGTACGCATTGTTCAGCAATTTCTAAAACAAAAACATCATGTCAAATACAATAAAATACAGCAGGCTTATTTAACGGAGCTTTTCGCAAGTTCTATAACATGAGCATTGAAATAATTTCACAAGCTTGGGTGTAATACAGTTCCTTGTGTGGGAATCAATATACTTGCATTTGATAAAAAATTTGATAAAGATATGAGGTCTCTGATTGGTTTTCAGTGAATGCTCCTTCTCCAATCATAATCTTGTACAGAGATGTAATAGAGGAGTGAAATTTGAAAATTTTGAAGAGTCGTGGACAAATAATGGACATAGTCCATTTATGGACACTTAGACACTTCTTGTGTGGCATTCCCTGAAAATCCAAAATACCACAGTAGATGGGTTTTTACACCCATTGAGAGATTTTGTTGTGTGGATAACCACACAAAAAAATTAACCACAGAAGCTATTTATTTTACTACCCGAACAACCACACATACCCCCATTCAAGAACACGGACTGACACACGGACAGACGAGAAATACAAAATTCCGACTTAATCTGGACCAATTAAATATAAATTATTATAGTCCTGGTGTCATAATACACGCTTGAGTGAAGAGCGCCTGCTCGTCTCCATGTGGATTAAGTCTGTCACCAGAGTTGTAGTTGCAGGGATCGCCACTGATGTCCTGCACGTGTAGTAGGCAAATTTGAGGAGCTAACACAAAACTCATGTATAATAACTCTTAACTAATAATGACAACATGGCAGCTTATAGAAAGTATACAATGTACCAAAAAAAATTCATGCTTTCACATCTATGTAAATTCCATAATTTGAAGGATGATTGAATTAAATTGTAAATTGAAAAAATTGCAATTTTCTGCAGGTATTAATTAGATACAGCATTGTTCTAATATTTTTATCATCCTAGAACCTATGTATTGACTTATACCTGCACACATTTTTCTTGCCTCTTGAACGGCACCTCTGATTGATTTCCAGTATTTATAAGATCCCCATTTATTCATGTGTGTACCATCTTTATGATAAAGAAATTGTTGATGATTTTTAATGTTATTTAAAAATTTATGCTTCCATATTTTAATGTGTTTACTGTTTTTTCTATCTAAATAATCATTCACTTCTTGTACTTTGATGCTGTATTTGTTTTCCTCATCATCATTTTTAAGTCAAGATTAAAAATAAATCAGTAAATCAGATGTCAAACACCTGTAATGGTACTAAACTTGGCATTTGGCCTTATCACACCCAACCCACTCATCGTCACTTCCAGTCACTAGGGAACATATACCGCAGCATTCCTCTTTATTGTTTATCAGAGAAACAGGTTGAATAGGAAGCACCCCATCGTCTTCAGAATCATCGTCAGAATTGTCGTCAGACTCAGACTCTGATTGATCCACATTTATGATCTCTCTGCCAATATATTTTTTCTTCTTTGATGACGTGATCACACAAGCTTTGCCATAGACCTCTAGAATATTTTGCCTGGATTCTTCAAGTAGCTGTCGCACACTATTCATGTATCGCTTTTGATGAGCCCAAATCAGTTCAATTGAGTTAAAATTACAGTGATACGGAGGGAAACGGATAGGACACATTTTGAAAGTTCTGTAAATTTCACCAGTTGCTCTTAAGTGATCATATGGCCTTAAGTGGACTTTACTGGACTTCCTTGGCATGTCATCAGAGTAGCAGAAAGGGCACTTCTTTGATTTGCATGTTTTGCTTGTAAAAGTAATTTCCATACATCTATTCTTCTCTTCCATGTTGCCAAGATTTTGTAGGCTGTGCCATCTCGTAGGGTCACTTTTTCGGTTCTAATTAGAGTTGGTGCTTCCAACTGAGAATATATTTTCTTGCAAATGGCATTTTCAAGATCCCAATGCAGTTCCTGAAACCTGTTCCAGTTAACTTTTGGTTCCAGGTAACTTTTGGTTCCAGGTAACTTTGGGTTTTAAGCCATATTGCTTCATCTTTTGAAAAGCTTAGAAAAAAATTGAAACAGACCTATGCACTGTCATGCTTCCATGCTTCTTAAGTAACTTGGAAGCAACCCCACAGCTTTGCCCCTGTTCTTCAGTTGTTTTATGATATTGTTCAATGTAAATGTTTTGCCTGTGCCTGCTTGGCAACATACAACTGTATTGTGGCCTTTTACAGCCAAATCAATGGCCATTTCCTGAGTATCATCCATATTTGCAGAATGACAACACTTAGCAGACGATTATTTGTAACTTCCGCTATTTCAATTTCATAATCATTAATAGATGTCAGGCAAAAAAGAGTTGACCAATGAAAATGAAGATAGTTATTCACAAGGGATAGTCGGCCATTTTCCAAAACTTTTACTTTCAAAATATTATTTTCATGCACCTTTCTGAGTATAGCAGTCGTTATAGGCTGTCCTTCGTTAAAAATAATATACGGGAATAAAACTAAGGAATCTTTACTTTATGTATACTCACTAGATGTTCCAAGGCATGTAACTTGGGTGATAGCATCCGTTTATCACCTGATGATATCACCCGTTGCATGTACTCATGCCCCTTCTTTCTGATATCTGATGGAGATGATCCAATTTTTTTGCACATCACCATTTTTGACTACAAAAACAAGTTAAATAATGTTGCCAAAAATGGTATGCTATCATTTTCAAATACATTTTTGTTATTCTTAATAAATGTCTTTTCTGACAGTTAAGACCATCTCTTATCTAAAAGATATTCTGAGTTATTTTACTTATTTTATCACTACTAATATTCCTTTATTTGCCTCTTGTAATTTTTGATAATTTTGAATGTATAGTGTGGAATAAAAAATAAAAATTGATATTTCCCAATCAAGTTGAACTTACTTCTGCTAACTGACGCTGAGATGTTCGGTTCTTCACATGTACTTGCTATTATATTGGTATCTTTTATATTGGATTTTTTAAGTTTTGCAAATAATCAGGATAACCAGGGTGATTGTGTAAATGTTCCGGATCTTCCGGAGCTTTTACTATTACCTTATTATGTATGACTGTCCCATATTTCTCTGTTACTGCCTACAGTAACGAGGGCAATAGTCTTCAAATGACTCTGGTTTGTGTATTTCCTTATTTGAAGTGATCTGTTTTAAATGATTCGATGTGCAATGATGACAATCCCATTCATTTATCATGGAGATAGACAGTAAGGTTCTGTTTTTTTTTATTTTTTTAGTTCTTCCCAACATGTTGGGGCCCATCTTTTTGTTAATACATAAATGGTGGGCCTAGGTTACTTTGTATAGTGGATTTGAATCGGATTTGTGAACATCAGACTTGTAAACATCAGACCTGTCACGGTCTGTATTATACATGTCCCCCTCTAGAAGATTTTCTGCTAGATGTTCAGCTGAATCCACTTTGGTGGCTCTAAATCCCCATCCTCCAAGTCACTGTTGAATAACATGTGGTCTTCATTGCCACAATTTTTGAACAACTTCCTCACGGTGTCCGATACTACCCAACGTAAATCGTTCCAGACTTGTTTTTCATAACCATTTGGACTTGATTTATGGAAAAAAGTAGAGGTAGGTTTGTAAATTTGGTTATGAAATTGCTTTCACCCTGTTAAGATATGGCATTCAACTAGACATCAAAAATATAATAATTAATTTTGAAAAGCCTATAATTAAATTCCTACATGTACCTTGGAGACTGATATCATCATGATTCTTTCCAACATTTTGTTTCACTTTATTATTATCCACCAGTAAGCAAAGTTTTGCCACCTCAATTCGCTCTATTGATGAAGACATTGATTTGTATCGAAGCTTATGTACATCTTCGCAATGGCCCAAGTGTTTGAAATATATATATTTAAAAGAAATGTAAATAATGACTTCTGTTATTTGGAAATGAGATGACTTGATTCTTCAATATTTGCAGTCATTATTTTCATTGAATTTGTGGGATAACTTCTTTTGCTACCTTCAGTGCAGTTATTTTGTCAAGTTGCCATTTTGCTCAAAAGTAGTGTGAAGGAAATTGAGATATCACATGTAGATGTATGAGTGTCTCACTCACACGTGTCTGTTTCTTTAATTTTAAGTTCAAACTCTGCGCCTCCTGACCAATTCTTCAAAGACTTCATAGAATTCCGTAACTTTTAATCAATTCTAAATTATTTAAGCTTTAGATAGCCTGGGAGACCCATCTTACCCAAACTGTCTCCTTTGTGTTCGCTGGTTTTATCAACTGAACGGCTGGTAACGGTTCATCTCTCAACACCTGCCTCATACGGCGACTGTTCACCGTGATATAACAATCGCCCTCAGAACACTCTATGGCCCATTGTGCCATCGTGTTGACATTTTTTCTGATAGGCCTACGCAAAAAATCAAGAATGTCTTCTTCTGATGATGATTATGACGTCGCTTGTTGGCAGTCCAGTGACGCGCATCCAGACAACAAAAAGGTGATGCATTATGGGATAGTGAAGCTCCACATTCTTGCGTCGTCAAAGGTGAGGGTTTGCTTGAAATTGCATTATTTTATGATAATGGGGCTATGTATACCAAAAACGCAATGGGCTTTTCTTCAAACATAAGGTTGCATATCATTGTATGATTGTCAAAATACCAAAACGCTTGTTTAATGACACAAATTTAATTTCATGTAATTTCATGAACTTTTTTATTTAATTTATTGGAAAAGGCCCTGCCCTAGAAACTGAAACTCTACACATGAATCATAGCAATCCCTCAGTACTGTGGCTTTAACCCTAGGTCAAAGTTTTGAATATGCTCTAACAAACTTTGACCAGCATTTAAAATCCCTCTGAGGTATCATTTATTTTTATGCTTAAGGATATACCAGTGTAACCCTTACGACAATGGTGATATATTTTTAAATTACAGAAACAGAAAATTAACACCTCTATGAAAAACTCGTTTGTTAACTTCACATTTGACAAGTGTTCTGTATTAAATATCAAGGACGCAGAATGACGATATATGACGCTTTACGACATAGTAATCCATAGCAACTAAGAGATTCTCATTTTTGATGTTGTTTTATCATGATGTCATATAACACTTTTGTTAATGGGTTCTCGGAATATGATACCATTATCTGTGACGTCAGTGACATATTGCCCCATCAACAAATAAACAAACAAATGAACTATACGTCATCAATTCTTCCAAATAATTCAGTAATTTTTTGTATATTCTTGTTTCATTCCAGTTTCGTGTCCGTTTCTTTCGTTTATCCCAGCAGTATATGTGTATGTGCCCATGTATTACAAACACGACAAATCTAATTTGTAACTTGCTTCTTATTTCGCTGTATGAGTTTTCATTAAGTTATAGTCTATAGCCTATGTATTGACCAGGGGTATTTAATATCAAAAGGCAACTTAGGTCAGCAGCTGAGCAAATTTAAAAAAATAACCTAAGTTTCTCACTGGATTCATGTAGAGCAAGGTCTCGGGCTTATTTTGAGCTTGGGTTCTCTGTCCTAGCCCTGGCAACGAATGTGAAAAATGGTCCTATAGGTGGCGCCCCCTACAATTCACCCCCAAACTTAAAACTGATTATTATTTTTATAACTGAAACATAAAGACATCTCAAATAGCTTAAATTGATCAATGGTACATTAAAGTATGCATTAAAAATTTTTTCAATGTGTGAAAATCATAATTTATGGAGAAATAGTTGATTAACCCCTTAAAACGCCCCCTATTTTAAAGGGGATACTTAAGTTAACTTCCGTAACTTTTGTGTTATTCAGGATTTGGGCTTAAAAATATTCCTGAATATGTACAATTATAGTGTTGAGAGACTGCAGTAACCCTATGTTCATAGCTTTATAACTTTTTGAGAAAAAAATAAAACGTATTTCCATATAATTTGGATTTGTATTATTTTCAGATAAACCATTATCTATACTTTTTAACTTACTTTCCACACCTTATACCCATGCATAGTATTAATACTTTTCTCTCATTTTAGACCAATATAGATGACTGTAGTTCACTTAAAATAAATAATAATAAAAAATTTAAGCAGAAATTATTGATTTACCTCTTAAAACACACCTTATATAGGGATACATACACCATAGCTTCTATAACTCACTGTAACGTATGTTTCGTTCAAGATTTAGGCTTGCAAATATCCTTGAATTTGAAGACTTGCCTTTGTTCCTAAATAAATAAATAATTTACCATATGCTGTTGTCTTTGTAAATTATCTCAAATTCAGATTCTGTTGTCATTGACGATATCGAAGACGCTATATTGTGGCGATTCACGACCCCATTTGATAGAAGTTTGGATTTCATATAATACATCATCACATGAGCTAATACATGCACAGAATTAGTGATGATAAAATCCCATGAAAAACGAGGACCAAGTGATTAAAGAGTTGAAGCGACAGTTATGTCCGGCATTTGTGAAAACGGTATCTGACTTTATCAAATACTCACCTTGACCCATTGGAATATGGCTTCATTCTTGAAAATGATCTTGATACAAAGGATATTCTGTATATCACCTGATGATCTGATTTTACAATGTAATAAACCAGATGCGAATAGGCAGTTACCAGTTTCACCGCTGGGAGGCTAATTCTGGGCCAAACATGGCAGGGTATTAGAAAGTTCCCCTAAACTTGAATATTCATCAGCTTTAGTGTTTCAATTTTTATATCACCTTATGTATCTGATAGTTATATACAGTACAAATTAAAAAATATGCCCAGTAAAAGAAAATATTATCTGTCCAATACAAGCAAAGATATTTCACTTCTTGTGGTTTTATTAACATGGGGTCTATGGAGAATCTCTTTGACCTAGAAATTGCATTTTCAAAGAAAATTAAATTTTCAAAGTTGCAAAAACACATTCCTAGATGTAATTTTACATGTAGATTTCAAATATGATATCACTTTGACTGAATTTTTAATTCTTAATGGCGCAAATCAAGATTATTTCTACTTCCATCTAATTTATTATAGTAAGTGTGGTACAAAACAGATTATGTGAACTGAACAAAATTAATTGTTGCATGTTTTGTAAGTGCAAGGGAAGTGGTAACTGTAATTACCGTCTAATCAAGCTTTTAGAAAGTGTTGTAAGTAATGCATGAACTTATTAATCTGATGTCACTGTGATACTGTATGTATGTTTTTTCGAAGAATCATCATAACACAACCAGCAGAAAGTATTTTTCTTCGTATGTTGTATCTTTGTTTCTATTGGTCAGGAAGATGAGAAATAATTATCCCATCGAACGAAGTTCGGAGGGATATAGGGAACGCCTCCGTCCGTCCGTCCGTACGTACGTCCGTCCGTACGTCCGTCCGTACGTACGTACGTCCGTCCGTACGTACGTCCGTCCGTCCGTCTGTCCGTCCGTCCGGGCAATAACTCAAATACCGTTGGCCCGATTTTATTCATATTTTGTACACATATACTCTATGGGGGTAGAAGTTCTGCTCGAAAGCCGATTTTCAAAATGGCCGCTCATTTAAAAATGGCGGCCATTTTAGTGCCGATTTAACAGTAATTTAGGTGCAATATGTAAAACTGTAATAGCAATATGTTTTAAATGTAAAAAAAATTATATAGGACATTAATAAAGCTAGAAATGTAGATATTAAAAAAGCACATGGCAGTCATCTTGAAAAATGGCGGCCTTTACTCGTTATTTTACGATTTTTGCTGTAACTCGAAAAGTAGTGGAGCGATTTTATTCATATTTGGTATGTGAATACTATAAGCATGGCACACGGTCTAATGACACTCTTGGTAGAAGGCGGCCATTTTGAAAAATGGCGGACATTTTGAAAAATGGCTGCCATTTTAACTTATTTTACTAAAACTCAAAAAGTAGTGGAGCGATTTTGTTCATATTTGGTACGTGAATAGGTATAAGCATGGCACACTGTCTAATGACACTTTTGGTAGAAGGCGGCCATTTTTCAAAATGGCCGCCATTTTAACCTATTTTACTATAACTCGAAAAGTAGTGGAGCGATTTTGTTCATATTTGGTATGTTAATACTATAAGCATGGCACACTGTCTAATGAGACTTTTGGTAGAAGGCGGCCATTTTTTTCAAAATGGCCACCATTTTAACATATTTTACTATAACTCAAAAAGTAGTTGAGCGATTTTGTTCATATTTGGTATGTGAATATTATAAGCATGGCACACTGTCTAATGACACTTTTGGTAGAAGGTGCCCCTTTTGAAAAATGTTCGATGGGATTTGCTACGCTTTGGCGTTGCCGTTGTTCTGGTTATATATTTGTTTAAAGTGTACATGCATTAATATTTCTCCATAAACAAAGAAAGGTATTTATTGGTTGTGTTGCAGGAATTGTGCCAGCACAACCCAGTCAATAAGGTCAGCACAATACAAAAATATTATTACACATACCATATCCCTAGTTGGTTTTTCAATAGTCTTAACTGAACCCCTAGTAAGCTAAAGACTGAAAGAGGTGCTGTAATATCCTTTTTTGGTTCTTTGGTTATTTTAAAGCCTTAGTGCTATCATAATATGCACTGGTTGTGCCATAATACCCCATATTTGTTTCATTATATCCCTTATCAATTACTTAGTATACCCAGAGAGCTTTAATTAGTTTCCAAATACCCATTAGTGCTTCCTAATATGCCTTGTAGTGCTCTTTAGGGGCTAACAGAACACCATGATGACCTACTTGGAACCATCATGAGCTTTCAAGAGAAAGCCCATCGAACCAATCAGGGTATCTAGGAAACCATGTAGGAATACTGCAGCACCACAAGGCATATTAGGGTCTCCAAGAGCTATGAATTTAAACACTTCCTGGGTATACTAGGGAATCGCTAGAGGCTACATGGAACCAATGTGGGTGACAAAAGCACAAGGGCATCTTTGGGAATCACTAATGGATATTAAAGTACCAATTGTGGCTATCAAAGCACCAGCAAGGCATATTAGGGAGTACTAGGGCAGATTTAGCAACCAATAGGGATTATTAAAGCATCACTAAGCAAACTGAGGAATCACTTAATGTTATTAAGGAACCAATTTTGGGTATCAGAGTTCAATCAGAGCCAATCAGGGCATACTAGGTTATCACTTTAAAAGGAACCAATTTGGGATATTAAACCACAACCAGCCATAGTCGGTTATTGCTAAGGTTATTTCATGAACCTAATAGGAGTTAAGCACAACCAAGCATCAAAAAGGTCTTTTAGGAAACATATGTTTAAAGCACAACCAGACGACCAAGGAACCAATATGGTGTATTAAACCACAACCAGGGCATACTACATGTTGGTAATTGCTAAGGCTATTTTATGAACCAATGGGGGAAATCAAAGCACAACCAAGCATACAGAAGAATCACAAAGGTCTATTAGGAACCATATGTTTAAAGCACAACCAGGATATACATAGGTTATTGCCTAGACTATTGATGAACCAACAAGGGTTATTAAAGCACAACCAGGGCATGCGATCTTATCACTAAGGCCATTATTAAAGCTATTAAAGAACCAAACAGGATTACTAAAACAACACCAAGCATTCTAAGTAGTCCCCAAGGGCTACTAAGGAATCAATGGGGGTTATTAAAGCACAACCAGGGCATACTGGTTATCAGTAAAGATATTAAGGAATAAAAGGGGGCTATTAAAGCACCTCCATAATCACCAAAGGCTATAGAAGAGCTAATTGGATATCTATTTATCATTTTTGTATTGTGCTGACACAATTTACTGGGTTTTGTTGGCACAATCACTACAACACAACCAGTAAATATCTTTCTTTGTATGGAAAAATATTTATATCTGTACACTTTAACTAATATGTGCATACGGTGTTTCATATGTATACATCCCCAATAAACTCATACATGTCATATTGCCACACCATCATGTTATATATATTTTGCTCCTTATGGAAAGTTACATAAGATTGCAAAGTTTCAGAATCCAGCGGTATCCCTGAAAAAAGAAATGCCGTATCAAAGTATGTGTGTACGGGTCATTTCGAGGGGAATTTCTGGTCAGTTTGAAGGCACTTTTAAGGGGAAATTGAGTTTCTGTATTGCAAATTTCAAACAGTTGTCATCATAGCAGAGTTCAGTGCACATGAGTGTGACAGTTATGCGCAAAGATGTATAGATAGGATTCTTGCAGTGGCTTATGGAGAGGCCAGGGACCCTGGTGCAACCTCTTATAATTAAAAATGGATATGAGAAAAAGTGCACAGATCACCGGCCTGGGTCCAAAAATCACCAGGAAATGCCCTCTAAATGACCCCGTACCCGCAATCTTTGATACAATGTATCTTTTTTCAGCGATACACCTCGATTCTGAAACTTTGCAATCTTATGTAACTTTCGATATGATACATAAAATGATAGGGTAGCAATGCTAGATGTATGAGTTCATGGGGGGGTGCAAAGATATGAAATACCCTGTATGTTCATTATTACTTCTCATCTTTCAGATCACTTGATGAAGCAAACAAAGATAAATAAATGTACCTCTTGATTGTGTTGACGTGATTGTGTCAGCACAATTCAGTCATTGTAACAGCACAATCCAAAAAACAATATATGTTAAGTAGTAATTGTTTTAATTACTTTACATGTTAGTAAGTAACCTGCAAGGAGAGATTGAATCTTTAATTATATAAGCCCATACATTGGTTCATCCTCTTGGAATGCATGCTAGAGTATTTAAAACTCAGTTATTGGATTGTGGATCTTGGTGAAAACATGGACTTAATGGTCGCTAGGAAATATATCAGGTTTGGTGTTGTCTCATGATGTAAAATCGATTATAATTTTGCTTTTATTCAGAAATGTTGGATGGTTTACACTTGCTATTAATATTAAACTCACCATTATGAATACCAGCATATTAAAACATTCATTGCCAAACATCATAAGCTTTCAATGCATGTGAATTTCAAAAATATTTCCTTAGTCTCCCACACACACTCTTTAAAATAGGGGGCATTTTAAGGGGCAAATCAATTATTTCTGCTTAAATTTTATTTTATTATTTATTATTATGAACTATTATACACTCCAGTCATCTATATTGGTCTAAAATGAAAGAAAACTATCAATGCTATGCATGGGTATAAGGTGTGGAAAGTAAGTTAAAAAGTATAGATGATGGTTTATCTGAAAACAATACAAATCCAAATTATATGGAAATACGTTTTATTTTTTTTCTCAAAAAGTTATAAAGCTATGAACATAGGGTTACTGCAGTCTCTCAACACTATAATTGTACATATTCAGGAATATTTTTAAGCCCAAATCCTGAATAAAACAAAAGTTACGGAAGTTAACTTAAGTATCCCCTTAAAAATAGGGGGCGTTTTAAGGGGTTAATCAACTATTTCTCCATAAATTATGATTTTCACACATTGAAAAATTTTTTAATGCATACTTTAATGTACCATTGATCAATTTAAGCTATTTGAGATGTCTTTATGTTTCAGTTATGAAAATAATAATTAGTTTTAAGTTTGGGGGTGAATTGTAGGGGGCGCCACCTATAGGACCATTTTTCACATTCGTTGCCGGGGCTAGGACAGAGAACCCAAGCTCAAAATAAGCCCAAGACCTTGCTCTACATGAATCCAGTGAGAAACTTAGGGGACAAACTTATTTTTTTAAATTTGCTCAGCTGCTGACCTAACTGTAAAATACAGTATTCTATTTTGGAATTTCTATAATTCATGTATACACTTATTACATGAACCACGGACACTTAAAGTCCGTGCATGAACATTCATTTATATGTATTTCTATTGAAATCATTACCTTGTTTCATTTTTCCTTTCTGTCAAAACAAATACCATCAAACATGTCAAACAAGCCATTCAAACCTTTGTTCAATTTATGTTATTATTCTATATTTTTATAATTATAGTTACCAGTTAAAATATTTTCCCAGTGAGTATTAACGACCATGATCGGACATGCCGGATACAATGTGAAAAACGTCCATAGCCGTTCACAGAAACACATTATTTGTGTACAAGATTCAGTAGACGTACCTTGGTCAAATCCGACAACTTTACATAAGTGGGGACCTCGGGGTGAGGGATGCACAGGGAATGTACAACCCCACCCGAAAATCATCAAAAAGCACGCATGCTATATATCACGAGTGAAATCATTCATGCCTGATCTGTGAGGTCATACTTGTGAAGGCAGTTCATTAAGACAGGACATGTTGAGTTTTCACAATTGTTAACCTCAAATGTAACGTTATCCTTTCCCGAAAAATAAACAGAAATATTAGCATATTAGAATAGGAGTCAAATATGGCTATTATTAGCCATTTTAAATCATCGTTTATTGAATGAATGTCTTACTGGGGCATCTAGCCCTCAATTTATTCATAATTCATAGTATTTTGGAATGATGTTTATCATGTGGACTTAGCTAGTTTATGTTTTTGTGAGCAGTCTATTTTGTTAATTCTTGAGAAAGACGTCATATATTTAGTTAGATTATGACGCGAATTGACCAGTGGCTTTTGTATCATTGTTAAAGCACACCAATCTTCAACGGCATTTTCAAGCGTAAAACAGACCGTTGACCCTATGTTTTTTTTATATCAAAATAAACATGAGAACACCTTTTTTAGAATAAGCAAATAAAAAAAATACCACAATCCATTGGAAATTTGCGTAATTTTTGATTCAAAACGTGTCAAAATGCAAAAATGAAAAAGATATGTTTTTAATGGAAAAACGTTACAAAAATTCACAAATATTGTTGGGGTAGGGGTAACACTTTAAGTGAAAAAAGTAAGAAAAAATGTCCTGAGTGTACCAATATTCGAACCAATGTAATTATGTATAAAGGACGTTTATCTAGGCTTGAAAAAATCGTCAATACTCCCTAAATTATCATTTCATCGACGAAATATAGGAACATATGTTTTTTGCTTTGGAATCAATGGCGCCTCAAATGTTCAAATGATGATAACGTCACACCTATTTTCAGAAGCTTCTCATGAAAAAACTAATCCGTTGACCTACCTTTTTTATTACATTTTTCGAATTGCTACATCTAGGTCTATAATAAAAACCTAGTTTCGTTGAGATTGAAAATGGTCGATTTTTTCGGAGGTTACACTGGTATATCCTTAAGTGAATAAACAAGAACATAATTCTTCCAATGGTTCCTAGTGAAACCGGAAATCACTCAGATCCTTGAAGATGACCTGGAAAATGCCTGTTGGCACTTTTACTTTGTCTACAATATCTTGAAGTTCCTTTATTGATCTGAAAGCTTTATGCTTCTAATCAGTCAGCAGTAATCCACTGTAGTGTCGCTTTGAAAAACGACAGTTGTGCTTCGCATTTTTTGCAAAAAAATTCTTATTTTCGTTGTATTAGCAGAATTAAAAACAAAATGATCAATCCCTTCCACTCCCTTATTTCTACATTATATCTGCGCATGCTCGCATATTTAATTAGCACAACAAAATAAATAAATGGATTGACATGGCTCAACAGCAAATTTTCACCTAATTTCTACATTTTTTGAAATTAATTTTGTAATATACATAGTGTCGAGTGGTAGGATCATGTTTTACTTTGAAGCTGTGTTTTTTAGCTCCTTGGTAGTTTTCTCTGCTTCCGTTTTACCCATGGTGTTGGCAAATTTGCTGGTGAGGGTGTCCACCTGTTTTGTGTGGAAGGCAAGTCTTGTTTGACTGTGTGGAGTGGCTGCATTCTTTAGGTCGTTCCCGAATTTGTATAATATTGCGTCAAACTCTTCTTTAATGTCAGTAGTGTCTTTTTCGGGTACCCTGCATGGTATTTTGGGGATGAGCCCTTTTGGGATTCCTGAGGATGAGTTTGTTATGGCCTGTAGTGCGCCTTGTAGGTGTTTTGTTTCCCAAAGGATTTCTTGTTTTAGCGACTCAAGGGTTGTTTGGTCTGTGGCATGTTGATTGCTTTTGGCAGTTTTGGCTGGTGTGAGTTCAAGTGTTTCCATGATGTTGTTTTTTCCGCGGGTTGGGTAGGGTGGGGTGGCGGTGGGGTGGCGCTTTTCTTGTTGAGGTTCAGCTTTGCTTTGGTTTTGGTTTTGCCTAAGATTGCATGGTGTTGCCTTTTTAGCATATTCGCCTGGCTATCAGTAATTGTTGTTAGCTCTGCAGATGCTATAATATCGTCTTGTTTGACTTCCATGGGTGATGGTGTTCCGAGTAAGTTCTCAGCAATGTGATTACTATTCTCCATATAGTAGGATTAGTAGTTGTTAATATGTGAATGATTTTTTGGGGAGTGGTGGCTTAGACAATGGCCTGAAACTGAGGTCTCTTAAAGAAACCTCGATGACTCATCTATAAATAGTTTATTAGAGTATACTAAGTAGTTTATATAGTGGTGCACTATATATATAAGTTTGTTTTCCCTCAGCATCTTGAAGATATCATGAGGATGTGCAGCGAACAGATCTTGTATTAGAAGTGCAGGCTGATCATCATTAGTTCTGACTTAGTTAGTCCAGGGTAATATGACCTCATCTACAAGTTGAACCGTAGTAGCAACTGTTGACAAATGATTGCCACTCTTGGTAATGCTGTACGATTTTAGGAAAGTATACATAGCGTGGCACCTGTCTGTGATTCCTTTATATATTAAATACAGGTTGATCCTGTATTTAACAGTCTGACCTTGGGTGCCTCCTCTGTTTGTGGGATTGCAGCAGTGCCAATGTTTCTTGTTGGGTTTCTTTAAAGTTTTTAGTCACCCTTCCCTTTGGCATTTGGCATATTCATTAAAGTTACTGATTATTTAATAAGTTGGGATACGACCCGAAGCTGTTCCAGTCTGTAAATTCTTTTTCGCACAACAACTTGACAAACTGGTCAAATTCCTTTTATATGCCCCGTGCGGACGTTTTGGACTGCATACATCTGATTGGTTAATACCGCGTGAAAAATAGGTTAATATGCCAATGAGGTTCCCCAATGGGAGACGATATGAAATTGTGTAAATGCTGTATCAATATTAAATAGCCCAAAAATATGAATCAAGATCCCAAATATTACGTAAAATTAGAATCTATTTTCAGAACTACGATTAAATATTAAACATTGGATAGAAAGAATATACATAAAAGGACCATGACAAATGGTATTAAATGAAGTACCAGATGAAATTGTAATTCAAGAATGTGGGCCCATCTTCTCCACTGCTTTTTTGTTGTCGTGTTTGCAGATCACACTTTCCCTGTTGTCGTGTTTGCAGATCACACTTTCCCAGCCAATTTTTTGTGCTCCTTCACTGCTGTATGATAAGTAGATGTAAAGTTATTGTATATTTATATTTAAGTTACTTTAAAGCATGCAGCTTTGGAGTTTGTAGGCTTTTAACAGCTATTAACTTTAGCACTGATTCAATGTATGCATTGGCAATTCTTGAACTATTTTAGATTATCTAGAGTCACAAATTTGTGGAAAATATAGTGTAGTAAAACCCTTCGTTTCATCTGCATGTTATCCGAATTCCACAGGCAAACAGCTGGACTAAGATTCATTGTTTGTATGAAGGTAGCTTAATAGCCTTCATAAAAGCTAATTTTGTGTACCGACATAATTGTCTAATATAACAGTTATACTTCGTTATCAAGCGATTACAAGACTGCCAAAAGAACGTTCCAATCTTTGTTTGATAAGGAAAACTTACTCAGTGACCGTATTATTTAATAAGATGTAATGTGAATGCTAGATTACAACAGAATACTTGAAGTAGGACTTGAGTTGTTTTCTCATGCCTATGTTATTAAGTATAAAGCACTAGTGCCAAAGGGAAAGGACTAAAACTTGTAATGGAACTTAACAAGAAAAAGGAAACTCTAAGTGCATACCAGTCAAGAAAAACAAACCCCATATAGCCCAAAACCATGATCTAACATGAAAAGAAACAATATCTAATACCCCCTTTCTCCCCATGTGTATTCGTATTTGCATTTAAAAGCAAAATGAAAAAGACTGATTATAATGTCATTCTACCTAATTGGAACAATTAGGTTACCTAATTACCAGAACATTAAAAATGGCATAATATGTTTACATAGTTAGAAATGACAAATATGGAATGGAGACCCATTATGGCCGTTAGATAAAAATAAAAATGTGGTACATGTCCAGCAGAACTCTGAACTCACAAATAGTACCATACATAAAAATGGACATATAAAATAAATACAAGTATATAAAATATGTTGTTAAAGCTTGGCTATAAAACTGTAAAAATGAAAATATAAAATGTCTCTGTAGCACTCTGTCTCAGTCATTGGTTGACGTATCACTGGGTGGTAGTATCACTGTTTACAAATGTCACTGGTTATAATTATATATCACAATAAATGTTTATTTGAACGGCTTCCAAGCCGCTGCTTGGACCTCTTCTCTTTTGGGAGGGGTGAGTTGTGGCTCTTTGAGATTCAGGTCAAATGTCGGACTTGACCCTATCTCCCAGGTGAGTCTCTTCTCTGCCCAATCTGTGTATTTGTCGTCTTTGATGGGTGAGATCCCAAAGTCTTTCTTGAATCTGGTTTCCAGTGACAACCTCTTAATGGGGATGATGTATTTTGATCTGTCGATGTACTGTACTACCGTTAAAACCGCTTTCCTCTTCTTAGGTGGTGGTGGAGGAAACTGCTCCTCGTGAGGGGGCTGACGCCCGGCATGGCTTGTTCTGGCTCAGGGGATGGTGAGCGGGGACGCTTTGCTGGTGATTGATCACCTTTGGATACGATCTTGAGGCCCCAAGTATCCAATAGTCCTTGTAGGTTAGCTAAAACATTTTCTCGACAGGCAGTCTCTATGGCCGATCGCCGATCTTTTTAAAAAACATTTCTACAGGTATATTTTTGCTGGACAATAATCAGGTAAAATGCGTATTTGCCATTGACATTCTCTGTCACACAAAAAATACTGGCGTGACTTCAAATTTTCCAGCAAATGCGTGACAAATACGCAAATTGCGGGACAGTTGGACGGCCTGATGTACATGTACAATGTACTACATGATGATATGTGTGTGGCTAGATAATTAGTTGGTGACTTCTGCCTTACCAAGACATTTACTACACTTACCTATTTTTCTCATCTACCAGGATATCAAATATGTCATGTGATACTCCACCCGCCTCTTCATACCTGCATAGTCTTTCAAAATAAACAAGGGGTGGCGAGTCATTTTGAATCGCAAGGGGTATTTGACGCTGTCCAGAAAATTCTATAACATTTGGGTTGAATTCATGGGGATAAATAGTATCCCATACACACTCTCCCACATCGTTATCAAAAATCGGAGTCGTCTGAATCGCTTGATAGCTCAGAAAAATCATCGTCAGTCGAGGAATCCAATTCATCTGACATTTTCAATAATAACAAAAAACGACTGACTTGTGGCAATGTTTGTCGTAAAATGAAAGTGAAACTAATTTTTCTTACTATGTTCTTACCATGTCTATACACAACCTCCCATAAAACAAATATGAGTTGTGAATATAGAATACAATTTTATCTCTAGAATATGTATAAACAAAGATTGATGCAGCTGGATCGATAAATATTATCAACTTTTAATTAGGTCAATTTCATGAACTGATCATTCTCTAAATATATGCATCTAGGTGAAATTCTTCAAATCAGTTGTTGTTTCACAATGATATACGCTTAAAATAATAAACAATAAAAATATCAATTTAATAAATTTATTTTACTTTTAGTACATGTTATGGACATATTTTCTCAAATATTATATATTAGAAAATGATAGGCCCCAGGGATTTCCACAGGGATTTTCCCTGTGGCGCCATATTGAAAATATTTCTTGAAGAAGCTGAACTCGCATACTTTATCTCTTATTTCTCCTCTAATTGCTTCTACAACACTTCGATGTAAGGCACTAATACAAGGTATAGTTCTGCAGTGTGTCATATTATCGTTTTATTGTTTTTTCCACAACATCTTACAAGGAAATGAGAACATGACTGAGTTTTACACACTTTTCCTTTAAAAACGACTGAAAAGTCACACCGGCATTGAGACGTCAAACGAACAAAAAGTCGCACCGGCACTAAGAGAGTTTAAGCATTTATTTTCTCTTCAGTCGTATGAAAATGGAAAAATAATTTATGTTCACATATTGTGTTTTGGAGAGAGGCATAGGTTTAAATGTTTTTGAATGAAAAATAACAAGACTATAATTCGAGGAGAACATCCCTTTTAAAAATAAATATATTGTAAATATATTGTAACGAAATTACCAGATATGCATCAGAACAAGAAAGGTGAGTTATGACTGTGGTGCAATATCACAATTGAGTGATAATCTCAACCGAGTGATGGCTTGGTGCATATTTACAGGTGAGTGATAACTGTGGTGCAATAATCTCAGGTGAGTGATAACTTGGAACATATTCATAAAATATTGAAAGTTTTCATTAGTTCCCAAGATTTGATCGGTGTTGGCATTCATTGGCCCTATATGGATGGTGTGCACACTCGAGTGAAAATTTATCGAGATCTAGACTTCCAAACTTACCACAATGTATTCCTTGCACAGGAGGAAACTCATCAGAGGTTTTAGGATTCACTTCTCTGCGACCCGTAGTACCCGGGCTTAGGAACAACTCCTCCCCCTCTTCAACTAAAGTCCAAGTCATGGGCCCAGTTGTTGTTGATAATCGACAATAGGCTAGATTATATCCAAGATTTTTATTTTTATAAATGTATCCCCTGGATGAACCAGCCAAAATGAGGCTTTTCTCAAATTATCTTCCGCGTAGGTGAATAGTTCACATAATTGCATAAATTTGTTGAATAAACTTGTTGATTAATTATTGATATAGAAGTATGTCTGAAGAAATATTGATGTTAATGCCTGTGTTAATGCATGTCCACAATGTAATTACATGTACATCTATATTGAAGAGGGGTAAAAGTTTACCTTTCGTAGATCAATCAATTCTAACAGGGGCTTTTGAACGAAACATGTAGTCTTGGAATGTTCTCCTGGGAATACATCCAGGAACTTGTACCGTGGTATATACTCCGTGGAATAAACAGTTGGAAATTAGACTCGTACACTTGACAGGGTAATACACCATCACATTTTTTTAATCATATGATCGCTTACTAGCCAATGAGAAAGTGTGCCACATTGCAATGATATAATAATATTATTTATTTTGCTCACCAAATTTATCCCGCGGGTAACCATCCAGTGCACCTACAGCTGACATAGCTCGTTGACTTGTAACTGAAAGATACATTAAAACCACAGCAATGTTAATTGATATTAAAACTAACTTTAAAATGCTCTACACAACTTGATTTTGGGACCATTCCTGATAAATCCTACAAATTGATATTCATATTATTATTTTACTCTTTTATTTAACTAAATGACATCATATAACACACAACTTCTTATCTTGTTTCTTCATCTCTGAAGCTGAATATACATTTTTACCTCTCTGTATCTTAACTGGTCTATGATATTTAGTAATTTTTTAGTAATGGCAATGCCTCAAGTACTCCAACAATTTCAAATTAGTAAGGATAATTAGATTTTTCCCCTGTCCCTACTACAGTGTCTGTCACTAGGTCCTCCATAAGTCCCGGTTCATCTGTAAGTCCTGTTTCATCTGTAAATTCTGGTTCATTGATGCATTGGGGTTCTCTGACGTGGAGGACTCCTGAGAGGATGCCTGGATGGAGTGGTGACATGTTGGGAGGGAGATGACCTACGCTCACAGTTACCCTCGCCTCTTCTGGCGTTGCGAGGCCCCCAATTGTTATGAGTGGACAACATGTGTATAACATACATAAGCACCCTAAAAAGGCAAATTGTTCCCTTGGGTTTCACAGCTCTCCCACAAGTTCTTCACCTGTCATTTTTCAATTCTTCAAATTTTACTTTTTTTATGGAAATAAATATCTGTTATTAGTTTACTCCCATCCTTAATTGTAAGAACGTCTAAGAACGGTATTTGAGAATAACTTTTTTCCTTCGTGAACTTTATATTTGAGTTTATCGCATTTAGAGTGTTAAGAAAAATGTTCAACTCATTGTCACTAATCAGCCATATGAAGAAGCAGTCATCTAGAAATGGTTTAAAATCTGAACGGATGTGTTCTATGATTACTGTGTCTAATGTCATCAAGCTGCTGGTAACCATTTCTCATGTCTGTGAGAATCTGAGTGTAAATACTGTTTGTAATACATGCAGCTGAGCAACAAATTATTGAAGTTAATACCACAATGTCAATTGGTCTTCCTGAAATAATATACTACATAATATACTAATACAAGTAGTACACACTCCCCTGTAACTCCATGTCTAAGCTCTCTTTCGTCGTTGGTATGATCTTCCTTAGTATAGTATAATTGTCTAGTTCCATCTTGTCCTTAAAAATGTCCATGATGACCCAAATCTTCCATCCTTTATCGTCTGTTGTCAGTTGTAACAGATGTGATTTCACAGCATAAAGGATTACTACATTCTATATTCAGGTACGATCCAAGGCCTTTTAGGTTTCACACACTGTGTCGATAAGATGTAGTGGGGTTCTGCAAATTTTACAGCCCCTCGATAATGAGATGGCTAAATGCCCAAGTTCAATTACTCTACTGCCAGATCTCCCAACTAGTGTTATATACTAAAAATTCCTCACTATTCAAAATAATTTTGTTTGAAGCTCCAGTTGTACAAATTTCCTGATCTTGTAACACATTGCTAATGTTACAAAGAGATGGATAGGAATGATCAGTGTGTTGGTTTTTACTGCTGTTGTTGTTGAGACTGACGACTGGTGATTTATCAAGTCTGGAAGAGATTGTTGTAGATGTAGGACTAGATCTAGATGTACTTGCCAAGTAACTTGGCCTAGATTCTAGGCTAGCATTTTTAGAAATATCCTGAATAAATAAATCAAATCAAATTAATGATCATTTAGATTCTTAGTTATACTTACAATTTTTTGGAAGGAAATTTGTGTGGATTGAAAGTTTCATCCAGGTCATCTCTTTCCTCCTCAGAACCAGACCAATCATATGATATCGTCACATTATATGGATCATCTCTGAAAACAAAATATTAGTAAAATGGAATGACATCAAATTATAATTATTTTCTACCAATATACTGTATTACATGTATTAATTATATGGAGATCAAGTGATATGAGAATATTAACAAGTGGGAGAATGTTTT
>CAIIXF020000003.1:212229-282120 GCA_903813345.2 Owenia fusiformis
GTTGGTAATAGCATGAATAAGACATGAGGCAAGCTAACTTGGTAATATTTTACAAACTATTTCCCTAATGTTGACACTGTGAAAGTCTATTTGTGATATAATAATCCTTTGAACCTCAGATTTCCTTACTTATTTAGATTCTCTATCTCTACTTTGACAGTACCAGCTTTTGTGGCACTATCCACAGTATTTTCCAAAAGAGTTTTTAACTGTATGCATTTTGGTGCATTTGTTATATCTTGTGATCTGCAAATCTAAAAAAATGATATATTTCAAGATATGGATTTTTCTCACTTCAAAGCACTATCCTCTGTCTTTCTGCCTCTTTATTTGTCCCTTTGAACATCTTTCTCTAGACTGTTTGACAATATTTATATTTTTTTTGCATTTAAGTACCTTGTAGGCTGGTCGTGTGACCCTTGGCAACCCAATCATTTGAAGTGTCATTGTCATTTGAAGGACCTAGTTCAATATCTAGTTATTTGTATCCTGATTTATTGATATACTCTGGAAAAGATGTGTGGCTTCTTGAGTGCTTGTATGAAACCAAATCATCTTTGAAGTATTGATTTACAAAGTTAGTCATACTGTACTTGAAAACTTTCTTTGTTTTTGACGTACACAATATTTTTGAAATATATATTTTTCAATAGGTCTTTAGTTGCACCAGTCATCTGTCCGTGTCTTAAGATGACCTCATCTGTAATGTTTCCCTTTGACTGTTTAAGACTGTCTAAAATGAAAATAAACACATTGAGGTTATGCTCCTTTTGGACAATATCATGATATACTGTACAAAAGTATGACTAATTATCACAAAATATCTTGGAGCATTCACTTGCCTTAAGAGAGTCATTTTTGTAAGTGTCTGTCACAAAATGAACTGTTCTACTTTTTGGAAGGCTGTTGAATATGGATTGAGAAACTTCTTCAAATGTGTTTGGCATAGGGGCAATTTGATAAAATAAGGAGTTTCCATCAATTACTTAAGAAGTGAAATCCTTGTTTGGTACACTTGTAGATTTAAATGGTTTCATTATTGCATTTTGCAGAGTACTCTTTGCTGTTTTAACAGGCATTCCATCTGCTGTAGCAAGTGCCCATGGGATTGGCCCAAGAGGATATTGGAGGAGTTTTTTGAGATCAATATTACGTTTTTGGGCATGCGTTAAAAGTTGTCCAAATAAGTTTCTGTGTGCAGTTATTTCTACTGTTTTGTTGTCTTTTGTAGTGACTTTCTTTTTCAGGTTTAATGTTGCAAATGTTGCTAATCTCATCCTTTTTATAGGGGCGTGAAACGGTTCTGTCCTGTGGACAAATCATTCATTTTTAAACGTGCTAAATGCAGTCTCACCTTTTTCTAATGCTCCTAGGAGATCATCTGCAACATTTTCTGGTGCCTTTTCACCAGATGACAAGCTTGAAAATATTTTTTTCGTCATAATTTGTTTTAAGTGTTCTGGCTTTATCTCAAATTGAATTATGTATGTTTTAGTGAAAAAACTAGTTAGAACCTGCCCTCAGTATATTTAAAGATGTATTTAATAACAAAACCTTTGTTCATCCTCGAAAGATTTATATGTTTGAAAAAGAGAGTTGGTGTTTGTGCTGGAATTATACTATTAGTTAAAATTACTATGCATGATGAATGTAATTTGTGAAATCTGTGTTGGGTTCCCCATGGCTCAGTTTCAGCATTGACTTTTCTAGCAGGTGGAATGCTATGTCTCTTTGTCTTGTCTTTTTATGAATGTGATCTACAAGTCATTGTTTTAGGACACCTAGCTGAGCTACTACCATGGTGTGCTTTGTCCTTGTGTTGGTATAGCCTTGTCTTGCATGTTCGTAGTTCAGTGGTTTGAGTTTTTCAGACTCAAGTGCTTTTAAGTGCTTTACATCTTCGTGTTTCTTCTTGTCTTATACTTAGGTGGTTCAAAAAGTTTTGCAGTTGATGCCATAACTTCAAGGAAAATAGGACTTTTACATTGAAACTTAGTACACATATGTGTTATACATTTATACATTATATGTTAAAATTTCAGACTTCATCTGTTATTGGTTATTAAAAAAATTAGTACTTAGTAATGTATATTTTGAACGTATTCTTTGCAAATTGATGCCCGATTCAATATCTACTCCTGTTTTTAATTAAAAGTGTTGTCATTGAAATATTATACATAGAATTGAATGCTCTCAGTATTGTTCCTCGTCCAAAATGTTCTGATTTATTTAACAACGTTTCAGGTATATTGTGATCACCTTATCTTAAAACTTCTCGACTCTGCTCTCCAGCCATTATGGTGCTTCTTGTTCCCTCCCATTGATCATAATCGACACTGTAGCATTGGTGTTAATATCATTAACCCCTGATGTGGTATCCTGCTGTATCCTGCAAAAAATTGCTACTAGTATTTTACAAAATAAAATTTATGTGTTCAAAAGTAAGAGTTTTCTTTTTACCTGTGCAAGAAATAACATCTTCTCATTGAGGACATCGAATGCCAAGTGGTTCCTCATTTTCTGTCCATCATTGGGAAATAAATGTTCATGTGTGAGTTCAAAGTATATCTTCGCTGAATTAGTCTCCTTACATCTCCACCAACATGTCCCAGACTACTTCATTTTTTTACTACTTCATAACCATCAATTACCTCCTCACACTTAAAGCATAAACATAAGATAACTTAAAAATGTATAATATTATTATTTTTAAGGCTGGAGCAAGTACACATTATTAATAAATACAATAAAAAACAACATAACAGAACAAGGCAAATAAAAGAACAATAACATAACTGCACTCACAAAGATACTCACAAAATAAAAAAATTCATGCTAAAATACTGCAAGAAAAAAACAAATTAGAATTTGGCAGCTTGCACATCTGAGGCAATGAAATTTCAGCTACAAAGTTCAAATGTCATTATATATTGAGCTCTCAGATGTCTTAACCACCTACAATAAGAGATAAATCTGATAAGTGTGGGTGGGCGGGCAATTCAAACCTGAAAGAAGATGTGACAAGTAGTTCGAAATGACATATACACATATTTCTATCTAATCAATTTTAATTTTTATCCAAAGTTTAACTTTTCCCAAATCTTCATTTTGTCCAATTTTTTTATTTTCTAGTATTTCAATACATTGAATCTTCTGCCAGATGATTTCTAATCTTCAGCAAATTGTTCTCCAAAACAATATGTTCTGGGGTCAGGTCGAGATGTAATCTCATGCTATGGTTGGCTTCTCTATACCAATTGTATGCATCAACGAAATGTTGCCATAAAATTGGTGTCTCATCCAGTATTAATTTTTTTTCCAGTAGTGGATGATTTCTCAATGCAGTTACAAACACGTTTGAAATTATTTGTGACAACACATTGTCTTGGTGCTTTCTCAGACAAATTCATGTTAGTTTAAAAAAAACTTCTGTTTGGGGCTGCTCAATCGGAACTGAAAAAGTCAACTCAAATTGGAAGTCCATTAAATTGTAATGGACGTCCTAAAACATTCATCATATTTCTGGTGCAGATGCTGTTTTTGTAGAAAAATATGCAATTGGGAAACGAAAACCATCATATGAAATGAACATGAATTGGATTATATATGCAGCTATCAATGAATATTCCTCTGATACAATGTTTTGCATTGCGTCGCTTATATCCCCTATATCAATTAGTCCAATAATTTCCATGTAGTCCTTACAGTTATGTAGAGTCATGTCTTCCTGTATTTTCATTTCATCTATAAGAACACCACCCTGTCAATGTGTCCCTTTAATGTCTGTGTTTTCACGCATTCATTTTAACATGTGGTAGTCTACTCCTGGTCGCTGTTTCACTGGACATTTGTATTTATTCAACAGTGAACATGATGGCAAGCAAAATGATGTTCCCTTAAGCATGGAACCATTTTGTTGCATAACAATCTCTCCAGTATTTAAATTATATTACAATTATATTAGATGTTTTTTACCACCAAGGCAATTATTTGGCTAATTTTGATAATGTAAGAGGTGATTTTGTTTCTCTTGTTCCAGAATTTTTGGTCTCCATCAATTAACAAAAACATATCTTGCTTGCAATTTTCCTTATCTTGCTTGCCATTCTTATCTTGTGACTTCTGTTGGATAATGGTAATATTTTAAATCAATTCAATCAGTTTCAAAATAATTTTATTTCATTTCTCATAACAAATTCACAACACAGGCTTTGACACCCCAAGGGGTGTATAACTGCCCATAATTAATTTTACAATATACTTACATGAACACTGTAAGCATTCAAAGTATGCATACATCTTTACAATGATATGTTACAATATGTATACAATACAAAAATACAAAAATATGAGACATCAAAGAAATATAATTATATGTTTTGCTTATTCTGTACTTAAGAGGTCAGTCTTTAAAACAGAGATGTAGTTGGTGATTCACAGCTTGGGACATCTTCATCTTCCATAGGAAATGCCTCAACATCAAGGCTAGAATCATCAGTCTCATTATTCTGACCGACATCATCTACAAAAAGATTCCTTCTCCTAACCAAATTACCGTTGGCATCTTATTCTACATAAATTTGTTGATGCACCTTCCAGTTAAAAACAATCCCCTTTGACCTTTCAAAGTCAAATCTTCTCCAGCCATTTTCAAATTCTCAGCCTTGACTGGTGAACCATGGTGTTTAGTGTTGGGTGGAATGATTGAAGAAAAGTCTATGGTTGCAAATAAAACTATGGATACGTGTTTGTAATGGCAATCTGGTCCCATGCCGACTGTGCTTCCTGTACTACACCATGTTTATCAATGGACATGTCAACATTATATATGAGTTGCTTCTTCATACTTGCATTGACACCAGCATGTTGTGCTGCGGATATACTGCAAATATCCGTCATCATACAGTTTCTGGGCTGACACAAATGAGGATTTCTCAAATTGTAGCAAATAATTGTCAACACTTTCCTTAGACATATGTGGTATAAAACACCTTCATTTACAGATTAGCCTTAGATTAAAAATAGGCAAATTAAAAAAGGAAAACCACAAACCAAAAATATGCAAATTGATTCTTTATTTCTTATTCCTATTTGCCGCTCAATTTGCTGCATAAATATCAGTCTATTTTCACTTTGCCGCACCATTTTGAAATATCACTTGTTTGAAATGATTGTTTAGATTTTACGGCGTTAAAAGTATGACAATACATTGGTCCAGCTGGCCAGCCATAGATAACTGAGATGCTTATTCACAGGTGAGTAACTGTGGTACGATACTCACAAGTCATCACATATCTCATTAATGACCAGGCTGCCCTGTTTCGAGTAAGAACTTTGATTCCATCTTTGGCAATATTGAATGGTTTCATGGCAAAAGTGTCATACTTCAGTTCCCCATTTACATTTATTAAGTGAGACTCACAAATCTTGGGTCCAGTATGTGGGTCCAAAGCTTCTACCTGCTTCTGTGCTTTCCAAAGCTACTACAACACCTAAAGAGGTTGTAGTTGCTGGCTAATTGAGGCATTTAAACCTTTTCTAAAGTGTCCGAGTATGTACATAACTGAATGCCTCTCATAATCGACGTGTGCGTCAATAATTCAACATGTTGAACGCAATGTAGATACGGCTTTGTTTATTATTTGGATTCCTTAGTAGCTTTCTATGCAGGGCCATAAGACATGTCATTATAGGCCTGTAATATTTTTATAATTATAGTAACTTACCTAAATACAGGGATATGTAGGAGATACTTTTACGCTAACTGTTATGCCTAGTGATGTTCCCGGTGTTGTTAATACTCAGCCGATTTTTCAGTCCTCAAATGTCGTGAACAGCTGATCGTGAAGGACTTTTGTCAATTCCACCACAAAAGATAACAGCAAAAATGTGCTCCGAAGAAGCAATGCAAAAATAAATGTAGTAACGTGCAAGAGCGAGAAAATCTAGTTGCGTCGATCCTGTGCGTGCCATGAGTGATCCAAGCTATGAAAAATGTATTACAGTTGTTCCTAAAAGCTTTTTGATTGGTCAACAATGGACCAATTGCATTGCTTATTAGAAATATTTGCGCATACGCAATTCGCAGAGCTAGTCATCAACATATCACTTCGGCTGGCAGATGGTCTACCCGTTAGCATAACAACTTCAAATAAACAATTGACACGATATTGGCTCTCAGAATGCAACATCGATACTCTCACAATGTTTTTGATGTCATGATAAATTCGAATTCAAACAGCCGCCGTATTGTTCTCTTCAACATTTGAATCGTTAATTTTGGTCTTATTTTCGAATTCGAATTTTGTAATTACATCATCAAGAATATCGTAAGAGTATCAATGTTGCATTCTGGGAGCCCATCCTCCTTGTGAGTATTGCGAATGGGATAGATAGAACCATATTAAGATTATAAGACCATGTAGGAATAACTAAATGTAATCCCCTAATACCAAAGAATACTAGTCTATTAAAACAATTGCATTTCTGCCAGCGATCATTCTGAGATTAATTTAAAATGAACATAGTTGTAAATTGGTTTTCGAATGTAGTACCAACTAACGCTCATCTTTTGGAAATCTCTCACACCTCCCCTGAGATAGGCGTAAATAGATGTATCGCCATCTTACATACATACAATCTTACATATATGTATAGAACTGCCATCTATTCATGAATATAAAGTTTTAATAACTAACGTGAACAAAAGGTTCATGAGATTCTGATTGTCAGGTTCTGAGAATGCTGCTGCCATCTTTGAATAAACTAATTATCAATGATATAACTATTATAATTTATTGTGATAACGAACGCCTCCCAATCCGAATGCTTTTAACTGGTCACGGTGGCATTTGGATTAGACAGGTTATACTGTATAAGTAATAGTAATACTGGAATTCAAAAAAATCTGAATCAATCTAAATTTGGGAAATATTGTCAGCTATTTGAAATGAAGACCAACTTTGTAAAAAGTCTCTATAATTTTTTTTTTAATTTATACAATAACAACAATCTACTCAACTTCAGTTCAAATTCCAATGCTCTGGCCTTGGCTAATCAAAACAGTTCAATGCAATTGTTTCATCAACGCTCTTTATATCATAATTATTTCACATGCAAATACTGTACTGCCACTAATATTTGATGCTGTTATCTTTCACATTTTTGCAATTTAGAAATTTTGCGGATATCAATTTTCGCTAATTATATTTTTTTTTATAATTTTGTATCTATTACACCATTATTTTATTTCTCAAAATTTTTTCCAGCTTATTTGATTAAATGTTTTTAAAACCAAGAAATATGAATGAAACAGTACCTTATTACCTTTAATTATTGCTATACCATGTACTTAAAGCCTTTACATGACACCAATCAGGTATCACCCGCTTCAAAATCATAGGTGAAACTAAACTATTGAAATAGCTTTGTGAATACGATGTAACGCCATAAATTGCGGACAGGCAATAGGTCCGCATGCAAGCTGGAATTAGGCCTCAGAGTTGGACTGACTACGTGTCTTAATCTCCAATCTGATTTCTTCTCCACTTAGGGATAGAACCTGGATGAGGTCTTCTTGAACTACTTCTGGGTTTGTAACAATCAGTGATTTTTGCTACATTCATAATACTTAGAGACATGATTAATGGGTATTTTGTTTGATTCTTTTAGGGTCTAAACGAGAAAGAAAGACTGCATATTTCTGGTCCTTTCCATAGACTAGGGCTTTGGCATCTAGCATGTCAGTCAGTAAGGTAGAGTGGCCTGATGGTTTTGCATTTATTATTGTTTTGCAGCCAATAATAGTCTTCGGCACTACCTCTGTTGTTGAAGCTGCATGAAACCCTTCCAAAACAGGACAGTTTGAAGTACGTGGTCATCTTTCATTGACGGTAGTGATCTGGATACTCTCCTCAAAAGAATTACTTAAATGAAAATTCTCTGCTTGTTTGGATGCTAGCAAGCGCCTGTAACCATGAATTGCTTCACTGTATGCCATTGGTAAAGGACGTGCTATCGTTTTTTATAATTGTGAACCTTAGCCATGTCAACTTCATTTCCAGCCATGGCATGTTTTGGAACTTTTGTTATTGACTGGGGTATGGTAATTAACAATGGTATTTTTTATGATAATCAGTTCCCTTCCTTCACACTGGATGCCTTCCTTTTCGTAATGTATTGTAATGTATTGTAATGGTCACTTACGACATACCTTTCATTAAAAAGATCTTCTCCGACGCTGATTATCTCACCTAAATGGCTTTTGTATCTGTGATCTGAAAAACATTGTTAATGGTCATGTAATTTTGACCAATGAGTGACATACAATGTGTTGGAACGCCAATTTTCAGGGTTGGCCAGAAAAACGTCCATATTTTTATTTGTAATATCTTCGCAAATTATATATCATTAAAAGGGTAATTCAATTTCAAACAAAGTGATGTATGAATCGTAAAATATGAATGGCTATTGGTGACTCCATGGTCATTTCCGTATCATGAGACAGTAACAGTCGAAAACAAGATTTTCCTTTATGTTTTGAGCTTAATGCATAATATTGCATTGCTTAATAAACACTTTTAGGCTTTTATATATGAAGAAAAGGTATTGGAGTTGAGTTTTATTGTTTGTAAATCATTTTGCAGCTCTGAAATAATCATGGAACCTATTTGTATGCATTGTTGTTCGTTATGAAGTAAGACTAGAGAGGATAAGATGCACGGGCAACCTAAACGTGAACCTGTATTTATGCGTACGCGTATAGGTTTTTCTAAATGTTCTTTTGAGCAGCAAAATAAGTGATTTATCCACCCGTCGACGAAAATGTAAATGAAATAAGGAGTGTCATTGACCTTTAAACTAAAAAAGATGAGATGACCACGGATGATTGGCTTTAAAAAGATCTTCTCCGACGCTGATTATCTCACCTAAAAAGGCTTTTGTGTCTGTGATCTGAAACACATTGGAATTTAAGAACTTACCAACATCTCTTAGGCCAATGTTACAAGCCTGTCAGCTTACATATCCAAGATTTCTCTTCTTGGTAGTGAAGTTTCTCTCTCACTCAAAGAAACAATGAGTGAATCTACTTTTGATTCTGTATTCATGCCTGCCCATGAGCTGGAGATGATATAATGTTAAGGGACTGAATCATCCATTTAGTCATTTAAAGGGACACTGCTTGTAAGTTAGTTCTCACTCAAAGAAGCTGCTAATGTAATTTGGACAAAACTCATTAAACTTTCAGTATAGAAAAACTGAACTTACTGCACATGTTTCACATCCAGTCCATTGACTTCAACTTCTAGTTGTACTCCCAGTGGAATGTCCTTTACCTCTTGTGGATTCTTGTAGTTATATAAGACATAATTTATTTCCAAATACCTATAAATGAAAAATATTTTTTCTCATTAAGAGTTATGAGATATAATACAGGATGTTCCATTAATCATTTGTTTTAGTTGTTTGCAAATGTCTATGGTTCCTACGATAGCAAACTCCCGCTTCATCGCGTATAATGTAGGAACATGCAAGGTGAACTCCAGTGTTTATTGTCATCAAGTTTCACCCGCACATGATCATATGGTTTCAATGGTGCAAGTGGCTTTGCACCATAGCGCAAATCACGGTAATATTTGTATTTGGCCTTTACATTGGTGTCATGCTCAAATACTTTATTCATATCTGGTAGGGAAGGTCTCAACTTTTGATGTAAAATTGAGAGGGTGGTTCTCAACTTTCTGCTCATTAATAACTCAGAAGGACTAACCCCTGTAGTTCCTGTAGGTGTGGCATGATAACTCAATAATGCAAGAGACGGATCGCTTTGAGCATTTTAAATTACCGAATTAGCACTTTAATAGAAAAGAATTTATTTTCATAACTGAAACTTACCTACCTGTACAACATTGTAAAATGAAGGAGAACAGGCTCTTGAATTAATCACAAGTGTGATTAATTACAGGGTGGTCAAAAAAAATGGAAACCCTGCATTTTCCTAATATCTTTGTCATTTTAAGGAATTAGTCCCTGATATTTCAAATATTTGTACATCATTCAATTTCCTACCACCCAACCAAATTTCATGACCATCAGACTGATAGTCACAATTTTACAGCACTTTGAATAACATGCCTCAAGTTTGGCCATCATCGCGCTGTATGCAAACCTGCACAGTTATTAATGGGCCGAATGCATTCCTCAGCAGGTATGGCTTGAATGATATGGATGATCTCACTTTTGAGATTTGTGATTGTCCTGAGGTCATTCTCGTACACTTTTTCCTTGCCATATCCCTACAGGTAGGGACATTTTGGATGGCAAATGCAGGTGGCCCGACAAGGCAATGTTGGCCACTAGGGCATGTTCTGTAAAGTGCTGTAACATTGTGACTATCAATCTGATGGTCATGAAACAAAGTAGGCTGGTAGGAAATTGAATGATGTACAAATGTGCAAAATATCAGGGAGTTATTTCTTAAAATGACAAATATATGAGGAAAATGGTGTAAGGGTTTCCATTTTTTTTGACCACCCTGTAGTTGAGAAGAGTGGGGCATGAACTGAGCTCATCATCCGTTGATATATATATCCATTAATGATATGCATTCCTAACTGCATTCAACCTCCTTAATGTTGCTACGAATATCGAAAATGTTTTAAATCTTTACATAATGAAGTTAACTAACTAAATGACCTAAATGATCCCAATCAATTCACTCTTTTGTACCTTTAATATGACTTATTTTTGATTTACCCTTGGTGAAAAAATGGTAAATATGCCTTTTAAATGATGTTACATTGCTATATATGATATATACATTGAATACTATACTCCATCTAATATATGGTGCTATTTTTTGCATTTTGAAATTTGCGGCTATTATATTTCGCTAGTTTTTAGTTTTTTTTAATTTTGTGGCTATTAATTTTTTGCAGATTTGTCATAAAAAAAGTTTGCATCCTCTCCTGGATATGATATGATATAACATTGGCACCATGAATGAACTCTAACCCACTGCACACATCCACTGACCATAGATGTTGAGGCTGTCACTGATGACTCTGGGACACAATTCTTGGGGATGACTGCCTGCTGGTGGAGCTTTGTAGGTATGACTTAAGTTGTGGCTGGATTTGTTCCTGGTGGACAGGGTGTCCTTGTCAAAACCCTTCTGTATAAGACAAAGTGTTCTGAGACATTCTAGGGAAGTCAAACGTGGCTTTGTCACCTAGCCGTTCCAATATCCATCCACAATGTAGCACAAAGCCTTGCAGAATGGCACAGCAGAATAACTGCAATGTCTATATCTGATAACAATGTTTCCTTGCTCTTTATTTGCTAAAATGGCAAGCAGCATCAGACATTCCACAACTCCCGTATCATGACACATTCTGCAATAAAAGTGGAAACACCCACCTGGTACATCAACCTACAGGTGACGACTTTCAAGAATGTGTCAATAGGAGGGATCTTGCCAGTCAGCAGCAAGCAACAGGCAGTTTTTTCTTGAAAGATCTGGATTTCAGAGCATCACTCATATCTTGTAGGGCAAGAAAGTTTGTTTTTTTTATTCAATTTGTTAGATATGCTTGTACTGTCGTTTGTTTGGAGTTTATTCAAACAGAATTGTATGGCTTCTAGTCCCAATGTATGAGGTATGTTTGAATAAAGGCTCACAACATCCAACGTTACAAGTTTAGTCCCTAAAGGATCTTGTACACCTGCCATTATGATCTCCCCATGAACAAAATGAATCATTTTTAGGTGTAATATAAAGAATACAATGTTACATAATACTTTGGAAAATATTTAAGCGTTTGGCCCCACATTGGCTGAGGTTGGGGTCATTAAGTTCAGCAAGGGTGTATTGACTTGACATTGGATGTGTTCTATTGACTTAACATGTGGATACCATCAGGTTCCAATGGAGGCCATTGGTTTCTATTGATTTTCACAAAAATACCTAAAATACACTATGACCTGAATCGATTGCAAATTAAATAATTTCACAATATGACACAAATGGTATTTCAGATCAGATGTGCAAATATAAAGTTTGCAATCGATTCAGGTCATACTTCAAATTAAAAGATTATTCATTTTTTTCATCATTTTTTTCCTACAAAATGGCTATAGAAAAATGCTTCAAAAGCAACTTTTACACTTATGAAATATCATACAACTTTGTAAATCCAAAGATTATACTGTTATGATTCATTGATTAATAACATATTTTGATAAGATGTAGGGATGTGTAGGATGCAAATGGATTTTGACAGACACAAAAAGACTTCCTGGTTTGGCATCTCTACCCCTGTACACTTTATGATTGAATATTGCCCTAAAAAGTGGCCCATTCATCAATACAGTGCTGAATATAGGTCAACAAGATACTAGTGTACATATAAATGTAATAATAAAAGCAGTATATTTATTTTAAAAATCAGATGAATTTATTTTTGTTCATGGGGAGATCATAATGGCAGGTGTACAAGATCCTTTGTTTGCCTGTGTCTCAGTATAATGAATTTGTCATCAAAGTCTCTTCTGCATCCAGGACATATTTTTGCCCTACATGTTTCCTTTAAAACGAACACCCAATCTTGCTTGAAGGTGGACATTGTCCATGGTGTTCCCCTTCTAAACTCTTGTGAAATACCTTCCCCATGTGCTGTTATTTGATAATTTTTTGTTTGACTAAATCCAGGTATTCTTTCTTTTACAGATTGCGGACACAGAAATTATATGCGGATAACTAATGGTTTGCGGATACCTAATGGATTTGCGGATAGTTTCATGAATACCACGCAATGCAAGAGCCTAGAAGTAAATTCAGGGAATACCTTAGATCATTACTTGCTACAGAGAACATATCATCTATTATAATATTTGGTTTCTAATTAACTTGTTATAATAAAAGCATTGAAACTTTAGAGATATGTTATTGTGCCCACCTCAGGCACATATAAATGCTGAGAAAAGTCAAACCCCTCTTCCTTGAGTCTGCACACAGTATGCCTATACAGAAGAGTAGCTGCTAGTCACCTCATCTTTTTAATATGGGTTGGGTACAAATCCATCTGGAACCAGCTTTGCCCTCTCAATTGAGATAGACTGCTCAAATGGTAGCTGCTGGATACCATGTACAAGTAGTGTTACTAGAAGGGTTTGTGGCACATAAACTTTTGAATGTCTTTCTATGACCTTGTTTCCAACAATCCCTAAAACACAGAACACTTGAAAATGACTACAATTTAGAAAATGGCCCTCTATCTAAATACATGTACCAGAATTTCATAGTGAATTCAAATAAGCAGTCAGCAGATATATCAGATATATCTCACCTACAGTCTTTAAATTTTGGGTTGTCTAAACTCAAAAACTCAATAAAAAAGTAGTATTTTAAAATGATTAACTGACACTGTAATTAAAAGGCAATGAGAGAGAACAGCTCTCTCTGATGACATTTTCAATCGGATGATTTCTTTATACTTAGAATGACAGACATTCACCTCCAATTGCTCAATATCACTCATTGCTAAATCTTACACTGTACCTCTCAGGTTCTTGAAACGGAGTAATAGGCTGATGTCTCTGAGTCTCCTCAACACGTTGACGTTGCTTGCTAAGTTCCATTACAACTTTTGGTCCTTTCCCTTTGGCACTTGTGCTTAGATATCTGAATGGGTTACCCACTCTGGACTGATTCAGGACTAATTGTATTTAATCTCCTTTCTGGTTGGAGTCCATTGGTTCTCCTTTCCGGTTGGTCTACATTGATTCTACTTTCTCGATGGTCCCCATTGGTGTTGGATGGGGTCCTTGCATATCAGGTAAAGGTAGCTAAAAATAAATGTACATATAAATTAGAAATTAACTCTTGAAATAGAGGTGAAAGTAATGCATTTATTGGAGATGATATGGTAACTATGAGGCTGTTTTTTGTTAAGTGCTGGCAAGGATTTAAGCATTTGTGTCCAAAATGGCAGACAAGATGTAGGTATCATGTAGAATTTTTCAAACCGCATCTGTAAAATACAATACAAAGAAGGATGGAAGAGCCTAGGCTGACAATATGTAGTGAGGGACATAAAAATAAATACTTAATTCAAACACACAGACATACAGGTTGCCTTGCCCTGCCAAAGCATTAACTTAGGCTCCATTCCAGCTTCTTAGGATAAACAGAAACTGACAAACTTCTCCAAATACATTTCAAATATTCATTCAAATATGTTGGAGAACCCCTTTTGTTCAATGACATCAACAATCTGAAATAAAAATTAATGTTTTCTAAGGCCTAGATATTTACATACATTCTTTAGGAACCCTTCTTAATTGAGGATTGGTTTTTTTAGCTTCCAACATAACCTTGACAAATCATCAATGATTTCAGTCTTAACTTGACTTAATAGACAATTGCATGTAAAAAGGATAACATATAAATAGTACTGTATGTGTTGGGCTCACATGATGTTGCTCAAAAGTGAATGATGGCTAAATTTTTTAAGATTAGAGTGCTGCAGTTCAATGTTGATTTCATTCACTCGTTTCCCCTCAGTCAGTTCCTTAGCCGCGCATTAGGGGTACCATTCCAATTAAATAAATGCATTGGTTGATGTTTCAAAATTAAAGACAAAGTTTGCAATCAACAATCGAGTACCATCTCTTATTTTTTTGTTTTTCCTGTCTATTGAAAACTCAGCGGTGTGTTGATAGAAGAATGGTGAAATAAAACAACACAAGGAGCTCATGCATCTTGAAATCACTACCTTATCCAAGGGGATTTAGGGTATGATGATCTCACTACCACACTACCTGCAACAAATATGAAGTACAATATGTATAAAATACAGTTATAATTATGTGTACAATTATAAAGTATGTTGTGTTCGTTTTAATATTATTGATTCCCATTTTATGCATATCTACCTTTGTAATACACCCTGGCATTATTTCTCTTTGGAAGACCATTCTTCCATGCCCAGGGGCCATCTCCTTCTTCTTTTCCAAGTAGGATGGGTGATCCCAAGCTCCTAGGTTTTTGAGGAGAGACCAGAACCTCTTGTAAATTTTCTTCCTTACTCTGCTATTCCTCTCACACGGAATATAGCCAGGCCCAAAGCACGTCTGGCTCATCCCAACATCCGCCCCACATGGCTCTAGGAAACATTGGGGGCATAATACCATCTAAAAAATATACAATGATATAATCGCTAGAAATGGAAATAAGAAATACAGAGCATGGACATATGCTATTTTTCTATGGTCAACGTATATCAAATGTTCTAAAAAACCACAGAGTCCCAACTTACCTTGTACCTGATAATTGCTGTGGTCTATTTAAAGTGCCATTAATACATTCGATGTAAAAACTTTCTTGCTGAAGGAGTTTATGTGGAGTCAACTCTTTAAAAGAGTGTGGACATTTCACTTCCAGCAAAATATTGCCTGTGTAGGAAAGGTCCCAGCATGAAAACAGAGGCAGTCGTTTCTTGTAAGATCTCAGAGCGTCACATTTTGAAACCTTAAACTATTCAAGGTTTTGTGAAAATTACTCATTTTCAGAGTCCGAGTCAGAATGACATAAGAATCACTGCAAGGAGATATAAAGAACCTGTGTTTTTGTTTGGTTAAAGAAAACACAGAATGAAGTCCTGTGCTAAGGGCCCTTGTGAAAAGAGCGTAGATAATTTAGTAAGCTTTCAAATTTGTTGTGGCATTTGTGTTGGGGCCGTGCAACAGTAAATTGGTAAATTCATGCAGTCGTACTCATATCTTTCAGAAGTTGAGCAGACTCTACATTTTTATGTCATTGTGCTTTGGATTAGATGCTATAATATAAAGATTATAATTAAAAAAAATAAAAATAAAGAAGAAATTCACAAATTTACATTTTTCTTATCTGGTTCAAGATCTTCATTCTTCTCATTTTCTGATAGTCTTCTGTATATTTAAAAGAAATGTAAATAATGACTACTGTTATTTTGAAATAGGATGACTTCATTCTTCAATAATTGCAGTCATTATTTTCATTGAGGTTGTGGCACAACTTATTTTCCGTTTAAGTTGGCCTTCAGTGCAGCTATTTGTTCAAGTTGCCATTTTGCTCAATAGATCTCAATTCAAAAAATTGTGCTGAAAGGCACATAGTTTTTCCATATCCCGTAGGAAGGAAGGTAATTGTATCCTTCTTGTTGTAACATTGATAAGCTATTTACAGCTGCTCATCCTTCAACACTATATCCGTCATTTTGAAGTTAGCTTTATCTGTTAAATGCATCAAAGAACCCTTTCTTACTTTGAACGTCTGATATATTTTTGGTTACTACTGCTATACTGGTATTGAAATTGTACCCTTAAACCGATGTTGAAACCTGTTGCAACTAAACAAGATCAGAAGCTACAAAATAATATGACACCCACCCAGACTTTAGAGGGTACACTATTTTATACCCAACGTAATACAACATGAGAGATCATCACCTGTATAGTATATTGATGTATGTATTGTATGTATTGTGCCTATTCATTTAAATCTTTCCAGGCACATTCATTTAACCAATTTGTATATGCAGTACTTTCCACTTCTGAGAGAAATATAATCCTACCCAATTCCCTATCCTGAAAATTAGCTGTTCATTTAATTCAAATTGTGAGAAGAATTCACTCAAATTGAGCATGTTTTATACGAAATGATTACATGGAGACATCTAAATCATCTTATTAAGCCCGATAATACTAGGAACTATATTCTGGACTTCCCAATGGTCTTGACAAGTTAGGCAACACTTTTGGGTCATCTTGTTCACTTTCTGGTACAGATGGTGGCGAGGAGGTATAATCGTGTTCTGTCGAATTTGTGGGTGGCAAGGGTTGGTCATTTGATTCTCCAAATATCAACTTTCTTCTCTTCACACTTCTTTGGGTATGTCAGGACTTGTTGGAAGAGGGTTGGAGTATGTTGGCTTGCCATCTTAAAAATGAAGATAGCAAACTCTCTGGTCAGGTGATGGTTCCAAAAGGTTAGACCATATATGGACACAACTATTGCTGCCCTTTATTAAAAGATGTCGTGGTGATCAACTGTCCCGTTTTTGACCAAAAATATGGACGCGATTATTGCAGCCCTTTACTATAAGATGTCGTGGCGATCACTGCAAATTTTTTTTGACCAAAAACCACCCACATGTTTTTCTGAAATGTTATCCTGATTTTCAATAACTTCCAGCCCTGCTTTTTTAATTTCTGTTGCATCAATATGTTGTGTTTTGAGACAAATAATTCCTTTTAGATAACATTGAAAACAATGTTTCCCATGCATAGTGGAGATTATTCTGGTAACTTCTTCATTGGATTTATGTTTCCTAAGAACATGGTGATGCAGCGGAGTCTGCATTGCACTAGCAGTTGTCGTCCCATTTTCTAAGCAAAACCAGCATGGTCTTATAGGTTTTTCCTACAATAGAATATGTTGCTGAGGAAATTAAAGAAAATGGTACTTGAACTAATTTACCTTATTGCATTTATTTTCTGATTTTTACCTGTAGACCATATCTTATAGTCAACCACTGCCTTGTTATTCTGAAGCAATGTGGCTTGATGTGCCCTTAAAACAACATACATCAACAACAAAGCATTGTTGTGGTTTATGAATCGCAGAACCGAAATACTTCCCATAAAAAATCAATTTTTTATGTATTGCGTCGTCAACAATTCCATAATATGGGCATGCTTTGAGGTCAGAGAGTATCGACTCATCTATAGACTCGCTGAGACAGTGTCTTGCATGCAGTACTGGCAAAGTATCATTTTTGACCCTGCATATTTGAGAGCGATGTTTGTTGAGCATGGAGAGAGAAGACTATAGCATGTGTGGTTGTAGAAGATAATGTCGGTTTCATAAATTGGGCCTGAGGTAAATACATATCATAAATGTAGCAAGTGTTTCTCCCAATACATACAAAGTGGCCAAAAGATTGAACATTTTTTATTTAATTGTAACTTTTTTATTTATTAAGGATTTCCTTCAATATTTTGGGAAATGAAAGTGCAATCTATTGTGGACATTTTGTCTAAAATTCAGTTAATGTGCACTGTGAAAGTTACTCAATCAAGCAGGTATCAAGTGTTTCTCCCATGCATGAAATAGTCTGTGCTAGTGTGCTCATATGAATGCATCATTTTTTTAATAATTGATTTTGACCATATCAAACATTTCCAAATGCTAATTGTTAGTATGGATATAAGATAAATGGTTGTATCCTATTAAACAAATAGGTCTATACCTTTAGTTTATTCCTGGATAAAATAAGTACTAACCCATGCTCATTACAATCTGGGCAGCATGGTGAGTGCATTCTGTTTTGTGTTTGAGTACTCCTCTCCAACCTATTAGACTAGAATCTCATGAAAGTGAAAGTGTTTATATTTTAACAAGCCAACAAGAGACCTTTATTGAATGATTGAATGATGATAATCCAAGTAGCAGTTCCATTTAGAATTCAAACATAGATACTGGCTGCCTTTCAGCAGAGAGCAGGTGGCCAAAAGCCTCATATCCAAAAGGAATTGCTCACAGCCTAGGGAATGTCATTCTATTGAAATTAACCCGTAGGCAGGTATGTCTGAGGTAATAAAGTATGAACACTGTTATGGAACTAAGTCCAGCTTTCTTGGTCCATTCTCAATAAAAGTTTCCAGAACATTTTCATCAGTTTGATGGATTTCCTTGTGTATTTGGAGTAATGCACATGCAGTTGGACTCCTCACCCATTGTAAAACGTATGTATCTTTTTTAAACCTCTTCATGGTGCCAAAACTCCTTTCTGCTATACATGTTGTGACTCCCCAAAGTACCCATAATTAAGGGTTTTCCTTTGAAGGAATTTGAAGGAGTGGAAAAGAAATTCTCTTTGCCTTTTCGATATTTCTAACTTTGCAATGCTTTTCAAGCTTCTTTTTTAATGTCTTTTCAAAATAATATATTTACAGATAATCATTTTTACAAAAAAGTTCTGTATCAATACATACAAGGTGGCCAAAAGATTGAAAATTTTTTATTTAATTGTAACTTTTTTATTTATTAAGGATTTCCTTCAATATTTTGGGAAATGAAAGTGCAATCTATTGTGGACATTTTGTCTAAAATTCAGTTAATGTGCACTGTGAAAGTTACTCAATCAAGCAGGTATTCAATTGGACCCCCTCCTTCCTGAATTATCCGCTTGAGCCGCATTCTCCACTCATTTATGGATTCATCAATTAGTTCTTGAGATTTTATTCATCTAGCGAGAAGCTAGAGTAGGCTCCTTGCTGACTGCTGATGGCTGCGCCCTATCTTTCATGGTTCACCTTTGACTGCTGGCCTCCTGTTGTGCTTTCAGTTTCCTTGCACTAACTATATTTGGTGTACTTTTTTTGTCTGATTCATAATATCCAATGCCCATATGAGTTCTATAGGATTTAGTGTTCATATTGGTAGGGGGCAGGGGGGGGGGGGGCAATCCTAATGTTGAGTTTTCATACAATTGGCTATAAAACATCCAACACATACATATTACAGGTAAATATATAAGCACTAGTGCCAAAGGAAAAGGACCAAAAGTTGTAATGGAACTTAGCAAGAAAAAACAAACTCTAAGTGCATACCAGTCAAGAAAAACAAACCCCATATAGCTCAAAACCATGATCTAACGTGAAAAGAAATAATGTCTTATACCCCCTTTCCCCCCCACCATTCAAGAACCAATATCACAATCCAAGACCAGAAGACCAAGACCATATTTCATTCATACTGAAGTCATTACAATACATGTTGAAGAAAAAATTAGAAATTGATAGCCAATTGATAGCCAATACTCATAACCTCAAAAATAGTTGTCTCCAAGTCCATAGGCGTTTCAAAGGGTCAACATCCATTCACAAAAGCCGTCGCCATAGTCCATAAAACACAATAATTCACAATGGTCATCAGGAGAAAACTATGGCTGGTTTTGATCCCTATTTCTCAACCATTAATGCCATAGCCGGGATCCACCTCAAAAGGTGCCAAGTGAAAATATTGTGAGTTCATTGCCAATATCTTAAACAATTCCTACATCCTTTAGCATCTCAAGTGGTAAAACTTGAAACTTCAAAACTAAATATTTAGAGCATGCCCTGCCAAATCTAAATATTTAGAGCATGCCCTGCCATATCTAATAAGCTGGGATACATAGACCCCATATGCTGGATTTAATGGAATATTACTGTCTAAATGGGGAAAATTCACAATATCAAAGTTGAAATCATCTCGTTTATCGTACAACTTACAATATATACTGTTGTCTTGTTCAATGTTAATGAGAAGGTCAAGATAAGGCGCATTCATGTTCGATTCATAACTCTAACTCGGAAGGGTATATCTCATTTACAAAATTTTCAAATCCAGGGTTGTCCAAACTCAACAGGTCATCTATATACCTATCTGTTTTATTAAAAAGTTTAGCTATGTAGAATTTTGTCTTATCTTTTATCTTCTTTTGCAAATACTTAAATTCATACGAGAATAGAAAAAGGTCTGCCAAAAGAGGAGCACAATCTGTCCCCATTGGTATTCCTATATTTTGACGTAAAACAGTATTTCCAAACTTTACATAAATGTTATCATTCAAAAAGCCTAAAACCTCACAAAGTTGTATTGCAGTAAAAAATATACTTTTTATGTTGATCACTAGAAAAAGAAAGCTCTATTTGAACTACAATTTACGAATTTAAATCTACTACCTTTCATTGTGTTTTTAATGATACCAAATATTTCCTCTTTCAATTTGTTATGGGGAATTAATGTTTAAAGTGGATATGAACAAATATGAACAAATCACTCTATTAATTTTTAAGTTATAGTAAAAAACATAAAATAACACATATAAAAATGGAGGCCATTTTCAAAATTGTAAAATAATGTGTAAAAGCTGCTATTTTTCAAGATAGTTCAATGTTTGGAAAAACATGAAAGTACCTATAAAATTTCAGACAAATTGTTAAAATACTGTTGGAATTATTGTATTTGGGATTCAAAGAATTATTTAAAAGAATTATATTGGTATAACCAACTGTAGAGATAACTTAAACTGTTTTCATCCTTGATAAATTTTGTTTAAGTTTTTAGGTTTAATTCTTTAATATTTATCTTACTCTCTTTAATTTCCTCTACAATGTTACCAGCAATTTTTTCATCCTTGATAAATTTTGTTTAAGTTTTTAGGTTTAATTCTTTAATATTTATCTTACTCTCTTTAATTTCCTCTACAATGTTACCAGCAATTTTTTCATCCTTGATAAATTTTGTTTAAGTTTTTAGGTTTAATTCTTTAATATTTATCTTATTCTCTTTAATTTCCTCCACAATGTTACCAGCAATTTGGATGTGTAAGATTTCCCCACTGCAAATCTATCACTCCATCTCTTTTTAAGTATGAAAAACTCCTCACTGTCTATGTTAAGTAACATCCTGAAACAAATAGTAACAAAAATAGTATCATGAGAACTGGGCTCACAGTATGTTGCTCAAAATTGAATGATGGCTAAAATGACAGAAAATAATAAAGGATCCACGGTCGTGTGCTCTCCTCTCTTCCTGTCTTCCTCTTCCCCTCTCTTCCTGTCTTCCTCTTCCCCTCCTCTCTTCCTCTTCCCTTCTCCTCCTCTCTTCCTGTCTTCCTCTTCCCCTCTCCTCCTGTCTTCCTCTTCCCCTTTCCTCCTGTCTTCCTCTTCCCCTTTCCTCCTGTCTTCCTCTTCCCCTTTCCTCCTGTCTTCCTCTTCCCCTCTCCTTCTTTCTTGCTCTTCCCCTCTCCTCCTTTCTTCCTCTTCCCCTCTCCTCCTTTCTTCATCTTCCCCTCTCCTCCTTTCTTTCTCTTCCCCTCTCCTCTTTTTTTCCTCTTCTCCTCTCCTCCTTTCTTCCTCTTCTCCTCTCCTCCTTTCTTCCTCTTCCCCTCTCCCCCTTTCTTCCTCTTCCCCTCTCCCCCTTTCTTCCTCTTCCCCTCTCCCCCTTTCTTCCTCTTTCCCTCTCCTCCTGTCTTCCTCTTTTTCTCTCCTCTTGTCTTCCTTTTTCCCTCTCCTCTTGTCTTCCTCTTCCCCTCCCCTCCTGTCTTCCTCTTCCCCTCTCCTCCTTTCTTCCTCTTCCCCTCTCCTCCTTTCATCCTCTTTTCTGCTTTCAGCAAACCTATACACGTAGTCCAAAATGTCCCTACCTGTGGGTATACAACAAAGATGGAGTGTACTTAATTTCCTTTATAAAAGTTTTTAGCCTGGTTCTGACATTTTTGTAGCATCATTTGAACATTCTACTTTTTGCAACCTTTCACACCATTTTGGGCCGTATTTGAGCAAAGTTGCTTCAAAGCTGCTGTCACCATCTCCTAGAAGTTTTAAGTACCTAATGCCATACTTTTCTTTGCATTTCGCTAAAGGCCTGCAGACAAATATCTGCTTCCATAGCCTGACTTGATTGGGTCCAATTTTTAAAGCATGTGTGCTGAAATAATTATGAGGTGTGAAATAATCCATGTCTAATGCCGAGCCCAATATTTTTTCGAGGATAGGTATTCTGGCCATATCCAGCTCCTGATCATCCAGTATTTGTTTTATTATGCACCTCCCAATCAAATCAGTGGAGTACTTACTTACTTACCTCATTTACAGGCTTAAACTGTTGTTTAGTTGACATTATTTATTTTTTCTTTCAAAACTCAGACAACTTCCGGCCAGTTTATTCGCTACACTGGGCGAAAATATTTGCCCCGGGAATTTAATTTTTATTTATTCGAGACGTTCTTGCAGAATTATATGTAACTTTTGAATGATAAGGGTAATTGTGATTGATTAAGTACATTTTTTTCTTCTATTTTCCGTCAGTTTCAGATGTAAGCTTTAAGTAGTACTCCAGTTATTGAGAAATAAAACTCTGAAGTGGGAATGTTGCAAAAACATTGAAAAAAATATCCGACCCTTTTTCTCGAAAGGGTCAGATATTAAAAAAATATCCGGCAGTTTTCAGAAAAGAGCAAAGTATTGCCAAATTACAAGCAATTAAGAACCAATCAGATTTGAGTATTTTAATGAGGTGCATAATAATGTTTAATACATATTGCCATGGGAAGATGAAATATTTATAGTGACATGTTTTGCGCTCCCAAGTAAAAGATTGTGAAGAGGATCAATTACACTGAAGCGGACAGGTTTGTAATAAGAGAGCCTAAACAAATCAGACCATCTTGCCCCATACTCATTCTCAATGGTTTTGCATTCGGCTAGTGTACTGCAATTTCTTACAATATTTGCATATCTTATGTGAGTTGGATCATCTCTGAGGTCATTGTTGTCTAAATCAAACCCAGAATAGTCTGACTGTTCCCCGAAATTCCTTGGAAATCTTCTTAAACACTTACTACAGCCCCTCAGTGCCCCATGCCCTACAAAACCCCCACATTTTCTTGTTGCCGGAATGTCAGATGAAAGGCAAATGAGCTTCAATCTATAAAAGTTTCCCCCATCAGAGTTATCTTCTAACAAGCATCCTGCTTCCAAATCCTGCAATTCATTAACCAAGGGAGCTAAATATGAGTGCATGTGTTTTTTGGCTCATGTTGACCGGGCAAAACACTTACTAATATCATATTCTCTTATAGGCAAGTTATTAAGGACTAGATATATTGCACCAACAGAATTTGGAGAATGATCATATGGTTGAAACCAATCAACATTCATTGTAACTAGAAAATTTGTATCAGGATCAAGGTAATGATTGTCAGCTTCCTCTTTCCATACATCCCCATCATAGATATCTGCCATATAACCTTCTTCCACTTCTCTTGTTCTCCACTGCTGACACATTTCAAAAAAATTTGGTTTCTTCAACAAATGAGATAGAGATTGTTTGATGCTTTTGTAACAGTGCATTTTAAATGGTTCTAAATAGACTCCAGAAACACCATTAACTTCTTTTAAAAGAGGACTATTACATGATTTTCTGAATTTTCTCTGAGGATGATTTGGAAATTGAACAAAACGACATTTTGATATAATCTTAGATCCATTGGACCTTTCTGAATAGCAAGCTTCATATTCAAAAAGTGAGTGACACTTTGGAAAAACAATATACTTTTTAAAATTATCTGACACTCCCATCAATTGCTTTGCCTTGAACATTAACTTTGGGATTTCTTAGAACATTGTATAAAATCAATGATGGCAAGATTATCTCCAATATCAGCAATAAATAGATATCATTGCCAGCTATATTAATATAATCACCATCATTATCATTAAGCTTGCCGATCGATGCTTCGTTTAAATGCGTCGCGATGCAGCTCGGTGCACTGATGTCGTACCGATCGTTGCATAATGTAGATACTTTAAATTGTTTAAATTCTGCTGCTAATTTAACCTATTTATTTAATAGTACAATACCAGTAAACTTGAATAGCCAAAATTTATTATCAACGCGTGGGCTGTCTCCCGGGGCTGTCTCCTAATAGTGCCGTAGCTACCAAAATCCTTCAACTGCATAATGTCATAGAATTTAGCCTCAATTCTATTCCCTAGGATAGTGCATTCATCGGAGATTGGGGAGTTGATTAGAATGGAGCTGAAAACAGCACGATGCATATTTTCCACAATTAGATCCTTTTGTTTGTCTGAATTTAAAGACTCCAATGTCTTGGAACACTTGTCTACTTTATCACTGAGAACTGCTTTATATTGCTTCACACTTTCATCAAAAAACTGTTGGCCAAAAGATAGATACGACAACGATGTTTTATATATATCCTTCAATTTCAACTTCAAAGTGGCTGCCATTTTTACAAATCAAGAATGCGAATTAGAGATTTCTTGATTTGACGAATGCGCCCATATATTTCATTACACTAGATGAAATACTCGAAATGCGCGCAATGAATTCTGGTTTAGCACAGCAACCAACAAATCGCCGTGTTAAGCGCTGGGGTTACAAATTTTTCCTCCATGAGCTTTTGATTATTTGAAAAGAGTCAGATCTATTCTATTCTTATGATTATCAATGCCATACAATTTCAGAACCCATCTGGACAACCTTTACTTATTACAACATTCGGTAGTTCATAAACATAAACTCTGACCTCCATTTGAAAATATGAAAAAAACATTCATAGAGAATCTAATGCTGACTGAAATACAATATAATACTGTTGTATTGTTTTAAATTTTATAATTCAGAACTCTTACCTGGGAAATGTTTCAAAACTTGTATTGTGCTATTAAACCAGCAAAGGTTATTTCCTCCAGGATTAAGCAATCCATTGTCTGTCAGTCATTTGCAGATAGGTTCATTCAATCCTCTTGTAATAACCTAAACAATAAGTAATATTTCATTACTTATTTTATACTTCTATGCTAGAAGTGTTCAGCAACCCATCTTTCTGGAGCTCATTTGGTTCTGCTCCCGTTAAGGCATGGTGCAAGTCTTTTGACTGGAAATCAGAAAATGTTGATGATTCGTTAAACATTTCTATTTTTTATTTTGGATGAACTTGGTCCACTTTACTCCTCTTGGAACAACTGTATAAGCAGATATGGATTTATCAAGATCATTGTCTTCTTCTATAATGATCATCCCTTCAATTATTGCAGCTGAAATGTTTGTTGATATCAGAATGATGTACTTGGTTACAAAGAATCAACATTGTTGTACCTCTTAGTGAAATCCCCAACTGTTGTGCTTTTATTGCCTTTGCAAGGTAGCCCTTCACTTGTACAGATGGCACGTGGTGTTTTAAGTAGAAATAAAACTCGAACCAGAAATTTCTGACACAGATAATGCTGTAGTTCCTTTATATATTGAGGTCACAAATTTCTGTTGCCTTTACTCCTGCTTGATTCGTCTTACTGTGAATGTTTGTATGTTTCTCAGGGGATAGTGCTTGGTCTTGAGTAATCTTCTGTCCTATGGTAGTAGTGTTCAGCAACTCATCTTTCTGGAGTTTATTTGCTTCTGCTCCCATGAAGGCTTGGTACAAGTCTTTTGACTGGGAATCAGAAATTGCTGATAATTTGTTAAACATTTTCAATTACTGAGTAACATTTGCACATTCCTTTTTAATAAAGTTAGGACTACTCTCTTTTTTCTTTTTTTAATACTTTATTGCCCCAAAAACATATTTATTACATACATGGAATGAGATTATAAAAAGGAAGAAAATAAATTAGTTAAGTGATTCATACACACTGAATATATCTACATTTGGAATATTTGCTTTACTATTTTCCCTAGAAGAATTTTTTAAATTCAAATCATTCTCTTCAAAAGTCACTCCATTGAACAATTTGATTAGTTTTTTATTGGCTTATTCCTTATGGTTGAAGGAACTCGCTCAAGGAGCAATTTTCATTATGACCACTCAATTTATAATGGCCAAGATTTTTAAAAAATATTTTACATAACTCAACCATCAGTTGAGAGATTTAAAATGATGATGTCTCGGGACAAAAATATATTTTCAAGATAATAGCTTAAAGGCAGAATCAGATCTATAGGGGGTGACAAAATTACAAGCGACGTGCATAATTGACCTCCCAATCTGTTCCTTACAATATCAAATACAATATCTCCCAAAAGATTCACAATATGTTATAAATTGGTGAAGTTATTAATGATTCAAAATGCAAAAATGGGTGAAAAATGTTTAAATTCTCCCAAATAATAAGAATGGTAACCATTCTTATATAAAAATAATACATTATTGGAATGACATGAGCCAAAAATATTCTAAAATTGAAACAATTTTTTGTTTAGCCTGCTCGCTATCTCTGATTCTCTCTTTAATTTAAAAATTCATTACTCCAATCACACCAACCCCCTTGTCTTAACTCTTAAGTTTCTCTATTATTTCATTGACTTCAAACGTTTTATCAGTACCTCCCTGGCCATAAACAACTGTGTTATGGCCATCGCTATGTTAAAAATACTCGTTATGCATATTCAAAATATATAAGGCCTACCATGGATAAAAGACACATGCCATTTAAAAATGTGCATGAACTAGAGGCTGGAACTAATTGAACATGAATAATTTACAAAATGGCACCTACATGTACCTCACTGGAACAAACACTCATCCGTGCCATAGTGCCCTGTACAATGTTAATTGCCATAACATTTTTCTCTCCTTATTAAGCTTCGGAGATTCCATTTTCTTATTAACTATGTTACCCAGCGCTTATTGTTGCTAATATCGGAGATATGCTTTCCCATTTCTAATGATTGACTATTCCTTCTTGTTTGTTTCGTATAATTTGCTTAATCTTTTATATAATATTCGCCATATTCTAAAGAATCCAATTGATGTGCCAAGGTGATGCCAATAACTGTCTTATCAAAAATGGTTTAGTCCATTTCCTGAAATAATGAAAGAAAATGAGTTCTCCATATAAATCCTGGTGTTTTTGGAAATATTAGTAAAACTTCAATAATCCTAAGAACTTGTGTTGACAAAGTGTGTGAATATATTACCATTATCTTCCATTTAGAATAGTGACATGAATGCCAAACTTGTCATATAAACAAAAAATAGAAATATAGCACTTACTTGAAATGTCATGGGGTTATATAAGGAACAAATCTTCCTTATATATGTGTTACCCACAATTAGTGCCTCTTTAATACTGTCACATTGGAACAGTTGGCATTCTATCATGGTGTTGAAAGGGAATTAACAATATATTTCATTTTGTATCATTTATGCCTCCTCCCACATGCATATTTGAATAGTACTCGATTTATGAATAACTCTTGGAAGTAATATTACTTTCACTTACTTCATATCATTTTTTCAGAAATTAGGGGGAATTCCTTTACATTCTGACAAGATGCATATTTGCCATTTTATAAAAATTTAAATGAATGCACATTTCATATAATCATAACTAACGCCAGTTTTACAAGATACAGTTTCCATAGCCCAAATGTGACTCCAGAGTGCAGAGACTCAGGTACTAGGTAAACCTAGTGGTCTTCTGGTGCAACTGGTGTTCCAAATTGCATTACACAAATGTTCGTGGATACACAATTTCAAAACCATTGGAAAACTGAATAATCCGTTGTCAAAAAAATAATGGCTATTTTGTGGAAATATTTGCATATTAGTGAGGTTTTCCAGTTGATTTACATGAAATTATGTATAACAGTGTTATTTTTAAGTACACATTCATATAGGGGATAGTAAAGTAAACAATCATAATGAACCCAAATGTTTAAAACACAATAAATATTTTGCAGTCTAATATTTTACTTCATTTCGAAAAAAAACAATTAAAATATATTAAATCAATATTCAAATTATTCAATTCCATTGAATTATAATGGAACAACAATGATCCTTATTCATCAACTGCCATAAACCTTGGTTTATTAATAAATACATACCAATGAAGTATTTGTAGTTTCTTCCAATGCATTTCTCCTTCTTTTCAGTGGGGCACTTCTAAGGGGGAAATTCATGTTTACATCTTCAATTTTCAATCTCATTCAAACAGAACAGTGGTGAAATTGTAATTGTGATTCAACAATAACATTCTCTACAACAATACCATGGATACAATATGTAACACAACAATCATTCATTTGAGATCTGTGTTTGAGAGTATTTTTGTTTTTTTTGTTACTTTTTTTGTTTCTTAAATATTCTTATATAAAGAATTGTTAGAACACACAAAGAGCACGTTTGGCATATCAATATATGGAATTTTGCTTGCAATATACTCCTGGACTTTCTGTTGACTCTCAGCTTTTATTGCTTTAATTTTCCTCTCCTGTCTTACAACAACTTGTAACATCGCTCACCCATGGTTTTGGCTCCAGATGAACATGTGCAATAATGACCAGTTATATGACCATTGCTGTGTTCAATTTTGTATGTCTGGGATGACATGATTTAAAGTTAAGGTATTGTTGTGTGTCTGTTTCCTTGGACTTAATATCTGTAATTAGTTTACTCCCATACTTAATTGTGAGAATTTTGAAAAACAATGTCACATTTAGATAAATATTAAGGATATTATATATTTAAACAGAGTTTTGAAGAATACAAAAAAATTACATTGCTTTTAAATGCGCAATGTTATTGTTGTTGATTTACATTTATATTTGGTGTCAATGATATAGGAAGAATTTGTTTATTTACCTTGCAATATGACAAGTGATCTAGGATGATTCTGGGAGACTTGAGGTATCTTGAGACAGCTCAGCGTACATTTCGTCTTTTCTGCAAATAACTTCATTAAGTGCATCCTCCCCATCTGTGTGTGTGCCATTGAAGAGATCCTGAATTTGATATACTTGGTAAATATTCTTTGCAAAGAGAACGTCAATCTGATTGTGGAAATGTTCACATGGCATGCAATGTATTTATGTTTGATTTTCGTATTTCACATGGTAGTTTGTACACATATCAGCTTCCTTGAGAATCTCCATGGCCTTTATTGATGTAGTTATATATTAACTTAAGTTGGACACTATACAATTTCTAACAGCTACATTGATAAAAAGTTACATAGATAAAAAGACAATTTAATTCCCTCATTTAGATGACAAAATGTGATGATGGGTAAATGCTCTCCAAGGCAAACTTTTTGATAGATTTCTTTCATTTCTCATTGTTAGTCATGTTTTGAACGTTGTTTTTTAAGAATTAAACCTTCAACTGTGAGGTTTTCATAGATCATGTACTTTTCTTTATGCGCCATCTGGTATGACGTAACTCATGAATGAAATATTTGTTTTATTATTATACCATTGCTAGACATTTTCTGCACTTATTTTGTATTTTTAAAAGAAAAATAGAATATTTGTTTTGACATGTGGAGTCCTTGTGGAGTCAATGAATATAATAACTATATAATAAACCCATTAGTTAACATATTATACATTGTATAGTTCATTTTTTATTTTTGTCAAGTGCAGGCAATATGTCTTGAGGAAGCTATGCTATGTATTTAAATTACATGCTTTTTAGCAATGATAAAGATAAATCTTCTTATTTCCAAGCCACATAATGCACAATCAGACAGTGAGAAATATAACAGAAAAAATGAAAAAAAAATATTTAAAAAAAATGTAATTAGTTGGTCATTCATAAGTGGTCTGCTGTTGAAACATATTGGACAAGATGTGTATTTCTGGAGAACTGTGTTAAAAAAGTGGTATTCATGTTTATGTCACAATATTTTCAATGGTAAAAGTACTTCATAAATTCTCGAGTTGGGCCACCAGTGTCTATTGCCACCTCGTGTAAGAACCTCACTATGAGTTGCCTCTTGTATTCGTCTTTGTCCAGAAGAAGAAACCTCCAGGTGGTATCCTCAACGGTGTGGTACCTTCTTGTTTTGACATCAATTTTTCTGATCTGTCCTGTTCCATCTCCCCCTCAACCAATGTTGCCAGAATTTCATGAAGAGGATGGCCTTCAAGAAACACCTCGCTTAAATAGAATCAAAGAATTTTGAGTTGAACTTGTTTTGGTAAAAACTATTTGTCATTAATATTTAAATTTAATTTTAATTTAATAATAGTATGTTCTATAAATGACTCACTGATTCCCATCTGTTTGACTTGACAATTACTTGTTCTTGTACAGGCATTGTACATGGGATCGCCACATTACTTCTGCTTAGTGACCCTCAAAGTCAAGACAAACTGGTTCCATTAATCTTTTGGAAATGGTCCTTGTTATGTTTCCATTGTCCTTCAATGGTGTTTGTGTCGACATTCTGTGATGTTATTACAGTAGTTGAAGGATGGCATTTTTTGATGTTATTGTCCTCATTCATTCGTAGCCATGTCTCTCTAAGGAGACAAATCAGAGAGTATCTATCCACTCATCTATCAACTCACTGAGACAGTGTTGCATTTAACTTATGCTGTCCTGTGATGTATAAGGGTTATTTATTTATTTATTTATTTATGGAATTTACGATTCCACCAGCCTCCCTTAGCTTAATGACATAATCAAATATCTTATTCACTTCACTACTGTTTTACAGTAAGTTAATTGCTTCACTGGGGCAGTACCGTGTAAAGCATATACAAGAAATATATGTATATATATATTTTTTTTATTTCTTTATTTCAAATTGATTCAATTACATGATTTTAACAGTAGACACATGTTTATGTGTATATACTGAGTTTACAATTAAAGATGTATGAATATAAAATAGTACCTTTAATTTATAAGAAAGAAAGCATGAGCAACTTATTGAGAGCAGAAGCAATGGGGACACCTAACTGATACTAGAGATATTGTATAATGTGTAACATAATGACATCTACTGAGGATATTAATATGATGAGAATAAGAATAAAGATCAATGTTTACTATGCCCTTAATAATGATTATTTGGAATTTCGCTGATCAGGAAGTTTTTTAGTCTTGATTTATAGAAAGCTTCTTGCAATTGAGCTATGGTTCTCACATTTCTATTAAACTTTGGATTATCTATCCAGGTAATATCACTTTTATCATCTGTTTTTGGTAGGAACTGATGGCTATTGACATCTCCAACTCTATTTTTGGTAAAAGTGCAGAAAAATCAACATATTCTCGATCTCTAATTTTAATCTTGATATTTTGGTCAATATGGGTGTCTAAAGGATGGTTATTACCTATGTATATATCATTGTAGTTGTGACCTCCCCCAGGGTTGATCAAAATACCTGGTCTTCCTTCCCCAAGATTGGAAGACCATCATCCCCCCCTTTAAAAAAACCTGACCTACCATGGTCAGATCCCACTTTAACTTTACATAGTTAGAAATGACCAAAAATGGAATGGAGACCCATAATGGCCGTTACATAAAAATAAAAAAGTGGTACATGTCCAGCAGAACTCTGAACTCACAAATAGTACCATAAATAAAAAGGTACACATAATATAGATACAGGTATATAAAAAATGTTGCTAAAGCTTGGCTATAAAATTGTAAAAATGAAAATGTAAAATGTCTCTATATTATTAGAATGCCATGTTTCGAAGAAACGGCATTCTATAGTTTTCGCCTTTTTCTTCTTATTATTATTATTATTCCACGCAAGATTTCTCCGCACACACCGACATGTCAGCTAATTAGCATATACCATCAACCTTGACATGTTCCTGGGCTACAGGGAAATGCCTTCATTTTTTTAATTAGCCCCTCCCTAATTAGCCAAGGTCAAATCGCAAATTTTTACATTTTTGCACGTACAAGGAGTAACCATTTTTATTTTTTACCTAAAATTTGCATATGCCATCCCTCACAATTGCCATTTCACATATATTCCGGGTTTTAAAATTGGGTGCCCCAAATTTGAAAAATGGGGCACCCCAGTGGGGCAAAATTTGAAAACTGTGTATCGGATCCCAATTCTGAGCAGATATAAAGAATAGAAGCCCCTGATTCCAAATATGCTTTCGGTTTTGGAATCCGACCTCTGAGTGACCTTGAAAAGGTCAACAAGTTCAAAAATCAAAATCGCTCAAATTGATTCCAAATTGGTACCATTGTATTACACTGTACTCGGATAGAGTAAATTAGGTCACCATTTTGACCTTGACCTTTGACATTGACCTTCAAATGACCTCAAAGTTGAAAACTAGGATTTTCATTCCAATTCTTTGCAAGTATGAAGTATGGATGTCCCTGATTCTAAATATGCTTGTGGTTTTGGAATTTGACCTCCGGGTGACCTTGAAAAGGTCAAAAAGGTTAAATTGCTAAAATTGCTCAAATTTATTCGAAATTGGTACCATTGTATTACACTGTACTAAACTAACATTTTGACCTTGACCTTTGACCTTCACCGTAAAATGACGTAAAACTTATTTCTTGTTTTACCTGTTCAAGGAGCCACTGTAGTTATTTTTTGCATGCCTTACTCTTCCCATTTAACATATCTCTAGGGTTTATAATTTGGGTGATTTTCATTCCAATTCTTTGCAAGTATGAAGTATGGATGTCCCTGATTCTAAATATGCTTTCAGTTTTGGAATTCGACCTCTGCGTGACCTTGAAAAGGGTCAATTGTGCACCGAATTTGCTGCTGCGGCGAGGAACGGCATTCTACGAAATCGCCCCCGTTGCGATTTTAAATGTCTAGTTATTATTATTATTATTATTATATCTTGGTTACCGCCATATTTGGCGAGCAATACCTCAGTGGTATATTCCGTATTTTACGTATTTTACACTCGAAGATAGAGCCAGAAACCCCTCCTCGGAGGAGCCCGGTTTTCTTTTATGTGCACAGGTACACAGACAAACAGGTACACACCACAGCCTTTTTATACGAGTCGTGAACCACTCAGTCAAACACCCAGAATTACATAACGCACAAACAAACTTGTCTGAACCGGGAATCGAACCCGGGGCCAAGCGATATTGGTAACCTTGACTCTCTCTGCCACTGAGCCATAGCACTCTGTCTCAGTCATTGGTTGACGTATCACTGTGTAGTTGTATCACTTTTTACAAATATATCACTATAAATATATATTGGAACAGCTTCCAAGCCACTGCTTGGACCTCTTCTCATGTGGGAGGGGTGAGTTGTGGCTCTTGGAGATTCAGGTCAAATGTCGGACTTGACCCGATCTCCAAGGTGAGTCTCTTCTCTGCCCCGTCTGTGTATTTGTCGTCTTTGATGGGTGAGATCCCAAACTCTTTCTTGAGTCTGGTTTCCTCTTTCTGGGGATGATGTATTTTGATCTGTGGATGTATTGTACTACCGTTAAAACCGCTTTCCTCTTCTTAGGTGGTGGTGGAGGAAACTGCTACTCGTGAGGAAAATATAATAATGTTTAAGTCTATTGAGATTTGCCTTGATGGTGTTTGGCTGCTTAATGTTACCTGCTGTCCCATCTAGAGCAGGCTTGATGAAATTATTATTGATTTAGTCAAAATCAAGGGGGTCAAAGTTATCCTCTCCCTGTGCAATCTGCGCTGTCTATTCGTAATGCTAAACGTTTTTTTTGCAGATAAGTTTCTTATCTTTTTTCAGTGTCTTACATACACATTTTGTCTTTATTTTCACCCAGTGACATACTGTTAGAACCATTTCGTCAACCAGTGTAATCAAGCGGATCGCTTATGAAATTCAAACCAAGGATATCAGGGAATTCCTTCACCTTGGAAAATGTGTTACCCTTGAGGCAGCAGGTATTAAGTCATTACTTGCTGGTGTCTTGCCTGCTAGAGTGGGTTGTGAACTCCATTTGAAAATAGCATATTCTGTAGATCCTGTAGTACCAGGCGGGTTGTTGTCTGTCGTAGGCACTTGTCCTCCACATGTATATCCTGTAGTACCAGGCAGGTTGTTCTCTTAACTTCTTCCATGGAACATCAAATGGTTTGAATCCATTCCGATATAATACAGAACACCGCTTTTTCTGTAAAAATAAACAAAAAATAATCAAATCAACAGACAAGAGAACGCACACATGGCCATTATTAGTTTTTAATAATATGTACAGTGAACTATATACACATCCTCGATTCACCACTCTTACTAGCCTGGGCAATGTTTGAAAGGTCTTTTAACATAACATTATTGCTGCTTTGAACAACATTACTCATCCAATGGTTGCTGGGATGCAGCGACACTTCTCCACTCATTTAAAGGTAAAGGGATGTCCCCATCATCATCTGACTTGCTCAAGATATCAGAATTGTCTAGGCTGTCACCAAAATCACATCATCCAATTCATTCAACTCTTAGTTTTATAATCATTAAATGTTTTTTGAATGAAAAATAAGAACACCAGTGTCATCTATAATTCGAGGAGACCATCCCTTTTAAAAATAAATATAAACACTATATATGTAAAGAAATTACCAGATATGCATCAGAACAAGACAGGTGAGTGATTTGTTGTGCAATAATCACAGGTGAGTGATAACTGTGTGCATATTCACAGTTGAATGATAACTGTGGTGCAATATTCACAGTTGAGTGATTTGATAATCACAAGCGAGTGATGGCTTGGTGGATATTCACAGGTGAGTGATAACTGCGGTGCAATAATCACAGGTGAGTGATAACTTGGAACATATTCATAAAATATTGAAAGTTTTCATTAGTTTCCAAGATTTGATCGGTGTTGGCATTCATTGGCCCTATATGCAAGGTGCGCACACTCAAGTGACTGATATTCGATGAAAATTTATCTAGATCTAGACTTCCCAACTTACCACAATTTTGTTTTCTGCCCCTCGAAAATGTATTCCTTGCACAGGAGGAAACTCATAAGAGGTTTTAGGATTCACTTCTCCGCAACCCGTAGTACCCGGGCTTAGGAACAACTCCTCCCCCTCTTCAACTAAAGTCCAAGTCATAGGCCCAGTTGTTGTTGATAATTGACAATAGGCTAGATTATATCTATGGTTTTTATTATTTTTACAAATGTATTACCGGATCAACCAGCCAAAAAATGAGGCTTTTCTCAAATTATCCTCCGCGTAGGTGAATAGTTCATATAGATGCATAAATTTGTTGAATAAACTTGTTGATTAATTATTGATATACAAGAAGAAATATTGATGTTAATGCCCATGTTAATGCATGTCCACAATGTAATTACTTGTACCGTGGTATATACTCCGTGGAATACTCTTGACAGGGTAATACGCCATCACATTTTTATTAATCATGTGATCGCTTCCTAGCCAATGAGAAAGCGTGTCACATTGCAATGATATAATAATATTATTTATTTTGCTCACCTAATTTATCCAGTGGGTAACCATCCTGTGCACCTACAGCTGCCATAGCTTGTTGACTTGTAACTGAAAGATACATTAACACCACAGCAATGTTAATTACTATTATAAAACTATCAATTTGTAGGATTTATCAGGAATGGTCCCAAAATCAAATCATGTAGTGCATTTTAAATTTATTCATATTTTTATGCCCTAACTATTTTACTTTTTTAACTAAATGACATATAACACACAACTTCTTATCTTGTTTCTTTATCTCTGAAGCTAAATATTCATTTTTACATCTCTATCTTAACTGACTTAACTCTATCAATGATATTTAGTAATTTAGTAATGGCAATGCCTCAAGTACTCCAACAATTTCAAATTAGTAAGGATAATTAGATTTTCCACTGTCCCTTGATGAGATATGCATACAGTACCTTGGTATAGTCTCTCCTTACAAAACTCCCATGTTATAACCCTTATCTATTTAATTTTCAATTCAATTCAATTCAAAATTCTATCATGCAATATATATGACTATAGTATAAAAAAGACACCCCAGGGGGTGTATATATTCCATGGTTCATAATTATTATTTAATGTTTTAATCCATCAATGATAATTACTACACCTACATGTACCTGTACGTACCATGAGTCTGCAACAAGGAGTCAGTGATATTTATACTGTCATTAATCTTATTTGGGATCAGTGTCTCTTCATCTTTTATTTCTATAGAATAAATCTTTTATTTAAATTGATATAACAATAGAGATAATATGGTATTTAATGTTCTGAATAATGATTTAGTCATCCAGAATAAATATTGAAATTTAATATTTGGAATGAAGATAAAACAATAATATTGTATGAAAAATGTATCTACCTCTCTCTTGTTGTAGAGCTGTATTTTTACTTTTCTCAGCAAGGTTCTCTAGGGCGTCTCCGTGATTTTGAGATACCATAATTTTAAACAAAGCAACAACCATTTTGCCCTCAAAGTTTTTACCTTGAATCCTGACTCGGTAGTTGATCTTGAACTTAACTATCTTTCATTTTTTGCATCTAGAATTTCACTTTGATTCAATTTTTCCTTTATTGTATTCACATCATCTAGAAGACCTATATATGTCTCTTCTGTTCAATTTTCTCCACCTCTCTTCTGTTCAATTTTCTCCACCTCTCTTCTGTTCAATTTTCTCCACCTCTCTTCTGTTCCATCTTCTCCACCTCTCGTCTCTTCTGTTCCATCTTCTCCACCATTCGTCTCTTCTGTTCCATCTCCTCCTCCCATCTCTTCTGTTCCATCTTCTCCTCCCGTCTCTTCTGTTCCATCTCCTCCTCCCATCTCTTCTGTTCCATCTTCTCCACCTCTCGTCTCTTCTGTTCCATCTTCTCCACCTCTCGTCTCTTCTGTTCCATCTTCTCCTCGTCTCTTCTGTTCCATCTCCTCCTCCCGTCTCTTCTGTTCCATCTTCTCCTCCCGTCTCTTCTGTTCCATCTTCTCCACCTCTCGTCTCTTCTGTTCCATCTTCTCCACCTCTCGTCTCTTCTGTTCCATCTCCTCCTCCCGTCTTTTCTGTTCCATCTTCTCCACCTCTCGTCTCTTCTGTTCCATCTCCTCCTCTCGTCTCTTCTGTTCCATCTTCTCCACCTCTCGTCTCTTCTGTTCCATCTTCTCCACCTCTCATCTCTTCTGTTCCATCTTCTCCACCTCTCGTCTCTTCTGTTCCATCTTCTCCACCTCTCGTCTCTTCTGTTCCATCTTCTCCTCCCGTCTCTTCTGTTCCATCTTCTCCTCCCGTCTCTTCTGTTCCATCTTCTCCTCTCGTCTCTTCTGTTCCATCTTCTCCACCTCTCGTCTCTTCTGTTCCATCTTCTCCTCCTCTCGTCTCTTCTGTTCCATCTTCTCCACCTCTCGTCTCTTCTGTTCCATCTTCTCCACCTCTCGTCTCTTCTGTTCCATCTTCTCCACCCCTCGTCTCTTCTGTTCCATCTTCTCCACCTCTCGTCTCTTCTGTTCCATCTTCTCCTCCCGTCTCTTCTGTTCCATCTTCTCCACCCCTCGTCTCTTCTGTTCCATCTTCTCCACCTCTCGTCTCTTCTGTTCCATCTTCTCCACCTCTCGTCTCTTCTGTTCCATCTTCTCCACCTCTCGTCTCTTCTGTTCCATCTTCTCCTCCCGTCTCTTCTGTTCCATCTTCTCCTCCCGTCTCTTCTGTTCCATCTTCTCCACCCCTCGTCTCTTCTGTTCCATCTTCTCCACCCCTCGTCTCTTCTGTTCCATCTTCTCCACCTCTCGTCTCTTCTGTTCCATCTTCTCCACCTCTCGTCTCTTCTGTTCCATCTTCTCCACCTCTCGTCTCTTCTGTTCCATCTTCTCCTCCCGTCTCTTCTGTTCCATCTTCTCCACCCCTCGTCTCTTCTGTTCCATCTTCTCCACCCCTCGTCTCTTCTGTTCCATCTTCTCCACCTCCCGTCTCTTCTGTTCCATCTCCTCCTCCCGTCTCTTCTGTTCCATCTCCTCCTCCCGTCTCTTCTGTTCCATCTTCTCCACCCCTCGTCTCTTCTGTTCCATCTTCTCCACCTCTCGTCTCTTCTGTTCCATCTTCTCCACCCCTCGTCTCTTCTGTTCCATCTTCTCCACCTCTCGTCTCTTCTGTTCCATCTTCTCCACCTCTCGTCTCTTCTGTTCCATCTTCTCCACCTCTCATCTCTTCTGTTCCATCTCCTCCTCCCATCTCTTCTGTTCCATCTTCTCCACCTCTCGTCTCTTCTGTTCCATCTTCTCCACCCCCTCGTCTCTTCTGTTCCATCTTCTCCACCTCTCGTCTCTTCTGTTCCATCTTCTCCACCTCTCATCTCTTCTGTTCCATCTTCTCCACCTCTCGTCTCTTCTGTTCCATCTTCTCCACCTCTCGTCTCTTCTGTTCCATCTTCTCCACCTCTCGTCTCTTCTGTTCCATCTTCTCCACCTCTCGTCTCTTCTGTTCCATCTTCTCCTCCCGTCTCTTCTGTTCCATCTTCTCCACCTCTCGTCTCTTCTGTTCCATCTTCTCCACCTCTCGTCTCTTCTGTTCCATCTTCTCCTCCCGTCTCTTCTGTTCCATCTTCTCCTCCCGTCTCTTCTGTTCCATCTTCTCCACCCCCTCGTCTCTTCTGTTCCATCTTCTCCACCTCTCGTCTCTTCTGTTCCATCTCCTCCTCTCGTCTCTTCTGTTCCATCTCCACCTCTCGTCTCTTCTGTTCCATCTCCTCCTCTCGTCTCTTCTGTTCCATCTCCTCCTCTCGTCTCTTCTGTTCCATCTTCTCCTCCTCTCGTCTCTTCTGTTCCATCTTCTCCACCTCTCGTCTTTTCTGTTCCATCTTATTCACCTCTCGTCTCTTCTGTTCCATCTTATTCACCTCTCGTCTCTTCTGTTCCATCTTCTCCACCTCTCGTCTCTTCTGTTCTATCTCCTCCTCCCGTCTCTTCTGTTCCATCTTCTCCTCCCGTCTCTTCTGTTCCATCTTCTCCTCCCGTCTCTTCTGTTCCATCTTCTCCTCCCGTCTCTTCTGTTCCATCTTCTCCTCCCGTCTCTTCTGTTCCATCTTCTCCACCTCTCGTCTCTTCTGTTCCATCTTCTCCACCTCTCATCTCTTCTGTTCCATCTTCTCCACCTCTCGTCTTTTCTGTTCCATCTTCTCCACCTCTCGTCTTTTCTGTTCCATCTTCTCCCGTCTCTTCTGTTCCATCTTCTCCACCTCTCGTCTCTTCTGTTCCATCTTCTCCACCTCTCGTCTCTTCTGTTCCATCTTCTCCACCTCTCGTCTTTTCTGTTCCATCTTCTCCCGTCTCTTCTGTTCCATCTTCTCCACCTCTCGTCTCTTCTGTTCCATCTTCTCCACCATTCGTCTCTTCTGTTCCATCTCCTCCTCCCATCTCTTCTGTTCCATCTTCTCCTCCCGTCTCTTCTGTTCCATCTCCTCCCATCTCTTCTGTTCCATCTTCTCCACCTCTCGTCTCTTCTGTTCCATCTTCTCCACCTCTCGTCTCTTCTGTTCCATCTTCTCATCTCGTCTCTTCTCTCGTTCCACTTTCCTTCTCTCTAATTCTTTCACCTTCTCTGCCTCTCTTTTCCTTGCCCTCTCTTCTGTCTTCTTTCTCGTCTCTCTTTCTCCTCTATCCTTCGTCTCTCCTCTTCACTATCCTTTAAATTTGTCAGGAACAACATCTGCTTGTTTCACATTATAACATGTACCATTTCCTGCAGGTACATTAAATTCATTCAACTTCTGCTTTTCCACTGTCTCCCCGTGTCCACAGTGTCATATGAATATGTGGGCTGCCCCTTTGCTGAAATTCGACACGATAAAAACTATCAGTGATATGGCCCAAAGGATTGTGTGGACTTTTCAACACTGTGTTGAAAAATTGTGTAAATCTAAAGTCAAAATATCTGGAACATGTGACAAGATCTGCACTAACTAGCCTATTTCTAGTATTCAAGTCAAAATTGGCAATATCTTCATCTTTGTACTCTAATTCCATCAACTAGCTTTCCCAAAGTTTTAAGTAATGGATGCCATTTAACATTTAAATTGTTTTCATTCACAAAGTTCTCAAAAGGCTTACCATTATATCCTTGTGTGTTGGCTCAAATGGGTGTTGAGCAAAGTGACAATTTGCTATTGTATCTATTGATTCCAGAAAAAATTATATCTGACATAAAACTTTTTTAATAATTTTTTTTAGATGATGCTAATTTGTTATCTACATAACATTTGGCTCAAAAGTTCTCCAACAGGCGATATCTTCTTTGATAGGGAAATGTGTGATTTGGTTCTTTACATGTGTTATTGTTATGATCAACACAATATTAGGACAGTGTCTTTTTAAAAGGGGATACTGGCACCAGTATTGGCATTATGAATCTGGATTTTTAAATGACTTGTGTTATCTCCACTCTAGGTCTTCAGCTTCAATTTCAGCTAAAATATTTTCATGAAACAACCTGACATTTTTTCCAATTTTCCTTTGCCACGTTGGGCTATTTTTGACACCTCAACCTGTTTCATTACAGAGTAAACATGTTTTACTAATCAATTTGATTGCTCATGTGGAATTCTTTTGGTATTGAAGCAATATTCTAGGCTAATGCATTTACTTCAGGACAAACACTCATAGAGGTGATAAAATAATTAGGACTTGAAGACAGGGAAGATGCAAACTCTTTGTCTGAAATGTTGTCCTGATTTCTGTCCTGATTTTCCCGATCTGTTCTTTCAATGTGTGATACATCAATTTCTTGCTTAACCTCTCAAAATGAAAATGTAGTTCATATCTTTATAAAGTGGAAAACAATATTTTTTCATGTAATTTTTTTTCCATAGCGACCCCCCTCTCGAATTTTTAGAGTACTTTTTGCAATTTATTTTGCGTCTCCGTTATTTTTTAGCTTGAGCCACAGATATAAACTTTTTGGTTTAAAAACCAAGGTGATTTGGAGTAGAGGGTCAACGTTATGATAATTGGAACTTGATGCCAAAAAATATAAGTTCATAAAATATTTACTGTTTACTATACTTTATTTCTAATGCTCTAGAAAATACCAAAATATGATTATTGCTCTGTTTAATAGAAAATAATTTAGCATATTGAATATTCTTTCCAACATGCTTTATTTCACAAAAATCGAGCCACCATTGGCCATGTTATGAAGTTTTAAAGGTAAAAAGATTCAATCGCCAAGTAGTCGCGAAACACATTCTGTTCATGAATTTGAGAGAATTTTTGTCAAAAGCTACTACATGAATTCCTTTGAATTATTTTCATATTTTCTTCTATTTTATGGCAGATTTTAATTCTGTGTGTATATTTCTACCAAAATCTTTGATTTGTACATGTATACCTTTATTCAAATTCTAAAGATTTTTAAGTTTTCTAAAAAAAGCTCGGGCTAATTGTGAATCCCCAATTGACACAATGTTAAACATCCTTTAAACGTTTATTTACTCTTGAAGGGGTAACAATTTTAATGTGAAATCACAATCCATAACATCAAATAATTAGATTCCAATGGTGTCTTAAGTTGATCCAAATGGAATTATTTTTTATATCTAGAAATTGAGTGACTCTTGCTATGGGGTGCCATGTATTCTAGCCCTATCAACACCCATGATACCATCTTTTTTTCCATTCATATGGAAAATGGTCAATTATGATGATTCCTTTTTTCCAAATTTTAGATATAATCTTTTTATTCTCCCTACCCCAAATTTTTGATACGTAGAAGAAAAACAGCTTAACAAATCGACTGAAATCTTTTAACAAACCTTTCTAATATTACATTTTACTAATCTCCAATATGAATAAAATCCCAATCACACAATTTGTGGTTGACAGACATATCAAATAAATGTTGTAAAGAATTTACCAAACCCCTATAGATATTATATGTATCATGCATGATAGTAACGTTACAAAGTAGTATGTCAGTGTTACGTTAAACACCAGTGTGAATGTTAAAGACAAAAACAAGTTTAACTTGAAATTGCTGACTATTCAATGTCACGTTACATTGATTTGAATGGGATTTCACAATACCTGCTATATTTGAAAGTCTCTAACTTCAGTTCTAGATAAGCATTTTCAATGTTATGAATTTTATCTGAAAGATAATAAAAGCATTTTTGGCACCTACAATTTATTGTGAAAGGAAATTGGTAAATTATCACAAAGTGTCCAAAATATACACATTGACGTTAACGTTGACCTATTTTGACATGTTTAAAAAAATATCTGAAGAGGTAATTGACTAAGGTGTACAACAATACCAACAATAATAAAATCAGACAAGTAATAACAATCGCAGAGGGGGGGGGGGGTCTGTCCAAATGACCCCCTCTTGTCACTAAGTGTTACAGGAAAGTTTCCACAAATTAGGGTCAAAAGAGGTTAACCATGTCTCAAACATTGAAATTACAGGTGTGGAAAGGGCTGAATTCCTGAAGAACATTTCAGAGAAAACATGTTGGTGGGGTATTTGCACATTCTCTGTCTCAAAGTCTAAAATGTTTATCATCTTTACAAGCACTTGCCCTGGAGTAAATGCATTGGCCTAACATATGCATTATGCACTTCTTCAAATCCTCAGAAAATGGCTAAAATCAAACATATGACTGTCTGAAATATGTCGCGATACCACATTTTGATAACAATGAAAAAGCTTGTATGCAATTACAAATAACGGCTGTCGACTGCCGTTATAACCTACTTTTTGCTCATTTAAATATAAATGGAATATAGTCGCAAGTATTATTCATATTTAGATATACATAAAATAGTAGGATAACCCAGTAGTCGACAGCTGAAAGTTGCATTCAAGAATACAAGGTAATGCTATACCATAAGCCAGGGTGGTTTTTAGGACATGACATCTGCTTTAAAGAGAGGGTGTCGAAAATCAATAATTATTCCATAATAACATGTTTCCCCCTGGAAAATAACAGGGAATAAAATTGATATTCAAAAATCCCGTGTCAGAACTATTCCAAGTAATTTCTAATTTCTTAAAATCTTATATGATAAATTGTATCATTTTATGTCACAATCATTGGGTGATGACATACAAAAATTAAAAAATAAATAAGCTTTAGAAAACTATTATAGAATAAACAGGTTATTGATGGGCGTGATGGAATATGATTTTTTCCTAAAGAAAATATGATTTTGGCCTCGGAATAAAATTCTTATTTCATCCCTCCCATTAAATAACCTCTTTATATAGCAACTCAATTCTACAAAAATCATCAGCTGAATTCAAGATGTCATCATGTGCCGTAGTTGTAATGTTGAACATCATTGTAGAAGTATGTTTATAGTTCTATTTTGATTTAGCCTTTTTATTATACAAAGTATGCAAAATTAAGATTAGACTTGTTTGGTAGGATTTGCTACTTCTTGCAATTTTCTGTTTTTCCGAATTGAGGTTATGAGAAATAAGTAAGAGCCAATCACGACTAACAAATTCAGACATGACTAATGAAATAAATACCTTCTGATAAGACATCTTTAGGGATAATGGCCAGTGCCACATCTTCATCAGCAACCAATTGCTCTGCAGTGCCACATAGGTATTCATATGAGTTTATGAGAAATTTTAGATCATTTAATGAAGAGGTGAGAATAGAAAAATGCAGTGGTTCAACTTCTTCAACTTCCTCCAAAATGTCATAACAAGAAAATAATTGAAATAGAGAAACAAAACTATTTGAAACAATCTCTATGATATTTTGAAATTCATTCATATTGCATTGGTAACTGTAAGTAATCTGCACAGTGTGTATTCAATTGTACTGCTTCTAAAAGGTAAAGAATCCTATACTACCTATTGAATGAAAATAAACTCTTCCAATAGTGATAGGACCTTAGTGCACCCAGGACCTTAGGTTGGCATGCCAAAATGTAAAATCTCTATTGCGACATGAAACTGTACAGTGTGCACATTTGAGTCTTTGAAGTTTACACTTAAACAAGATATTACTGTTATCAGAAACTTCATGTTTCTCATTGAAGTTCAGCACCAGCATCAGTAGCATCGAAGTTGACAGAAACTTCCACGGGAGTTATGTAGTCAGTTCCGGCAATAAACTCCTTCTCCCTGTGTCTCAGTATAATGTATTCGTCATCAAAGTCTCCTCTACATCCAGGACATATTTTTGCCATACACTTTTCCTTTAAAACAAACACCCAATCTTTCTTGAAGGTGGACAATGTCCATGGTGTTCCCCTTCTAAACTTGTTTAGTAATAAAGTAATAAAAATACAGCATCCTTTCCACATAAAATACTTTTAGCAACATCAGTATTAAAAAAAAGTTTGCCTCCTCTCCTTGATATAATATTTTAGCACAGTTATTCTTAAGATATCTGAGAGGCTCTAGTTAGGCTAAGGGAGAGAAGTGAACATCTTTCTTGTTGGTTGTTCATCCATCCATTTCATTTCTTCAGCTTTAAAGATATATCATCTCTAAATGAAGATGAATATTGGCTCTGCTTCAAAATTGTCTGATGTTGGAGGCAACTTTTAGTGGTGACAATATAATCCATAACTGTCCTTCACACTACGATGAATAATACAGGGATTTGAATGTTCAAATGATTGCCTCTGCTTCAAAACTGTCTGGAGTGCTATATTGTTGATGATATAAGTTTCAGCTGACATGGCTCTGTGAGTGTAGTGATTCCTTTGTTGGTCTCCCAACTGGTCATCTGTCAGGATTTGTCTGTCTGGCCATACGCCTTGACATTACAACATGCAAATCTGATTTTAGTCTTTTCCTGGAAATAAAGGAAAATATACACATTATGTTCTTTTACTAATTTTTTTTGTTTTCCCTCAGGTTTGGGCTCAATAATCAGGACATCATATGTCTTCCTCCACACATGTCTTTTTGCTCTCCTTGACTACTCTTGCCTTCCTACATTCCCTCTCATGAATTTGGTTACTATATTTGGGTCAGTACAATTTGCCAAACAGAATGCACTAAGGAAAGTATTTGAAGCTATCTTTGTAATACATTCTAGTGTGTCCATTTTCCTTGATAAATTTAAAGCAATGTGGCCGAGAATGTCCATTTACATCTTCAAGGTGTGGCAAGATCCATCACATCATATATATTATCAATCTGTAACATAAAAATGTTTTTAAAGAAAAACCTTTTAGAGAGGCTTTTTTGGTACAACTAAAAAGTCATAGTATTTTCTATTTCTTGAATAATGTAAACTATTATAGAATATTATCTCATGCCTTATTCCTTAAATAATTTATAAATAGATGTGTGATTGAACCTCAAAGCAAAGATTTGTTTATTTACAATGTAATTCACAGGATATTTGTCACTTTTTAAATAACCTAGTATAGTGAAATAATCAATAATATCTTGGAGGAAATGGTGCAATAGGATTTTTTATTGAAATTCTGTTCTATATCATGCTTCTGAGTATTTTCTTGTCAAAGCATGTCTGTGTATGTTTTGTTTTGTTGTAGGCCTAAGTTTGTCAAAATGTTGATCTTGATTGATAATAAATGGTAATACTTTATGAAGTTGAAGACGAAGAACTGCTCAACATCCCTGGACCTCTTCATTGTGTGTAGGGAGTTCACCCACATGCACTTCTATCTATGGAAAAGAAAATATATACTGTATATTGTTGGCTAGACTAAATATATATCACTCCACCTAGAAATTAGAAAATATGATGGAATATTTGTGATTTTCTTGAGAAAGTTATTTCAAAAATAAAGGGTGGCATTTTTTGGGTCACCTTGTAATTACCAAACTGAAATTTTCACATAAATATCTAAGAACGAGTGCCAAAGGGAAAGGACTAAAAGTTGTAATGGAACTAATCCCCCTTTCCACCCATCATTCAAGAAACAATATCACAATCCAAGACCAGAACACCAAGGGACATTTCATTTATACTGAAGTCATGACAATACATGTTGAAGAAAAAATGCGTAAAATATGGAATGTATCAAGGAAGCCCTGCTCGCCAGAAAATGGCGTAACAACAATACATACATAATACAGAGTTTTCGCAAAAAAGTGAAGTACATGTATCAAAGGGTATTGTCTTAACTAAAATCAAACTTAAATCAATGTTTATAATCTGTACCCAATGAAGCATAATTATTCCTGATATAGATAAGCTCCTTCATCAACTAGGTACTGTCAATGCAATGTCCTTTGCTTGTGTACATTATCCGCATTATAAAATGCCAGCTGATATATCCTATTCTAAACAAAATAATAAATATGTTTAAAACTTTATTATATACAATATATACATATTATACAGGTACACATTCAAAATTTGTACGGCAGAATAAATCAGAATTAAGTCCATATTCACACCAACTGAACTCTGCACCAAGTGAGGGGTGGTCGCTTGTTTCTATCCTGCTGCATGCACATTCGGTACACTTCCTTGAGCTTGTCATTGACAATTCCCCTTGCCTTGGTGACCTCTCGTGGGAAATATCCCAAGGAATAAACATTGCTTGTGGTTGAGGTTGCAAGCTCGCCTTCCCGATAATACAGTAGTTGTCAGTCTTGATGTCGTTGTGCAGTAGTCCCATGTAATGAACATATTCCACCGAGTGAATGAGGCATAATATATGTGATATGAAGTTGATGGGGTGTTCTTCTTTAGATGCTAAGGCTGTTTTCATAGTTGTTGGTGATGGGAAGATGGCTGATGTTATGAGATGTGTTATGATCACAGGCCTATCCTTGTAAGGTCAAACCCATTGAGCTGCTGGATTCTGCGATTTTGCCCCAGGGTGATCAAAGAACGTAGTTCTTGATGAGCTGTGGCGAGTCCTCTCTTGAATTCCTTGAGAGCGTAAACACATGCAGCTGGATCCAGTGATGCAGATGACTTGTACACCGTCCCAAAGCTCCCCTCTCCCAGGATGGACTCCTTGTTGTAGTCCGCCGCTTTCACCTTGAACTGCGACGCCGCCATCCAGCTCGTCCTATTGTAGGTGGAACTTGCGTCTAGGAAGCGCCCCATGGCCTGGTAGGATTCGTTCCTCTCTATGCGCAGGCTTACATTCGTATATGTAAGGTGCTGAATGGAACTTTTTGTCGCTTGCTCTCCCGCTGCAGCTTTGCAATTTTGTCTTCTAAATATTTGACGTGTTCTGCTTTCGAGTCTTCTGTGACATCTGTGAGCCTTGGGTCCGTGTGTGTCGCCTCCTCCGGGTGCTGTGGTGTTGCTTCTTGACTACACTGCTGAGTAGGTGACGGAATCTTGAGCTTCATGTTAGTGATGAATCGCCTCGTATCCTTGCTGACTGATGAGTTGTTGCTGTTGGTTGTCTTCACGTGGGGTAGACGGATTTCAGCAACCTGCCGAAATTCACTGCGTTAAGTGTACCCACGACTTCTTCATTTGGGTATTTCTTGGAGACTGCATCTATGCACATCTCGTGAAGATCTTGTTTGAACAGCTTATTCGGCGGTTCCCCATGCTCTAGCTTTCCTAGTAGATATGTCTTGGTCTCCTCTCTGATGTTGACTTGCTGTTGTGTTCTGCGTGGCATAGCTGTGTTGGTGGGTTATAAAAACTGATTTGATTGTCCACACACGTCCCTTATATACTGGCCACTTGTTTGTGACATGTTTGTTTTTTCGTTGATCTTAATTCAAAGGATTATCATTGACGTCACAGTAAAAAAGGATCCAGAACTGAATGGATAAGATAATTAATTATACCAATGAATGTCATTTTGCTTTCTTTATTGATTTTGGATTGATAGGCTTCATCAAATCAATATTGGACAATTTCCAGAAATGTTACATACAAAACTTACTTCTTCAAGGATATTCAATATGCTACGGGGAAAATGGTTTTTAATTCAAGTAGATGATGGGGAATAAGTTTGTTATAGTAAATGCACAGAATTTTAGTCTACAACCTACCGCTGAGTAAGACACGCTTATACCGCCAATCCATCATTTACATTCCTAATATTAATACATGTAAAAATACAGGAGTTTCCTAAGTTAGCAGATATACTCTTAGGCAAATTATTATGGTCCAGTTATATCGCAAATATTTTAATAACAAATATGTTAACAAAAATATTAACCATGATTTATCAATTGGCATCAATACTCCAGTGGATGAACATCTTGTCAACTTATATGTTATAACTATTGTATGTAAGACAGTATTAATTGCACCATTGATCATGTTGATTATACAAAATCAGAATCAGATTCTGAGAAAGAATACACAAAAGAGGCCATCTTGTTCACTTTCTTGTCACGTTTCCTCCTCTTTTGGCTTGAAGAATTGGATGATGCTGGAAAAAAAGAACCAAATACTGACTTAAAATTTTAAGAATAAAATAATATATATATTTGAAAACATATTAAAGGTGCAACAAGGCCTGTAGAGATAAAATAGAAAATGTTTTATTTTTCTGAGCCAGAAAGCTTCAAAAAGAGGAAATACACATTATACACTCCCATATTGTGATGTCATATAGTTTGAAAAATAGAATCTGTGGACAGCGATCCACAATCATGATTTTTATCTCTGTCTTATAGAATCCATATATAGAGAACAAAAGTTTTCTGATTTTATACTGTAAATTACTTGTTGTAAGTTTCAATAATCCTAAAAGTGATTACAAAGATGAAGGTACTTACTTGAAAAGTTAGTTGCAGATGATTTTGTGCAATGTTGTGGTCATTAGCAATCCTCTTAGCTTCTTCAACTGTGAGGTTTTCATAGATCATGCAGTCAATTTTTCTGAAAAATTTACATATATTACAAAATGATACCCATAATGGTGTTTAAGCTGTGGCTTACAATGAAATAATTTTTCAAGAAAATTTAACCATTTCACCTACATCTGTTTAGACTTTACAGTGTTGTCCATGAAATGTTCACAATTTTGTCCTATCATTATTCCTTACTCCAAAATATGGGACACCTGATATATTCAGGATTTGATCATCCAATGACAATTATGTACATGAAACTGTTTACTTGCATCTTTCTTCTGTCCTCTAACTTTAGCAGTACATAACAGCATGAGCACTCATTTTTGACAATATTTATTCATTATTATCTTTAAGCTATCTTGACATACAAGGTGTGCTAAAAATCACCTCCTAGCCAGTAGTCCTGATAATTTTTTGCTTTTTATATGGTTTGAAATTGTTGTATTAACAGAGAATTATCTTTAGAATAATATATTATTAATTGTGTTTTTGATAAAAAGCAAAAACCTATCAGAACTATTGGCTAGGGGGGGGGGGGGCTGTTTTTTGGCCCTCCCTGTACATGTACTTTAAGATAAAAACTATACACTTACTTTAATCCCTTAAGACAATCATTTTCTGGCCACTCTTGTAGTAATTCCTGGCAAGCTGCCACAATGTGATTACCCCCCAGAGTGAAGAAGCAATCGTCCTTTTTCATTACAGAGATTGTGGTTATAACCTGGGGGACGTGAAGTAACCTTTCTTTTAACACCTACAATAAGCAATGAGTTTCTCTATGTGTAATAATAAACAAGAAGTACAGTAGGTTATTCATCAACTGCAATATATTGTTATTATACAAAATATATTTCAAGAAAATACAGACTCAATATTATGGGTAATACAGATAGTAAAGGGGAATACAAATGTTTTTAGGTATCAAATATAGTAAACAGTAAGACAAACATTAAATGTCACTTCAGAAAGTAAAGGGCAACATTCATTTCGAAGGGTAAGACCGCCCTGTCATCGAAGGATGGTAGTATCCGCAAATTAAATATAAAAAAATCACTTTATTATGTTTAAAATCGTAAAAATGGTTGCCATGCAATACTGGGCTTTTTCTTAAAAATAACGGACGGATGGACAGAGGCATCCCCCAATTCGTTCAATTGGATGCTTTGGATAATAATGCTGCAAAGTGTTTAAATGTAATTTCAGACCAACCTGAAAACTGAAATAGCTTTACTGCTGCGGAGTGCTGGTATTCCTGCAGTGCCACCCTCTGTTGTCTAATCTCCTCCTTTTCTGGAATGAAAAAGATTGGTTATTCAAGAATACAGGGTGTCCCGAAAGTATGGAGCCCCCTTAGGCAGACATACAACAATGTCCCCATAGTATGTATCATATATCATTTTAAAGCTTTCCAAAGTTACATTGATTTGCCAAGTATCATGCCTCAACCCACAAACGGGAAAAAGTTACATAGATTTCAAAATGTACTGTTTTACCAAAATTAAAGTTTAGTTTTACACAAAATTAATAGTCGCCGCGTCTCCCTTGGCCATGTTAACAGTAGCAATTCTTTCCAGATTTGACCTTAAATACACTGCAAATAGGGGTATGGCATTTAATAATCCTAATAAAACCTTTTTAAGGCATTTTAGAAGAGTTTCCTTGGAGTATCTTTTTACAACTCAATATCCATCCTCTTTTTGATGATACCACCCATATTTTTGGTCACATTCAGGTTAGCAGTGTTTCAAGGATACTGATTTTAACTTTTTGGCCAAGCACTAAGTTTTGAAATGCCTGTAACTCTTTCCCATTTGTAAATTGAACAATGATACTTGGCAAATCAATGTAACTTTGGATGAGTTTTAAAATGATATATGACACATACTATGGGGACATTGGTGTATGTCTGCCTAGGGGGGCCCTATACTTTCGGGACACCCTGTATAATTTTATTTCGGAAAATTAGCATTCTAGTCCCTCATCCATTCATCAATATCATACCATCGAGGGTACATTTATTTGTTTTTATGGTGGGGTCGAGTTGACTAAGGCTTGAGATGCCCAAGGGTCGAGATAACTTGGGGTCGACTTGACTTGGGTCGACTTGACTTGGGTCGACCTGACTAAGGGTTGAGTTGACTTGGGTTTAGTTGATTTGGGGTTGAGTTGACCAATTACCCCCACAAAGATGGGGGGGTTGGGGCTTATTATTTATGATAAAACATGTCACAATCTAAGACATACCCCTATTTGCAGTGTATTTAAGGTCAAATCTGGAAAGAATTGCTACTGTTAACATGGCCAAGGGAGACGCGGCGACTATTAATTTTGTGTAAAACTAAACTTTAATTTTGGTAAAACAGTACATTTTGAAATCTATGTAACTTTTTCCCGTTTGTGGGTTGAGGCATGATACTTGGCAAATCAATGTAACTTTGGAAAGCTTTAAAATGATAATGGTCTATAAAAGAATAATGTGTTAGAAAAATATTGACAAAGAAGATAATAAACAACATTAAATAACATTTTACCTTGTTACATGTGAAGCACTTCAAATGTCTTACAAGCTGCATTGGATTCACCCCAAGGTCAGCTAGCAAAACCAACAAAAACTCCTGAACGTCATGCTGTTGATTTTCCATGAACAGATCTTTGTACAGCTCCTTCAAACGAATGAATAATAGATCATTTCAATATCACTCCTTCACTCCTTACCACAACATTTGATTTTGGCTACTTCAGTGTATTGGCTATATAAAAACACTCCTTACCACAACATTTGATTGGTCTATGACCATGAAAAATTCTGTTCTATATCATGCTTCTGAGTATTTTCTTGTCAAAGCATGTCTGTGTATGTTTTGTTTTGTTGTAGGCCTAAGTTTGTCAAAATGTTGATCTTGATTGATAATAAATGGTAATACTTTATGAAGTTGAAGATGAAGAACTGCCATTGGAAATTTGAGGGGTAATACTAGGGGTGTTCTTGAAAGTACATGGGCTCCTTCAAAGATGAGGCTAATGCAAAATCAATGATCTTCCCATGTGTGTTGCTGATCAAGATGTAATTGTTCGTATTGACATCATTTTGGGTCATTCCTCTCATGTGAATTTCCTTGAGGGCTGATGTCAGACATTGGCACCGACACAGAAAATCATTGTGAGTGAGTTTATAATTGTCCTGCTGTCATAATACACGCTTAAGTGAAGAGCGCCTGCTCGTCTCCATGTGGATGAAGTCTGTCATTAGAGTTGTAGTTGCAGGGATCGCCACTAGTTGTTGAACGTTTCTGATGTCCCGCACGTGTAGTAGGCAAATTGTGATCGCGACATATTCCCTCACCTGTCGTTCCACAATAATTCCACATTTGTAATCAAATAAGAGCTTTACTATTTTTAATAATGCTATGTTCATAATAAAACTAGATCTGTCTTTGAGTAGTTGCTTCTGTTCAAAGTATTTCCAAACATTTAGAATTTAACTGAAAGTAAATCGAATTTCATTTCCTGAGCATTCATTGATGCTTTCTGTTCTTCACTTTTGCATTTAGAAATGATATATTTCACATAATTAACATAATTAGAGAAATGCAATCCTGTAAGCAAAAACATGAACCAAGCTCATCCAGTACCTTAATAGTCAAAATGGAACACGAGTCATATTCTTTATAATTAGATGGGCAGAATAATGGTATACGAGACAATAACAAAATGGAAGTGAATAAAAATTCAGTTTTCAGGATTATTTTGACATTTCAAAAACAAGAAACCATAAAAAAGCTCATATCAATTACAAGTGCGACAAAACGCTCCATTTCCGCTACCATCACATCCTACCATGACTCATCTTTATTTTTTTATTATACTTAGGCTTAGTCATGTATATATGTTTGTATTATTGACTAGCTTCTGAAACACCTCTTCACTAAGGAACATTTAAAGAAGGCCAATGGAGTAGAAGGTTCTGTGATTTCTTGTTGTGTCATTGCCCTAAATTGCATACCAGGGGGGTGGTTTGGCCAACTAATGAATACAACTCAGTGAGAGTTGTATTCATTAATTCAAGTTGCTTTGTGTTTCAATCTCCATGATGTCTCCTTCTGAGTAAGTTCTTTTGCAACCTTATTAACCTTATTAATGGCTGAATTAAAAAAAATAATGGCTGAATAGTAAGATACAATAATGTTTTTTTTATAAATCACATATGTTACTTACAATACAGTTTTTAACATATACTTTCCCATCCATTATCTTTGTGGAAGTCCTTGGTTGAGGTTTGAGTAATCTGCTACAAGGTTTTTATAGAATACCTGAATTTGAACCGAATCAAAATTATGTTTGGGCAACCTGAGCCTAACTTGTGAAACCTAACCTGTGAAACCTAACCTTAGTGAAGAAAAAAAAAATGTTTCATTTATATCTCTGTAATTATTACACCAATTTTAATGAAGTAAAAACTGTTAAAACGATCAATTCAATCTGTTTTAACACATAATTCCAAGAATTAATGAACATGTAGTTATCTCGCTATTTACCCAAACAAAACATGAGTAAACTGAAAATGACAAAAATGTATGGCGCGTCGGCCGGTAAATCAATAAACATGTCTATTTACACTAGTTATTTAAAGTAATCTTACACAAAAACGAAAACACATTTTTGCATAAAATAAAAACTATAATATTGGCAAAAGCCTGTTCTTTTTAACCATGTTAAATGTTCTATGAAAAATATGAGAAATAAACATGAAATTAATTAATGACAATAAATAAATAAAAATTGTGATCCGGCTCTTCAGGATTCATTGTAGTCCTTCTATGAACGCCTGGACATAAGGACAAAAAGGAGTGGCTCTTGCTTCACCACTTTGTCTCTATTCTTGAGGAAGGTGTGTATAGAGAACAGCTGAGTGAACAGACGGTTATAATAATGTAAAAACATATCATTAAATGTAGCTAGTGTTTCTCCCTTGCTTTGGAATAATTCGAATTCATGAGTACAGAACATGTTGTAAACATCACGACCATTCCAAATGTTTACCTCGTTCGAAAATAACTGTTATTGTATTCCTGGAGTAAGGGCCATCAAAAAAACATAATTATACTTACATCCATGATGGATAAAAGGGGTACAGGCTAAAGGTACCCAACACGATATAAGTCCAATTTATCCTGCAATTGTGCATCTTATTTCCACATTCCTGACATTTACACTTCTTTTTCTTTGCATTATCTTTTTAGACCAAATTTGTGTATTATCTGTAGCACGGTGTTCAACCCAAATGCTCTTAGTTAAAACGAGCCTCCTCCTTGGCTAAAGATGAAATTAATGTATTGTACTCTTTGATAAAACTATTTGAAAAGGAAAAGTCCTTACTTATAATCGTAGTTGTCAATTTGGTACCAACCATTGTGAAAGAAAAGTACAAAAGTCCTGCAGGAGAAGGAAAATTAAGAGAATATAACAACATCAGTTTTAAAAAAGAATCATTAAGTTTTCCTCTTCTCCTGGATATGATTTTGAGTATAAGTTCTTCTGGCATGTAAAATAAAAGACTGTCCGAAATTAAGACATACCAGTCTTCTTCTTCCATTGCGTCTATGGAATAATAATCTTATTCTTTCCTTTGATTGTCGTATTAAGCTGCGCTGCACGCATAACGTTAAGATTGTTAAAACATTAAAAACAAAACTTTATTTTCTTTCAATTTACATAAAAATGAAACAGATTAGATTCGAATTTCAGTCACACCATTCACTGGTCAAAGGAAGTACAAATATCTAGACTCATCAAATGTCTGAGAATTAGATAACTGTCTGGGATCCAATGAATAGCCAAAACGCTCAAAAAATCTCTGACTGAAAGCTGGCTACGTCGATCGGTGCACTCCTTGATGCATTGGCCAACTCCAACGTGGATCGGAGAATGCATCATGATAAACCATGACATCTCATTTCTTCTAAGAAATGTACAGTACTGATCATGCCTGAAATCACACCGGCACGCGCCTAGGCGTTTTGTGTTTTGGAATGAAAAGATTTGATGGTGTTAATTTATTTTTATATTGGAATGTATCCGGGGGCTGGGGGGATAGCAATGGCCAAAATTTGACGAAGTAAGTTTTCAGTCGTATATTTTTTAAAAGAAAATGAACAATTCAGTCTCTCCGCAATCTGTTTTCAAATACGAGTTAAATAAAACAGTATCACGGCTGTGGTCAAAATATTTGTCACCTGCGGGTAGCATGTTATTTTTCATAAAAAAACACACAAATTATATAATCTATAACTCATATATTTGTTATACGAAAAAACTACCTTTCGATCACAAAACCAGTGAGTACAATATTGATATTTTCAGATCTGATGCAATGATCGTACACAAATTGTGATTCAAGTCGGTATTTTAAAAGCAGAAAAGAGATGAGAAATGGTATCAAACATGTCCGACTTCCTTACCAATATTATTTTTTAATTGAGATAAGGGCTCCGCCTAATCTGACTTTGATGGCTCGAAATCTGTAAATCTGTAAATCGAGAGCCATGTAGCAGTTAAAAGAGAAAAGCCCATTAGAGTTGAATAAATACATATCAATGAATTATCTGTTCATAATAGTTTTAATATATTTATTCTAATAGGCTAATTGGCACTTAAACATGCATTTAATTGCTGTGTTTGGGATTCATAATATTACTAAATACAGTATCTAAAATTGATTATATGAAGTGCACCTGTTATTTTTACATTAAAGATGATCTGTTTTATTAGTCGCAACAAAACTTTTTAAGTACATGTAGTATATCCGATCGTACATCAGTGAAGAAGCTACGGCTACCCGTTTTACGTGCAGTATGGCAATTCTTGAAATACTTGTATTTATTATGAATTACATTATTAGTCCAAAATACACATTTCGTTCAATAAGAAACACATAAAAACGTTCAATACATTATATATCACGCCCAGCGATCGGACAAAATGAACGGAGGAGGGAGGTCAGCCCATTTTTGATAGAAAATTCAACAAATCTTCACCAACCCCACCCCCTCCGATCCGTTCATATTTTCCGATCACCAGGTGCGTCTACAGGTGAATAAAAACAATGTATTGCAAAAACCGTATTGTTATATTAAGATCTAGGAGTATTATAGTACTAAGTGTTCGAACGCGGGATTTCTAAACTGCCACCAGACTACTGACTCTATAAAATACGCTTTACTACTAATTATTGAGCGTTCAGTGAACCAGATTTGGAATCAATAGTTGTAGTCCGTGATAAAATAAACTTGATACATGTTACTTGAATTTCTATCAACTCATTTTTATGATCAGAGATGGTCAAACGCTATATTCTATTGACAACGTAACATTCATTTGTCATCGTGACCTGCAGGTCATGCCAACCATCAACATGCAATGGTGTATGTTTACAAAAAAACTTGAAATCAGGAGTTTTATTTAGACGGGACTTCCCCTTTTTATGTCACCACCAAAAGTGGCCACATATTGTTAAAGTCTCCAACTTTTTTATGTACGGTGTTTAGCGTCTTGATTCGGCGTTCAGCGTCTGTAACAAATGGCGGGTGGTGACATTTTTCATGTTTATGCCTTGTTTAATATTTAAGGCTCCAAATGAAATATGATATCTGATATCATCATGATGTTATCTTATTATATTATTCTGTTTTGCAGGTGCCAATGAGTATGACACACAAGCAGTGACAATTGAGATTTCAAGTCCAGTTTGAAGAACAATACGCCGTTCTTCAAGTTATAGCCCAGGGAGTTCAAGTTTATGCATCTTGCCTCAAGTAAAGTGTTAGCCCTTAAAGACAGGACCGTTGGGGAAATGGCACAGTTGCTTGATGCAAGAGTAAAACTTTGAAATAACCATAGATAATTTTACAATAGATAAAAGTTTGGCATGCATTATTTTTTTCGTTTCATTATTAGATTTGAGAGCAGGTAGACGTTTATGTTTATGTTTATGTTTATTTATTATTTGAAATACACACAAAATACAATATATGAACTGGGTGACACTTTAAAAAGTGTATATTCCCAATATTAGACAAAATAATACATGTGTGTTGTCATACCTATTAAATGCAGTTGGGGACCTGCCTATGTATTCATCTATTTGAACGAAAGTATTGGTTTGTCACATCATACTAGACCAAATGAGGTAAAGTTTTGGCATAATGTCAAAAGCGTCTTGAATACAATTATACCAATGAGTGCAAATATACTTACAATGTAGTTTGAACATTATTTGGAACAGAGGCAAAATCAGGGGGTACAGCAGAGCTTATAGGAAATATAAGTCAGTTTAGTAAAAAACAAATAACAACAAAAAAAACCCCACAAAAACAGCATAACTGTATGTGATTGAAATGTTACCATATGGGTCAAATATACTGAGCAATCATATTGAGAGCAGTTTTGTTCTTCGAAGAAACCAAAAGAGCATACACGAGAGAAAGCATGGTGAGGGCAATGGGTGATAAAGAGACAGCAAAATATCAATTGAGTTAGTATGTTTCCAAAAATAGTTTTTTTAGTTCTCTTTTAAATGAATAGAGGCTTTTTATTTGTTTAAGTCTTTCTGGTAATTTGTTCCAAAGCTGGGGTACTGAAATGGATATAGATGATTTACCATAATTTGTGCGAAATTTAGGTTGATCATAGGTCATTCTATTTCTGGTGTTATAAGGATTTCTTTCATGAACTGTTGTAAAGAGACGAGGGTATATACACCTATAGTTATCTAAGTCATTTTTCCATTTGAACATAAATATACATTTCGCTTGCTTATTAATGTCAAAAATAGTAATAAGTTTTAACATTTCAAAAAGTGGAGAAGAATGTGCTCTATAGTCACTATTTGTTGCAAGACGTACAAACCTTTTCTGGGACAAGTGAAGTGGATTTATTGATGTAGGATTTGCATCCCCCCAAACAAGATTACCATATATTAGATATGAATAGATCAAGGAGTAGTAAATACTTGTAAACCCTTGAATGTTTAAGATATGCTTAATCTTGTACAAAATACCTATGGTCCTTGAAATTTTCATATTAACTGAAGATATGTGATCTTTCCATGTCAAATGTTGGTCAATTATAATGCCTAAAAAACTGATCGTTGAAACTTGTTCGAGTTTATTGTCATTAAGATATATTTTGAAGTTACTTGGATCATAGTGCTTCTGTCTTGACGTAAAAATGATGTATTTGGTTTTAGAAATGTTTATAGAAAGTCTATTAGTCACCAGCCATTCTTCAATATGTTTTAGCTCGGTGTTCAATATATCATTGAGTTCATTTAGATTTTTGCCATTTATCAATATATTAGTGTCATCTGCAAAAAGAACAAAAAATAACCTTGGAGATGATAAGTATATGTCATTAATATAAACAATGAAGAAAAGGGGACCTAGTATGGAGCCTTGAGGGATTCCACAGTTAATGGTATTTGGCTCAGAAATAACATCTTTGTATGAAGTTCTTTGAATTCTATTTTTGAAATAACTTTTTACCAAATCAAGTGATACGCCACGTATACCATAAAAATATAATTTTTGAAAAAGAATTTCATGGTCGATAGTGTCAAATGCCTTGGAAAAATCTAAAAATAGGCCAATTGAGTATTCTCTGAGATCAATAGATTTTCTTATTTTTTCAACAAAATTTAGAACAGCCATAAAAGTTGACTTCTTTTCTCTAAATCCAAATTGATTAGAATATAAAATTTCCATTTTGTCAATAAAAGTAGAAAATCTCCTATGCATTAATTTTTCAAGTAGTTTAGAGAATACAGGAAGGACAGAAATGGGGCGATAATTTGTAAATAATTTGTCATTATCTTTTTTATAAATTGGAATGACTTTGGCGGCTTTTAAATGATCTGGAAATATACCATTGCTAAACGATAGATTAAATATATGCAAAAGGGGCTGTAAGAGTGTGTTACCACACTCCTTTATGACAAACGGCTTAAAGTCATCAAGACCAGCAGCTGAATTTTTCAGATTATTTATTTCAGTTTGGATTTCATGATGAGATATTGGATTAAGAAATAGAGTAGATTCTGTTTGACCTAAGTTCTGCATGAAATCTAGTGGGTTCTTTTTTGATTTGGGGATTTTTGAAGCAAGATTCTCACCTACAGTTGAAAAAAAGTTGTTAAATTGATTTGCAATTTGCTGTTTGTCTGTAATTTCAATGTTATTGTGAAGAAAAGATTCAGAAATATTGGTTGATTTATTTTTCCTTTGAAGTAATTCATTTAAAATTTGCCAGTTAGCTTTAATATTACCTTGGGTTTTTTGAAATCTATTGTTGTAGTACATTTTCTGAGAGTTTTTAATTATTCTCTAAGGTTTTTGCATAAGTTTTGTAATTGATTTTATTTGGTTGGGAAGGATTTCTAAGGACCTTTTTATATAATTTGCTTTTGTTCCTGATGGAAGTAAGAATGGCAGAAGTGACCCACGGTTTATTATTATTATTATAGATCCTTTTTATAGTAGTTTTAAGAGGAAAGCATCTATCATAGTGTTTAGTTAAAATATCTTCAAATATATTATATGACGCATTAGAATCATTATTACTTATAACCTCATTCCATAAACATAAACAGGAAAATGGTCTGAAATATCGTTAAAAATTATACCACATGAGTCTGCCTTAGAGTCATTTGTAAATATGTTATCAATAAGAGTGGCAGAAGTTGATGTGACTCTTGTTGCTTTGTAGATCAGGGGAACTAGGTTAAATGAAGAAAAATTATACTGACGTATACAGCAGTGCAGTGAATTATGTTTGTATTTAAAGAAGTTGTTTTTCAGGTGTTACCAGCGATGATTGCAGGCATGAATACACTTTAAATATATTTCCTAACATATTCCTTCAGTAAATACACCCGTTTGCATGTTTTAAATAAGCCGTAAATAAAATGTTTAAACTTTGTTAGCATGGTCTATTAACTAGAACGACCGTCAACCTGTTTAGGTTTTGATTTGTTTTGTTGAAATTAGATTAAGAAATTAGTCTTTCAAATGTCACCAGTGTCTTTAGTACGGAAAGCGAAAGGGGATATACCGCAGAATTTAAAATTCAATGGAGTTTTAACATGGGAGTGATATCACACACCGCGGCCCAGTCAGATATATTTCTGCGCACTTTATTTATTTAATTCACTTTGCACAACGCGCCCCCTGTAATTCATTCAGTGCGCAATTAAAAATTGTTTATGAGTGATATCGCACACCGCGGCCCAGTAAGATCGAGCTGCGCACTTTATTTATTAACACACTCAAAATATCGCGCTGAAGCTTGTATATGCTGGCGCAATGTAATTATAGTTTTCTGTTAATAAATGCCCAACAAGAAACGGTAGCACAACGAATTCAACTTTTTTCGAAAGACTGCAGACTTGACCTGCGAAATTGTAATTTTGGATCACAGTGATGCCTCTAGAGAGGATATCTATGAGAATTACAGATTATAGTGCGCAGAATTATAAAGTCAAACTGACCTCAAAATGGTAGTACACAGTGTACACTGCCATCTTTCAATAAAGTAACTACAGACCTTCGTATACAAAATACCAGAATGATTGATGTAATACCTGTATACCATTTCTTCTGGGAGAAGTTCCTATATGTATTCCATGGCCGTAGCCAGGGAGCCTCACCCCCCTCCCCCTTGCCAAATATTCTTTCAAAATCATGCAGTTTTTCACCATTCTTAGCACTTTTCGCATGATTTTTTTGCCATAACTGTCAAAAAGCTCCCCCCTCTTGGCAAAATCTCCCCCTTGGTAAAACCACTCCCCCAGGTTAATCCAGGATACGGGTCTGTATTCTTAGACGAGATTGTTCAAGAACATAAGGTAGACATAAGTGCCACCTGTTAAAAGCTAGGAGATCTTTTCTAAGTTATTAAGTCATTTATCAGCAGACTGGTAATTGTATCCCCCACCCACTTCAAACTCCATACACTAACATACTATTACAATTTTATCTGTGTTTATTTGACTGTAGAAGGTGTACATTCATAGCATTGAATTGCATTTCATTGCATTGTATTGTATTGTATAGCACATCATTGTATTGTATTGTACTGCATTTTATTGTATTGCACTGCATTGTATTGTATTGCACTGCATTGTATTCTATTGCATTATATTGTACTGTATTGCACTGTATTATATTATATTGCACTGCATTGTACTTTATTGCACTGCATTGTACTTTATTGCACTGCATTGTATTGTACTGCAGTGTACTACATTGTATTGAGCTGCATTGTATTGTATTGCACTGCATTATAATGTATTGCACTGTACCACATTGTGTTGCACTGCATTGTATTACACTGCATTGTTTTGAATTGCACCGCAATATATTGCACTGCACCATATTGTATTGCATTGCAGTGCACTGCATTGTATTATATTGCACTGTATTGTATTGCACAGTATTGTATTGCATTGTCTTGAATTACACTGCATTTTATTGCACTGCATTGTATTTTATTGCACTGCATTGTATTGTACTGCAGTTTACTGTATTCTATTACACAGCATTGTTTTGTATTGTACTGTATTGTATTGAATTGCACTGTATTGTATTTTATTGCACTGCATTGCACTACATTGTATTGCACTGTATTGAACTGCGATGTATTGTATTGTACTGTATTGTATTGCACTACACTGAACTGCGATGTATTGTATTGCACTGCACTGTATTGAACTGCGATGTAGTGTATTGCACTGTACCACATTGTATTGCACTGCATTGTATTGAAATTAACTACATTGTAACTGTATTGTATTTTATTGCACAGCATTGCACTACATTGTATTGCACTGTATTGAACTGCGATGTATTGCACTGTATTGAACTGCGATGTATTGTACTGTACCACATTGTGTTGCACTGTACCACATTGTGTTGCACTGTATTGTATTGCACTGTATTGTATTGCACTGTATTGTATTGCACTGCACTGAACTGCGATGTATTGTATTGCACTGCACTGAACTGCGATGTATTGTATTGCACTGCACTGTATTGAACTGCGATGTAGTGTATTGCACTGCATTGTATTGCACTGTACCACATTGTATTGCACTGCATTGTATTGAAATGAACTACATTGTAACTGTATTGTATTTTATTGCACTGCATTGCAATACATTGTATTGCACTGTATTGAACTGCGATGTATTGTATTGCACTGCATTGTATTGCACTGTACCACATTGTGTTGCACTGTATTGTATTACACTGCATTGCTTTGTATTGCACAGCAATATATTGCATGGCACCATATTGTATTGCACTGCATTGCAATGTACTGCATTGTATTATATTGCACTGTATTGTATTGCACAGTATTGTATTGCATTGTCTTGATTTACACTGCATTTTATTACACTGCATTGTATTTTATTGCAGTGTAATGTATTGTATTGCACAGCATTGTATTGTATTGCACAGTATTGTATTGCATTGTCTTGATTTACACTGCATTTTATTACACTGCATTTTATTACACTGCATTGTATTTTATTGCAGTGTAATGTATTGTATTGCACAGCATTGTATTGTATTGCACTGTGTTGTATTGCATTGTATTGAATTGTACTGTATTGTATTTTATTGCACTGCATTGCACTACATTGTATTGCACTGTATTGAACTGCGATGTATTGTATTGCACTGCATTGTATTGCACTGTACCACATTGTATTGCACTGCATTGTATTGAAATGAACTACATTGTATTGCACTGCACGGCATTGTTTTGCACTGCACGGCATTGTTTTGCACTGTATTGCATTGCACTGCATTGTATTGAATTATATTGCACTGTATTGTATTGCATCGTATTGCACTGCATTTTATTGTATTATATTGCACTACATTGTGTTGTATCATATTGCTCTGCATTGTATTGCATCATATTGCATCATATTGCACCGCATTGTATTACATCATATTGCACCACATTGTATTGCATCATATTGCACTGCATTGTATTGCATCATATTCCGTATTTACCATTTCGTTACAGTTTTATTACATAAAATGTTATTTATAAGATCATAATTTTCAAACATTGAAAATATTTTATACAATATCAATTAAAAGATATGAAATGGCCCAAAATAATATATTTAATAATATATATAATAATAATAATATATATAATGGAACCCTTTGCAAGGGTCACTTCAACATAACGCTACGTGTAATCTGTATGCATACGCCCTCTTTTAATGAACATTATCTTTGAAACCATATAAGAATCGAATCTGATAAAAGTGCGCATCATGGTCCTGGATGTGCTGCGTGCTAGAATCAGGAAATCTCAAAGTTTTCCTCGTTAGAGCCATCAATATTATCCAAAATTGTAATTTCGCTGGTTCACTGCGCAGTCTTTCGAAAAAAATCAAATTTGTGGTGCTACGAATTTTTATTCGTTATTTATTCACAGATAATCATTTTTTCATCGCGCACTGAATGCCGGAATTTCTGCGCACTTTATTTTAATTAACTTTGCAAAACGCGGCCCCTGTAATTCATTCAGTGCGCGATGAAATCTATCTGACTGGGCCGCAGTGTGTGATATCACTCCCATGTTAAAACTCCATTCGATTTTGAATTATGCGCATGTCCCCTATAGCTTTCCGTACTTTAGGGTTGAGGTTTCACGTCGGTTTAAATTAGAATAATTCTTTACTATCTGGTTTTGTTTGCTTCATTGTGAAATGTTCATCGAATTGTTATTTTTCGAATCATTTCCATTTCGTTACATAAGTTATTTGGAATAAATTTAATTTCAGCTAAAATGCAGGGTAGTGCATGGCTGTTTTTGAAACTTCAAAATTTTGTTTTGACGTTTTGTTGCTTATCACCGTATTAATTATGAGCACAAGTTTTTATGTTTGTTTATTTGTTTTTATTTCTTATACAAGTACAAGTAAGTTATACATTGCAAGTCACACCCGTAGCAAACCCTGCATTGCCTTACAAAGTTTACATGAGCAGTTTCGAGAAACATTAGAATATGGGAGGGGTTCAAGAAGAGACCCGGTGTAAAAGGGTAGGAGGTCCAGACAGTATCTGTTGGAATGTTATATATTTCCCTATCCATTATATGATAGGCGTATGCATGAGTGGAGGGTTGTGGAAATAGGGCCTCGTGAGGCTTCCCAAGTTTGTTGCCTAGGCATTTTGGATGTTCTTGCAAAACCCCATCAATAGCAGCAAGTTGCTTTTGATCACATACTTGCCATTTTGCACCTCCTGGATGATGATTTACCATTTTGCACCTCCTGGATGATGATTTACCATTTTGCACCTCCTGGATGATGATTTACCATTTTGCACCTCCTGGATGATGATTACCATTTTGCACCTCCTGGATGATGATATTGAGTATGGCTGAAATGTTCTAATCCTCATCTTCCAGAATCTGGTATCTTCCTGAAGGTGTATAACTGACTTGAATGGGGGACCTTCCTCATTTTTCTGAATCGTTCCAATTTTTTTTAAAAATACTTCTGCCACCTTACTTAAACTGGGATTATGTCACATTTTCTTTGTGCTTTCCAATTCTTTAGGTTTGCAAAAGTGTCAATAAGCTGTGAGAAACCCACCCTGCAACATTCTTCCACCCCTTTACTACCCAAATACTAACTGGGGTGTGTGTGACTAGTAAAAATATCAACTATAAAACTATCTAACTATGAAATTATGAATGTACCCTAATTATGCCTAGCTGAGACGAAAGCGCCTGAAAAGTAAAAAGTACAAAGATCCAGCCTGTAAAGGCGATATCAGAGCGCTGTGGGTTGGACAGTTAATCGCCCCTAGAAAGTAAATGGCACAAAATTCCAGCTCCTGATGGAGCAACTGGAGCACCTGGTTATCAAATACAAAATCTGTATAAAAATGTCAGCAGTTCAATATTGCAGAAAAATATTAGCACCAGTACATGTATGATTATCAACTTTCAAAGGCACAACATATATATTATACAAGTGAATAAAATATGCTTTATCCGAATAATACTGGGTTCTGTGAAATACTATATAATCAGATTCAGATGTGTTAAAAGCTCAGATCTAGATTCAAAGTTTATAAAGTATATTTATCAAAATGTTCACCTTGAAGTTATTGAGATTCTTTGAAAATATATGCTAAAGTGAAATCTAGGTGAAATTTGGCGCTCAACGGTTCCAAAAATACCCTGACTCTCAGCAGGCAGTAATAATACTATGCTCTGAGGTAGTGAAATATCCCTGAACTCAAATGAGCGCTAAGCAGCAAAATCAGAATGAAAACTGGCAGAAACTCTCAAAGCTCAATTAAATGGCCAAAATAAACAAGATTAAAGGTCTTAGCCCTATTTACTCTAGGAATAAATCAGTCTGCAACCCTCCAGAGTATGGATGGGCACAGATTCTAAGGGTGACAAAATCAAAAATCAATTACATTCTGCCCTGTTACGTCAAAAAGAACTGGCCACCTTCGGCCTAAAAATGTGAAATGAAATTAGCTCAGCGCCTCAATTGAGTTTAAGAATATAAAAAAATATGGTTACAAAGACCAGGAAAATGATACCTGGCACTTCGGAAATTGCCAAATCAAGGTGGAAAATGATTGAAAATCTAAGGCGCCCACTCTTAATCCAAGATGGCGACCTTGGTCAAAAACATGCCGTTTCGGGCGAAAACAGACAAAACTCAAATCTGGCAAATTCTTAGCGCCACTAATGGGGGAAACATACCCAGAGCCACCTGTTCTCACTCATTGTCACTTGCTTCGTCTCTAGGAACCTCAGATCTCAATGTTCTCAATGTTCTCAGTAGTACTTTTGTTGTCGTGGAAAGGATGATATTTCGAAAAATTGTCGTGTCGGGAAAAGATGGCTGCGTATCTAAAGAGAGGCTATGACCTCCCTTACATAAAATTATTACCCCGCAAGAAAGTGGCTATAAGTATGTTTCCCCAGTATTAAATGGATTTTGAAAGCCTGATTTACAGGGAACCTTTAATTATAGAATAAAGGTCTTACCATGGCACAAAGCAGCGGGCAAAATCGCGCTCCAGAGCGAAGGGAAGTAGCGAACCGGGGGAAAGTTGGCGTCAAAAATTTCGGGCAAGGTCCTCAACAGGAAGTTCAAACTAACCGGAAGTTCAAAAGTATGTCAAGCCAACCCGGGTCGCTACAGTCCTTTACCTCTTGTGGTTATATGACAAATGACAGCACGTTTGTTTCTATTATCAACAGGTGGGTCCAAATATGGAGCTTAAACAGTTAATTTGAATTATCGACCTACCTGATGTTTGAAAATCAACAATTGTCTCATATTGCTCCGTTATTCATCAAATGTGTTTCATTCAAAGCAAAACAAAAATACCTGTCTTTTGGTACATTCTTCTGTTATACCAAGTCCCTCTTTTTGGTTCGTGTCACAAGCTGTGAAAATATCTTCTCGTAGCTGGGGATCCATATGTCGCTTAAGCATTTAAATGTTGAAAGGGCCTGATGGCCATCATCACCTGTGCACTTGGCATTGTCACAGGATTGTGAAACATTGTTATTATTATTAAAAATATCAAGCCATGCTCATTGATGAGGTGCTGCCGGAGCCATTTTTCATCCTGTGAATACACTTTCCTGCAGTTTGGTTGCTGTGCACACACAAATCTGTCTCCTCTTTTAATTCTTGCAATGAGATCAATGCTGCAGCCATCCTATTAGGCTTAATGGACGGGCCATCAAGAACAAATGGAAATGATTCCATGAATCTGTGAAATCTGATATGTCAACACAAGTTCCCATGAACCTCTTGTGAACTAGATCACATCTATATTTCAACTGTTTTTTGTAAATCTTTCCATTCTCATCAAGCCAAAATATTAGGATTAAATGAGGGGGAATGTGAAATTTCTTGTTAACCAAAGATTCATCTCTTTAACACCAAAACCTGTTACGTAATAATTCATCATTTGGAATCTTAATTTTGTCCTGTCATTCGTCTGCAAAGCATGTCTCGGTGTATTGGGGTAGAATTATTTATAAGGTCAGGCCAGCCAGGAATACCAAGGGGGTCAATTTTTGAAAGATTCCAGGTGTCACATCTAACAATGAAAACTTTCGCCCAAAAGCATGTGTTCACTGCTCAAAATGTAGAAAAACTGACTATGGGCCTGAATCTCACCCCCCCCCCCCATTCAGTTCCATTACTTCTTCAATTATTTTGTAATGATAGGGTGATTTTTATCATTATTTAATATCCAATTTTCTGGCCCATTAATTTGCTCGTTGAAGTAGACAGAGCTGAAGGTTTTTCAATAGTCAGTTCTAGCTATCTTTTTTTTAGTTTTCAATTGGGTTCATATCTGGACTCTGGACTTTCAAGTGGAGTTTCCCAGTGGTTGACTGATTGTTGATCTAGCCATTCCCGTGTGGCCTTTGAAATATGCTTCGGATCACTATCTTGCCACAACCTATGACTGTCTGGGTAGACTTGGTAGATAAATTGCAATAGCGTATCATTCGAAGCCCAAATTTATGGTCATCCATAAGTCTTTGTAGCTGTGATAAATAGTTATCAACAACTTCCCGGTCCATAAATTTGCTCCTTGAAGTAGACTGAGTTGAAGGTTTTCTTATTGTCAGATCTGGCCATCTTTTTTTCAGTCCTTCAGAATTGGAAACTGCCTGATCTCTATGATATTGATTGGCGCTTGATACATTTTTAATCAAACTGTCCCTTGAGAATAAGTTTGCTTTCCTGGCTTTATTGTGTCCATGATTTCCTATTACATCTCTTGTTTATGGTATTGTTCATAATAATAATGATTAAAAGTTCTATATCACCATCCTCAAAATTCTCAAAATCATTTTGGTATTAGAATCCTGATTTTTCTTAATTGGCGTCTAAAATTTTTCTTCCTTTAGTTGAGTTTTATTAACTTTTGCTGCAGGTTTTCTGTTATATACTTGATCTGTTATATACATCAATACATCTGTGTCCTGTATGTGTTTAAGGACACTCACTAATAATTATTTTTTCACTACAACATGACATGTCCTATCATTTTAACAAGATGTCTATTTTTCACACTCTTGTATTAATTAGTTTCACCTGACTTTTCTTGAATAAATCAACTAAGTTTCATCTTTTTTTTGCTTTCTTTTTGTCTATTTCATCATCCAGATTTTCACATTGACGTTTTAAATTGCTTTCATTTTCTGTAGGAAGGTTGACTTGAGTAGAAATAGAACTTAAAGTATTTTCAGATGAAGAAAAGAATAAACTACTCAAAGAAGTGTCAAGTTCAGCCGTTCACCTCTTTTTTCTTAAGTTTGAACATTTTTTTTCGAGATCATTTTCACCCTCACATTTGATGTGACTGACCCTGGGGATTTATCTAAAATGTCACTGATGGACAGGCTCAAAGCCTCTCTGTGAGCAGAGACATCTGAAAGTCACACACACATCATTTTTTTATAAATGGAAAGCATATAAACAAAAATAGAAATATAGCACTTACTTGAAATGTCATGGGGTTATATAAGGAACAAATGTTCCTTATATATGTGTTACCCACAATTAGTGCCTCTTTAATACTGTCACATTGGAACAGTTGGCATTCTATCATGGTGCTGAAAGGGAATTAACAATACATTTCATTTTGTATCATTTATGCCTCCTCCCACATGCATATTTGAATACTCGATTAATGAATAACTCTTGGAAGTAATATTACTTTCACTTACTTCATATCATTTTTTCAGAAATTAGGGGGAATTCCTTTACATTCTGACAAGATGCATATTTGCCATTTTATAAAAATTTAAAAATAGAAAAAATCCTAGTCATCATCAAGACAATAAATTAACTTGAAAAATCCTAGAAGCAATGTATTAAATCTTACTTTCCATCCTGCTCCATCATTGCTTCCAAAAGTTCATTCCCCCTATGGCATGGTAGATCGGGGCCTCTCTGTAGTCCCCCTTGTATGTTGTTGGGAGCATTACAGATATAAAGGCAATCTGTGCCAAACATTCAATGACCTGACTTCCTGTCGGTACTCCTCAGGGGTGTGTTTGATAGAAAAATGTTTGTTAGATTCGATGACTGCATATAATAATATAAAGGTTATCCTTTATGTCAGCCTCTCCCTGTGACAACCACATCTCATCAATCACAGCAGTGGACGTCTTATTGCCACCACTGGTCATCAACAGACATTTACAGTCAGAGTAATACATGCTCTTGTTCTCAACTTTTTTATTTCTGCTGTTTTTTCAAATGATCTTTGTTTTTTCAACTGTTCTTTGTTTTTAAAATTCATTAATAAGCATTTCCACAGTAGCTGAGCTAAGAGGCAGTGTAGCCGAGCAAAGAGCTCAAGAGCCAGAGTAACTGAGTAAAGAGCTATTGAATCTGAACCAAGCTAAATAGCCATAGAAATGAGTAACTGCCACTACCAAGCTTAAAAGAAGGGAGTTGTCGGCACTGTCACCATTCTGAAATATCAGCACCTGTATCATTTGTATTCATTATACAGGCTTATACACCACTCACTGTTCCATGGGTCACAAAAAGCAACTTTCATATCTAAAGCATTTTGCACATTGCCTCCAGAATTAACATATACCTTTTGATATGCATTTTTACAACAGCACATATACATTGAATCATATCACCTAGACACCCTCCTACTCCTATACTTTGCTGCATTTGTTTGCATTTGTTTGTTTGATTTATCAACTCAGTTTAGATATGGCTGTTAAGCCAATCATCCAT
>CAIIXF020000003.1:282620-383123 GCA_903813345.2 Owenia fusiformis
AGGAATTGGTACCATTTACACAATTTGAGAAATTATTGGCATACATTAAACCTATTTAAAAAAAGCATTTATATGATCGTAATCAATGATTCCCAGCCCTCTGAAGTTTGAAAAATAAAAAACCTGGGTGTTAATCCATAAAAAATCTAGGAAATGGAATCTAGGATCATTTCCATAATGGGGGTAACTGTGGTGGGTGGGTTCAATTGAGTGCCAGACATATGTAATAGTGAGTGTACATGTTTTGTTTATTTCATTTTTTCCTAAATAGAATGCAACTTGAACATCTTCAGCATGAATAATTAAGGTAGAAGGCCTGATAATTTCTTTATACCAAAGTGGGTATTTTTGTATTACAATCTTCATAATACCTTTCTGCTTTTTATTCAGGCATAAAAAATGGGGATCACACTGACTTGATTTGCTAATATACAGATATTTATTCTCAGATTTGATAATGTTCACTATTACGGTAGAACCTGCTAAGTGTAACACCTCCGTAAGTGTAACACCTCCGTAAGTGTAACACCTCCGTAAGTGGAACACCTCGCAAGTGGAACACCTCGCAAGTGGAACGTATTTCAGTTCTGGTCCGGAACAAAAAATCCTTACCTGCAAAATATGTGAGGCCTTGACTTTTACCTCACCATATTAGTGATGTTTGCATGAACTTATACCAATGTTCAAAGGAGGTGTTATTTGATGAAAGAATGAAGAAATCTCCAATCTCCAACTTCATAATGCCAAAGAAACTATCAGAGAAACAGAGAACATGTGTTTGTGGCTGATATAGAACAAAATACAGCCTATAAACATCATATGCATGGACACAAGAAGTTCAACCTACTTCAAAGAGAGCGCCTGGACCCTCTCCCTCTCATCTTATTATTGGTTACAAGACAATAATTCATCAAGAATTATGACTCAATCATCTGATGTTAATAGTCCAGGATTTAGTTAATTTTATTAAATTTTTCAATTATATAATTAACTCTTTGCCAAAATAACCAACGGTTTAGACCGTTAATGTGATAGAATTAAACGTATACACTTAACCATGAGCATTTAAATTAATTAACCATTTCATCATTAATTTTACAGGCTCTACAGGCTAGGGTCCAAAATAGAAAATTACAACCCCTTTTCAGATCAGAAAAGGTCGTCTTTCACACGTATATCAAGCGGATCACAGACTGTGTCGACCATTCCTTCAAGGACTTTTTTCCCATCGAGGAAGATATTTTCAAAGAGTTATTTATTTAAAAAAGGTTGATGAGCTGTGAAGAAAAATCAGAGTTGGGAACGTTGTCTACTTTTTAATGCCTTCACTATACACATTTATGTAAAGAAGGAACATCAATATTCAGGATAGGGGATTGGGTAGGATTATATTTCTCTCAGAAGCAGAAAGTACTGCATATACAAATTGGTTAAATGAATGTGCCTGGAGAGATTTAAATGAATAGACACAATACATACAACAATATACTTTACAGGAGAGGATCTCGCGTGTTGTATTACGTTGGGTATAAAATAGTGTACCCTCTTAAGTCTGGGTGGGTGTCATATTATTTTGTAGTTTCTGATCTTGTTTAGTTGTTTTCTTACCTTTTCTTCAAAAAGAAGTGTTATGTTCAAAACAATCCTGAAGTAAAAGATGGACTCACTAAGTTTCAGAGATCATAATACCTTGTTTGATTCTGATATGTATTTTATTTATTTTATGGACCAATGGAGCTGCGGGGCATATTAACAACAAATAATGGACAATCCCTGATATCGTAGATGGTTGAAAACTTGAAATGGAGCTGCGGAGCATATTAACAAAAATGTTGGACAATCCCTTATATCGTAGATGGTTGAAAACTTGAAATGGACCAATGGAGCTGCTGTGCATATTAACAACAAATAATGGACAATCCCTGATATCGTAGATGGTTGAAAACTTGAAATGGACCAATGGAGCTGCGGGGCATATTAACAACAAATATTGGACAATCCCTTATATCGTAGATGGTTGAAAACTTGAAATGGACCAATGGAGCTGCTGTGCATATTAACAACAAATAACGGACAATCCCTGCTGATATCGTAGATGGTTGAAAACTTGAAATGGACCAATGGAGCTGCGGGGCATATTAACAACAAATATTGGACAATCCCTTATATCGTAGATGGTTGAAAACTTGAAATGGACCAATGGAGCTGCGGGGCATATTAACAACAAATATTGGACAATCCCTTAGAGTTGCGATCTGATTTATGTGAGCGGCCGTTTCAAGAAAGTTCTACAATTTCCATTAAATATATAGGTCAGCAGCTGAGCAAGTTTTAGAAAATAAATTTGTCCCCTTAGTTTCTCACTGGATTCATGGACAGCAAGGACTTGGGCTTATTCTGAGCTTGGGGTCTCTGCACAAATGTGAAAACTGGTCCTATAGGTGGCGCCCACTACAATTCACCCTCAAATTTAAAACTAATTATTATTTTCATAACTGAAACATAAAGACATCTCAAATAGCTTAAATTGATCAATGGTACATTAAATTATGCATCAATTTATTTTTCAATGTGTGAAAATCATAATTTATTGAGAAATAGTAAGATTAACCCCTTAAAACGCCCCCTATTTTAAAGGGGGTACTTAAGTTAACGTCCTTAACTTTTGTGTTATTCAGGATTCTAGCTTAAAAATATTCCAGAGTATGTACAATTATGCTGTTGAGAGACTGCAGTAACCCTATGTTCATAGCTTCATCACTTTCTGAGAAAAAAATAAAACGTATTTCCATATAATTTGAAATATATACGAGGGTTGATCATAAAGTTCTCATAATGTCTCTCTAATTTCTTTATTTTTCAATATATTCTAATAAAATTTTCACAGAATGTGCAGCATAGAATGTCTTATTAATTCAGCAAAAAATATTTAGTTTGGCAGAAATATTAAATAAGAAATTGTTGCCATAGTAACGGAAAATCAAGGCACCCGGGGCAAATAAAAATAATTGAGAGAATGAGCTTAATTAACCATGTTTACATACATAATTAACTCTCATGAATTACCGAACACGTAAAAATGTTAACTTGAATATGTTGTAAAGTGCTTTAACAATTAAATAAACCGATCGTGTAAATTTTGTGATGTCAAAGAGGGTGCTTTCATGCTCCGTTAGATGTGATACCAGAGTCTGAGACTCAAAGCTAATGTTAAAAAATGACTGAGTAAGAGAATGCGATAGATGCAGAGATCATGTTAAGTTTGTAAGATCCTCTGGTCAGACTAAACATGATCTAAAACAAATATATTGCTAAGATATCAACAAAATTCTACCCTGTATGTGGTATGTACATGTTAATAAAAATGAACTAAAGGGGCAAAATCAATTTTCCCCAGGATATTTGACAAAACAGTCCCGGAGTCTAACAGTCACTTCTAATGAACCATAACAATCATCCATTATGAGATCACACAATTCACATGACCATTATAATAGTTCACAACAGCCAAGAGCACATATTATTTGACAATTTAATGTGTTTGATAGCTCATTTGACAACTTATATTTTACTTAAACATGGTTAATGGGGGCTATTCTAGCTAGTTTTTTATTTGCCCCGGGTGCCTTGATTTCAAGTTACTATGGCAACCATTTCTTATTTAATATTTCTGTTATTCTAAATATTGTTTGTTGGATTAATAAAACATTCCATGCTGCACATTCTGTGAAAATTTCACAAATCGTTTTACATATTCCTATTGGCTTAACATGGGTTACATTTATAATCACATGTGCATTTAAAAATCAAAATCAGCAATTGAGTATTTTTATGAGGGTATAGTCTAACCGGTGTGTTCTCTCACCACAAATATAATCACCAATGTGTTAAAATCTAAACAATCATTTCAAACAAGTGGTATTTCAAAATGGTGCGGCAAAGTGAAATTTATGCAGCAAATTGAGCGGCAAATGGGCGACATATGTTGACAATGAAGGACTCCTCCTATAGGAATAAGAAATAAAGAATCAATTTTGAGGAGGTAGGCAACTTTTCACTCCCAAGTGTGAATTGTACTGATTTTCGCATATTTTGGGTTTGTGGTTTTCCTTTTTTGATTTACCTATTTTAATCTAAAGGCTAATCTGTTAATGAAGGTGTGAAAACTTCAAAAAATGCCAACAGTGGCAGTTTTATACCACATATGTCTAAGGAAAGTGTTGACAATTATTTGCTACAATTTGAGAAATCCTCATTTGTGTAAGCCCAGAAACTGTATGATGACAGATATTTGCAGTATATCCGCAGCACAACATGGGAAGGACTAACGTTTGTCAAAGCTGGTGTCAATACAAGTATGAAGAAGCAACTCATATATCATGTTGATATGTCCATTGATCAACATGGTGTAGAACATGAAGCAGAGTGTGAATGTGCAGTTGGCATGGGACAAGATTGCCATTGTAAACATGTATCCATAGTTTTATGTGCAACCATAGACTTTTCTTCAAGTCAAGTTATGAAGGTCCAACTTACCTGCACTGAAAAGCTCCAATTATCCCACCAAACACCAAAACACCAAAACACCATGGTTCACCAGTCAAGGCTGAGAATTTGAAAATGGCTGGAGAAGCTTTACTTATGATCCCTGCCCAGAACATTTACGCAATCACCCTGGTTATCCCGATTATTTCCGAAACGTATGTATCAATTTTGCACAATGCTCCAACATGCCAATAAATCAACTTTAGGCTTCCACTGATACAGAAGCTGTATTTATGGACCATAATTATTTAGTGAAATCAAATGAGGTAACATTTCTTGAGAAGGAAAATATCACAACAATTTCAAGGGAGGAAATATTGTAAATCAAACAGTCAACACGCGCCCAGAATGCAAGTTAATAATGGAGAGATGAACAATGCAAAAGGATTACACCACCTAATTTTAAACGTGTGTGTACTTCAGGTGAAAGGTCACAAGAACAAGCTAGCAAGGAGTTTATTAGTACATAAAACATTTAAATCAAAATACACTAATCATGGCATGAAATATGAAAAAACAGCAAAAGACAAATTTAGTTCAACAATCTTTTATCTCCTATTGTACGTTAACAAAAAAGTGTTCAGGCCATATATTAATAAAAAATACAGTACATTATGAACAATGAGTGACTGAGTTTGGGTTTCCCTGATGATAACAGTGTGTCAAGTTGTAATTATTATTTACAATAAAATTGATGGCACCTCTTTTCTTTTCAACTCACCGCAGAAATTTGGACATACAAACAAGTTTTTGATAACTTAAAGATGTCAATACTGGGATATGGAACTGAAGGACTTGTCCTGGTCAGAGGTGACATTGCTGTCAAAATACTAAGCCAAGTTGAAGTAACTTTGACTCGAACCTCGTAATCTGTGGAATCCAAACGTTTTGTTTTTCATTGCCATGGCAGAACGTTACAGACATTCCTTACAGCACGCAGCAGGATTATTCAATGCCAGCACCATCATTGATGTTGCCGACAGGTATGATGTAGAACATTCTGCCAAGTCAATGGAGCATTTTATAAGAAGTGGGCAGGGCAATAAAACCTATAAAATTCCGGATAACCTACAGATACAGTACAGATCTTGCACCACATCACACGCCGGTGCGCCGCGGCGCAGAACTTCGGTGCATCTACCGGTGCATCGGCGCATCTAATTCGGTGCATCGACCGGTGCATCGACCGGCGCATCTGGAGAAACGATCGATGCACCGATCGGTGCAACGGTCAAATCTGTCGGTGCATCGAAGGTTGCTCCGACCGGCGCATTTTGCTATTCGTTGCATCGATCGGTGCATAGACATTGTTTATTACTTACCGATCATTAATAATTACATTTTGAAATCACGACGACGGGAAAATCACTACTGCACAAATAAAATATATAATTTAATAGAGATTCGATATTTGAGAGATTTTTAGAAATACATTTCTAATAATTATGATTCCAAATTCACTAGTAAACTGTACGTACATCGTACGTATCTGGATTTCGATCATAATTGATTAATCTGTTTATGCGTACCTCTAAGTAAATGAAACAATCATCACATCGTGTTTATAAGTGTAATTCAAGGGCGTATAATCTAACATGTCTAATGCTACTCATTTCATGGTATTACTTTCCGATCATTTGATAAAATAGAATACAATTAACATGTGGAAATCACGGATGACGGGAAAAACAATATTGTATAAATAGAATATATATTTTAATAAGAGATTCGTAATGTAAGAGGTTCGATATTTAACAGATATTTAGAATGAATTGCGACATTATATTCCAAATTCATGAATAAACTGTACGTATCTGGATTTCATTCATAATTGTTTAATGGTTCCTCATAGATAGTAATAAAGTCATCACATCGTGTTCATTAGTGTTAATTCGAGGTTGGATAATGTTTTTATAATATGATGTTATAATTTTACATTTTATTTGTATGTCTGAGTGAGGCTAAATTAAAAGTAAAACCTGTATAATCAGACGGGCAAATCACGATGAGGACAAATGATTATTTAAATTAGTAAGATAAGTCTGTACATGTAGATTGTTCGTTGAAGTTGGACCGTCGGTGACTTTTATTCCTACATTTCGTGTCCCTCTCAAACAAATAAGTCAAAGCCAAATATAGTTGAACTGTTTTCGGGATTATTATTCATTTGTTGTAATACAGATTGACTTATAGACTGATATTGTAATGGGTGGTGCTTGGGATTCACAGAATTATTCTATGATAGTCACAGGATATATTGAAATGCGGAGTTTACATTAAAGATCTTGTTTTCAAACAAAAATATTGAAGTACGATATAAGATCGGATATTAGCGTACCCCAGTGGAAAAGAATCAAAAGATATTCCAATTTAACACACTGCACAATAATTTGTCATTTTGGAAATTCGTCAATATGACCTTACCATTTTGATCTTAATAAGTTAAAATTTAAACAAGCCCCCCCCCCCCGGAACTAGCCTTCCCGGTAAAGCCAATGCGACAGATATCTAAGGAAAGTTTCATTTTTATTCTTCATTTCTCTGACTCGGAATAGTTGAACTGATAAACATAAATTGCAATTATTATTATTTTGCTCCCTCATTTTGCTCAGTCATGATCAACGCCTTCCTTAAATTTTCTGTCAGATCATCGATCCCAGACTTCAGCAAATATTCCAATCATATTTTGCGTTTTATCGTCTTTCCCAAAAGCTATACGAGTATGGTTCTTCAACTACTTAATGACAGTGGTTTATCGTTATTTTTGCAAATATGGATGTTTACACTTCTTGAATCTTATTCTAGGAAGTTTTATAGAGACGGGACTTCCTTTTCACAATGCAATTATATCTGTTTTGTAGGTTCCCATGGGTAAGATACACACATGAACAATACGGCCCATCCAAAAGGGACAGATCCGTCAGTGGCGTTCTTCAAATTATAGCCCGTGGAGACTAGTTTATGAATCTTGCCTCAAGTGACGTGTTAATTCCCATGGGTTTGAGAAAGGGGTATACACAGCCCGATACACAGTTGCTCGATACAAGTGCAAACTATGAAATAACCATAATATAACAATTATAGATAAATGTTTCGGGCATGCATTGTTTCTGTTTAATTGTTAAATTATTTGATAGCTTATAATAAGCAGACTGATAAGTTGCTTTTCAGGTATTAAGCGGCGATTAAGGACTGAAAACCAGCGTCACACATTTCCTCGGATATTGTTCCATAAGCAGATATACGTACCTGTTTGCATGTTTTAATTTTGATTTGATTTGATTGTTTGAAATAGATAGTCTTTAAAATGTTACCAGTGTATGGGGGGGGGGGGGCTGAGATTTCATGTAGGAATTAAAATTAGAATAAGATTTAAATACGATATGTTTTGTTTGCATCGTTGTATAACGTTGATAAAACACAAAGGGCAGCATTGGAATTACAAAATTGTGCGATTCCCTACCTCCCAAAATTATTCAAAATTATATTTCTGTCATTTTGATTTCCGTGTCGGGACATTCTGATCTATTAGAGTCTCACTTTATCTAACGCTTTGGTAGGATTGTACTTGCCCGGGAGTAGTTGCTGTATATCACGTCGGGAGATTAAACCAGTGAATGTTCCGATCGTCGCAACATTCGATACACCGAGAGATTTCCCAGATTCATACATGCATACTGTATATTCAGCAGGAATTTTACATACTTTATCATTCCGTTCTTAATATATCGTACAATATTTGTATCCTGTTTCACAGATTCCCCTTGAAATAGACTAGATGCGAGTAGAAATAATCTTGATTTACGTCATTAAATATTCAAAATTCAGTCAAAGTGATGTCATAGTTTGAAATCTACATGAAAAAGTACATCTAAAAATACGGTTTTTATCAAATTTGAAAATTACAACAACACGGGCAATATATGGCAGGTTAAATGAGTCGCCAAGATTATAACACGCCGGTCTATGAAAATTGCCTCAAGTATGTTTGAAATATTTATTAATCCATTTTTCATTTTGATATACTTTTCAAAGGACTTTTTGTTCTATCTATGTGTTTTGTTTATACTAATCTTTAACAGGAGTTAGCTTACAAGGAATTCCATATAGCCTACAATTGATTTTAATTCATAAAGTTTGCTGATAATTGACTTAAGTATGGTAAAGCTCTCGAAGAGAGCATGTGCATGATCGCCAATAAAATTGCATTCTTTGTTTTGTTTTGACAGTTAGTTTAGAACTTTAGCCACGCGAAGTATACACGCAAACGCTTGTGTACTTTTGAAACATTAATTTGTAAGGCTTCAAAGTCATATCCATCTCCTCCGGTGTTATTTCTGTGGTAGAGGTTTTTCAAAAATAATTTAAAACTTTTGAGACCTTTGGGGGTATAGGATATACGATCAAATCACATGTCCTTCTATTTTTAGTTTTTTTTCCTGAAGGATAAGAAAATAAAAATCAAACATAGAGAGGCAAAGACGTAAAAATGTGGGGAAGTTATTTAATTTATGCTTTTCTATGAATATAATTGCGACTTCCATGACATTTGACAAAGTCAGACCCCTAGTCAGAGAAGGGGGGGGGGGGTTCAAGAACGCCTCTCTCCAAAATTTATTTAAAATCATGCAGTTTTTCATCATTCTGAGCTTTTTTTAACTTAAGTGATGACCAATGTTGTTTAATGTGGACCCCCTGCCCCCATCACTCTGGAAGTGATCATGATACACTCAATCCACAAGGTGGGTCTAAAGATTAAAACCTAGACGATCTCTGTAATCAAAGGCTAAGACGATATTTTCTATAATCAGAGTCCTAGACGACTTCTGCTGCAATCAGAGTCCTGGATGATGTTTAGACTTTTCTGTAATCAAAGTAGCCAAACATCCGCAGAGCACGGAAATTGATGGATTAGTGAATGGTCTTTGGTTTGTTTTCTTAACTATTGTAAGGAATAAAATTAAGATTTAAAATTTCACCCCCCCCCTCCTCCGTTTAATTTCGATTCAAACAAAATCAAACGGGAATGATTATCTTACAAGGTAGGCTGAGACTTACAGACTTAAGACAATAAAAGACGATAATTAACCTGATTGCAACCTGTGTCTTATTAGCGTCTGTTATTTATTACTGCTTGACCAGTACCAGACTGATTGCGTATTGATAATCAAACCGGTCGTGGGATGCAATGATATATCTAAATTTATCCCATGATACTACTTCCCGATGAATAACACCTTGGAATATTTTTGATTTCGAAAGAAAATCGTATTGTCCCGCCAAATCCCGCTCACGAAAATGATATACTCCCATTTGAAAATTAAGAGATTTTGAGACGTAAGGAGTATGAAGCCGCCTATTAAGCATAGTGTAATTGTAATTTCATGCTCTGACATAGCATACCAGTGTATTCCTTCAGTCATACAATATTGTAATAGCTTGATGGATCAAGATGCTGATAAGACAGTTAAAGTCGTAGAAACCTTAGCAATAGCGAATGTGTTTGGTCCCTCTAATTAATATAATATGAATATTGTTACAATATAACTGTATTGAATTTTTCTATGTTGATGTGTTTATGTTATATATCTACAATAAAAATTCCATACAGTTAAGTCACCGGACATTTTGTAGACTAATAATATAACAGACTTCTGGTTTTGTTTCATACACAATTTAGATAAGGATTGTGAACTTTAGATTTTATGAAGAGAGTTCTTTATATCTATATAATTACGTTTTGAGTTGGAGGAAATTTACTCAATATCACTTTGATGTCTCGGTCACCTGGCCATAAAAGGCATTTGCTTAATATGATATTCATTTTTTACAGGTTGTTTCCATTAACGGGGTGATACAGGCCTGTGAAGTGTTTGGCTATGCACGGACCTCAAGGATGACACGGGGTGGAAGAGGGGCAAGGGTTGGTGCAAGTCCCGGGGTGCAAGTCCCGGGGTGCAAGTCTGCATTCCCAGACTCCAGATAGGAGTGAAACGCATCATGGGATTAAATGCATTCTTTGAAGTTTACAGAAACAGTTGAATATAATTCAGAATTGAAGTGAATCCACATGATCATTTGCGTTGAACAATGCGTTTATAGAGAGGTTTCGCAAGTTTTTAGCTCAACGTGTTGTGTTCACCAGATTTATAACCCTTTACATTCGTTCGACTTCACTTCTTAATTAAAAGAGAGCTTCATCTTCTGTAGTTTATTTCTAGGCTCTGCGCGTAGGGTACAGCACTAAAACGAGTTGAGGTTAATCCATTGTGCGAAACCTCTCTAATACCAGAGGGGTTATTCATCAAGCTAAATGACCCCTCGAGGCGATATATATGTTATATGTTACAGTTACATGTTACAGTTACATGTTAAATTGTTAAGACTTGAAAGTTAATAATTAAGTTTTTTGCGTTATCTTTCAGATACTTATAATTATTACACGTTGCTCTCATTTAATGCTGTTGGATAGAATATTAGGCTGAAAAGAATCAAAATTTTAGCCCATATCTGAGCGAATGGTATAAATTCACATAGTTCTGATTACAATGAGAATTCTAAAAAATTTCCTGGCATTTCCTTTACGTTTATAATCACGTATCATGCTTATTTACTAGATCAATACAGACTCGATTTCCTTTGCCCACCTTCAGCATTGTTATGTAATGACGGGAAACAGTCACTGTAATCTTCTAATCAGCCGTTTGTTTTTATTGTAATTAGGAAACTAGTCAATTTTGATTTCGTATTGTTTCAATGAACAAAAAGCACATTAGTTAGCATTTCAAGGAAGGGGGGGGGGGGTGTAAACAATTACTGACTGTCAAGTACATGTATCTCTCACGAGGCCCTATTTCCCCAACCCTCCACTCATGCATACGCCTATCATATAATGGATAGGAAAATATATAACATTCCAACAGATACTGTCTGGACCTCCTACACTTTTACACCGGGTCTCTTCTTGAACCCCTCCCATATTCTAATGTTTCTCGAAACTGCTCATGTAAACTTTGTAAGGCAATGCAGGGTTTGCTACGGGTGTGACTTGCAATGTATAACTTACTTGTAACTTACTTGTACTTGTATAACTTACTTGTACTTGTATAAGAAATAAAAACAAATAAACAAACATAAAAACTTGTGCTCATAATTAATACGGTGATAAGCAACAAAACGTCAAAATAAAATTTTGAAGTTTCAAAAACAGCCATGCACTACCCTGCATTTTAGCTGAAATTAAGTTTATTCCAAATAACTTATGTAACGAAATGGAAATGATTCGAAAAATAACAATTCGATGAACATTTCACAATGAAGCAAACAAAACCAGATAGTAAAGAATTATTCTAATTTAAACCGACGTGAAACCTCAACCCTAAAGACACTGGTGACATTTGAAAGACTAATTTCTTAATCTAATTTCAACAAAACAAATCAAAACTTAAACAGGTTGACGGTCGTTGTAGTTTATAGACCATGCTAACAAAGTTTAAACATTTTATTTACGGCTTATTTAAAACATGCAAACGGGTGTATTTACTGAAGGAATATGTTAGGAAATATATTTAAAGTGTATTCATGCCTGCAATCATCGCTGGTAACACCTGAAAAACAACTTCTTAAAATACAAACATAATTCACTGCACTGCTGTATACGTCTACCTGCTCTCAAATCTAATAATGAAACGAAAAAAAATAATGCATGCCAAACTTTTATATATTGTAATATTATCTATGGTTATTTCAAAGTTTTACTCTTGTTTTACGGAAGTCCCGTCTAAATAAAACTCCTGATTTCAAGTTTTTTGTAAACATACACCATTGCATGTTGATGGTTGGCATGACCTGCAGGTTACGATGACAAATGAATGTTACGTCAATAGAATATAGCGTTTGACCATCTCTGATCATAAAAATGAGTTGATAGAAATTCAAGTAACATGTATCAAGTTCATTTTATCACGGACTACAACTATTGATTCCAAATCTGGTTCACTGAACGGCTCAATAATTAGTAGTAAAGCGTATTTTATAGAGTCAGTAGTCTGGTGGCAGTTTAGAAATCCCGCGTTCGAACACTTATAATACTCCTAGATTTTAATATAACAATACGGTTTTTGCAATACGTTGTTTTTATTCACCTGTAGACACACCTGGTGATCGGAAAATATGAACGGATCGGAGGGGGTGGGGTTGGTGAAGATTTGTTGAATTTTCTATCAAAAATGGGCTGACCTCCCTCCTCCGTTCATTTTGTCCGATCGCTGGGCGTGATAGATAATGTATTGAACGTTTTTATGTGTTTCTTATTGAACGAAATGTGTATTTTGGACTAACAATGTAATTCATAATAAATACAAGTATTTCAAGAATTGCCATACTGCACGTAAAACGGGTAGCCGTAGCTTCTTCACTGATGTACGATCGGATATACTACATGTACTTAAAAAAGTTTTGTTGCGACTAATAAAACAGATCATCTTTAATGTAAAAATAACAGGTGCACTTCATATAATCAATTTTAGATACTGTATTTAGTAATATTATGAATCCCAAACACAACGCATTAATTAAATGCATGTTTAAGTGTTAATTAGCCTATTAGAATAAATATATTAAAACTATTATGAACAGATAATTCATTGATATGTATTTATTCAACTCTAATGGGCTTTTCTCTTTTAACTGCTACATGCCTCTCGATTTACAGATTTACAGATTTCGAGCCATCAAAGTCAGATTAGGCAAAGCCCTTATCCTCAATCAAAAAATAATATTGGTAAGGAAGTCGGACATGTTTGATACCATTTCTCATCTCTTTTCTGCTTTTAAAATACCGACTTGAATCACAATTTGGGTACAATCATTGCATCAGATCTGAAAATATCAATATTGTACTCACTGGTTTTGTGATCGAAAGGTAGTTTTTCGTATAACAAATATATGAGTTATAGATTATATAATTTGTGTGTTTTTTATGAAAAATAACATGCTACCCGCAGGTGACAAATATTTTGACCACAGCCGTGATACTGTTTTAACTCGTATTTGAAAACAGATTGCCGAGAGACTGAATTGTTCATTTTCTTTTAAAAAATATACGACTGAAAACTTACTTCGTCAAATTTTGGCCATTGCTATCCCCCCAGCCCCCGGATACATTCCAATATAAAAATAAATTAACACCATCAAATCTTTTCATTCCAAAACACAAAACGCCTAGGCGCGTGCCGGTGTGATTTCAGGCATGATCAGTACTGTACATTTCTTAAAAGAAATGAGATGTTATGGTTTATCATGATGCATTCTCCGATCCACGTTGGAGTTGGCCAATGCATCGAGGAGTGCACCAGCTTTCAGTCAGAGATTTTTTGAGCGTTTTGGCTATACATTGGATCCCAGACAGTTATCTAATTCTCAGACATTTGATTAGTCTAGATATTTGTACTTCCTTTGACCAGTGAATGGTGTGACTGAAATTCGAATCTAATCTGTTTCATTTTTATGTAAATTGAAAGAAAATAAAGTTTTGTTTTTAATGTTTTAACAATCTTAACGTTTTGCGTGCAGCGCAGCTTAATACGACAATCAAAGGAAAGAATAAGAACATGTCTTTTATTTGTTATTTCAGCTCGTACAATATCCCCGTTATAAAACCAAAATACGCTCCTTGATCATCGCAGAAATGGTCTTGCAACAAACCTCTATGTGCCCGCTTGTCTCTGTAACTTAATAAATAAAAAATACTAAATATAAAATACGATTCTGAATAAAACTTTATAAGAACGTGGTTTGCGTTATTTATTTATTTATTCATTTATACGAACGCGCTCGTCTTTTGAACTGAGTATGGAAATACACCAAGCCAAGTGGCCATTAAGTAATAATAATTATTGTACACGTATTGCTTTCCAAGAATTATTAATAAATGTACGTTCCCAAATAAAATAAAAAAATAGAAGAAGAATCTGGACAGAATTCCCACTTCTTGCAGTCGATCAATCCAATAAACAATATCAAGTTTAAAATCAGACAATATGCGCCGGCCGTAAAAGTTTCTGAATTTAATAACAAAGTACATGTGACTGTGTAATTATATCCATTGATGTTGTAAACTAGACTACATGAAGGTTCAGGTAGAAACATATAAAACTGCTATATATCTCTGGTTAAAGCAAAACAATTAATTAAGCTTTTAATTATCGATCCTCTGTATATTACACGATCGACCAGGAGTAATCGCCACTGTACAGTAGCATTCGATTTAGGCGGCTTTATTAATTCATGAATTTTGTTTCAAGAATATGATTTAAATATAAAATACATTGAACAATTGCCGGTTGAATTAGACTCACAGTTGCCCTGTCTTAATTTTGCATTGATCGATGCATTCCTCGATCCACCGATGCACATTGGACGTTGCATCGAGAAATGCGTCGGTCGGCGCATAAAACGTGCCGATCGGTGCATCGTTAAAATGCGCCGAGATGCATTTCGGCGCGCCGATGTTGCATCGATCGTCGCATCGATCGTTGCACCGGTCGGTGCATCGATCGGTGCATCTATCGTCGCACCGAGGTGTGATGGCCGCTCTGGTCTGTACTGTACCTATGGCCTCTATTTCTCAAACAACGATCCGTTGGTAACAAGTACTATTATATCAGAACTGAAAAAAGCTGATTCAAGAATAAGACTTGTATTCTGCACATCTGCTATCGGCATGGGTTTTGATTCATGCCAAAAACCCCCACTTTGGCTACTTTTGCCCCGGATACGGCGCGTCAGACAAAAAAATTCTGAAGTATCACATAAAAATACATAAGAAACAAGTAATTTTAATTTGTTCACTGGTAAAAAAACATTTTTGTGTGCTAGCTTACTACCTAATATGTCTTCATTTTTTGTAAATGTTAGAAAATGGACAGCAGTACCAGCCTGTATCTCTTTCAGATACTTTAGAAGGATAGATTATCCTCATGATTTGATAAAATCACATCTTTTTGCCAAAACAAATACACAGAGACAGAGATGTCCAAGTTGTTCTCATCAGGTAAGCTACAGTGTACTGTAAGCCTAAACTGTAGGCTAGCCTATAAGCTTACTGAAGTAGCAGCTGAAGTAGCAGCTCCGTTGTATGCATTGCTTAGAAAGAATGTTGTTTTTCAATGGGAAAAAAAGATAATGCTTTCAACGAAATCAAACGAATGATATGCAACGGGCCGGTATTAGCTTTTTACAACGTTTCTCCTCCTACTATTGTTAGCGCAGATAGTTCTAGCTACAGAATCGGGGCGTGTCTTCTTCAGAAAAGTAAAGATGACATTTGGAGACCGGTTGCATTCGGATCAAGAAGTTTATCTGAATCGGAAAAGAAGTATGCCCAAATTGAGAAGGAATGCCTTGCTTCGGTATGGGGGTGTGAACATTTTTCCAGATATTTAGTTGGTTTACCCGAATTTGAAATTTTTATGGACCACAAACCCCTTGTGCCTTTGATAAATTCCAAAGACATTGATAAAGCGCCGATTAGGTGCCAGAGACTTCTTATGCGATTGATGCGCTTCAACGTGCGTGCTAAGTATGTCCCTGGTAAGGATATGGTGATAGCGGATACATTGTACATTGTCAAATGAAATCGTGTAATGAAAATCAGGATGATTTGGAAGTAGATAAGTCATATTTTGCAGAACAAGGTAGTACTATGTTGAGTTTATATAACGGAATTATAACACATGGCTCGCATGTTGTCGTACCTCGGAGTTTGCAGAACAAACACCAGACTACAGGGTGGATTAGGATCAATGACACACATAAAAATTAATTTAAGAATATTTCATGATAATTATCTCAAACAAAAGCAGTTAGCGAAGGATACATTTCAATACACTCAATAAATAGTTATCACTTTTGACTATATATACATATCTCATGGGAATGTATTTCCATCTGCTCAAGATATCATATTTTAGCTTCGAAAATCACAATCGTTGGATAATACATTTGTCTCAGAATGATAGGCCACCCTGTAGCAATGTAGCTTTCACTTGAAGTGTACCCTTGAGAATAATGAACTTACTTTCAAATTGGTCTTGCTTTTGTGGTGTATGTGGCTTTTTAGCAAATCTGCCACGCTCATTTCTTTCCAGAACCATCTTGTTCACATGTAACACTAGGCTATACGCGCATGTATAGACAGATGACATAGATATACATATAAATTATATATTGCACCTGTATTTACTTACATAGGAATATTCCCTTTGGAAAAATGCAAATGCATGAACATATATTTTCATCTTATATATGACTTCAAGCTAACATATTATTTCATATTTATATTTTCAAAGTTAGTCTAACATAAATAATAGATCCATGAGAACAATATTCTTTGTTTTCATGGTTAATACTTGCCAATTGTTTGAAGTACTAGGCTACGTATGAAATACTGCATTTTAGGTAGTTGTTAACAGTGAGCCCAAGATGTCTAGCCAACCCCTGCCCCCAGGAATTTCATAAAAGATGTACCCTCTTACAGGTGAGACCTACATGTAGCTACTCAGTAGATCAACACATTATTGCCATAATGTAATCACTCCTGGATGCTGCACTTTTAATAAGATCTGCAAGTAATTTCGTTGATATTAATTTAGGAGGAAAATGACACATTGCAAGAGTGTATAAAACATCAAGCTATGAATGTCTTATTGGCTACAAGTGAAAACGAGCACAACTCATTTGAATTCATACAATTTCATGTTCTTATTTTCAATAAGACACAATGAATTTCTTGTACAAGGAGAGAAGTGCTGCAGAAAGAGGAACTTTGTACCATATTTGCAATCTCTTCTCCCACAAATGCAATCGAGAGTGGGTAAAATGTCTGCATTGCAAAAGAATGGGCTTTGAACCTTGACGTTGAGTGGTTCTTCACAAAAGTGGATCGCATATTGGGCTTCACAGTGTTTTCAACGGACCAGTTAATGAAAATTATATATGTCTGACCATTGTGAGACACAAAACACAGGTCAGGACTGCTGAAATAAAGATGACATCACTAATGATGGCACACAACATCCCTCTTATTTTTGCTGGTCACCTCAGAGAGTCAGTCAAGAAATGTTTTTCTAATTGAAAATTTGTGTGACAGTCTAAGTAGCTTTAAATCATCATACTATCACTTAAGTTAAGTATGATGATTGGGCATTAAGGTATGATCATTGGGCAGTAATGTATGATCCTCCTGGGGCAGTAATGTAGTATCATTGGGCAGTAAGCTTTGATCCTTGTGTATGTTTTTACGAGCAAATGGTGCAACTCACTGAATTATAATTGTTATTTTTTTATTTTACAGCAAGAATAGTCCTCACAATAGCAAAGTTATAGGAGATTTGAGGAAGCGCGCACTTGAGCAGAATGCAATGATGGGACCAACTCAGAAAATGTCCATCACAGATATTGAATGTAAGCAATTCTTTATTTAAAATGTACAGTTTATATATATATATATCTTTTATTGACTCTTTAGATGTCATATCATGACATATTAGTCACCAAGGTAGAGCAGTTCTTCCCATTGTTGAGTTGAAGAACTGGTATCTTTATCCTGGCTAGAACCACACACAATTCTAGCCAGCGCCAGCCTTTTATCGAGTTAGCAGCACTCTAGTAATCGCCAGTATAGGTCAGCAGTCATAGGTCAAAGACAAATCACAAGAAATGCTGAAATGAATTCCCTTAACAATTTACTTTCTGTCCATTTGCTTGATTATAATGATTACACATGTATTTTCATTTGCCTAATTTAATAGTTCATATATTTGTGTTTTCAGTGGCAAAATCAAGATAATTCATAAATTGTAAGAGGAGAGGAAAGGTGATAACTCCTGAAGAAAAGGCAAAGAGAAACAACATATCAAGAAAACAACATGTAAGAATTAAGAAAATGATAGTTGATGATAAAAGTACAGTTGTAAATATTACTCAGATTTTCTCTTAATCATAAAATTAGGGACCATCTTTCTTCTTAAGAATAAATACTTAATTCTGCAGCCATTTTTCAAAAATGCTAGGCCATGTAAAAAAGAGAGGGAAATGTGGAGTCGCGTCACTAATGATCTGTTATCTGATGAGGAATTAGATGAAGATACCAAAACAATCACAAGTCGTGCACCACGATGGCGTTCAAACAGACTGAACAATATAATAAGAAAACTGGATGAGAAAACCTCTATGTTGAGGGATCCAAAATATAAACGTTAAAGGGGCCCATTCTCTGATAGGCCAAAACCAAGGGACACAGAAAGAAATTATGGTTTATTAAACCAGTGAAATGATCTGCCTCCAACTTTTGGAGTTGTTAGATAGTTTGCCTTTGGCCTCAGAGTCTGCTACAAATTGGTAATGCCATTTTCTGTGTTGGTGCCTTGTCTCATTTACATGATTTATATGTAATGTTGCACCTGTTCTCCATTTTAGTAGCTATTTTTTAACATGTCACAGTAAAACATCAAAATACAATAATCCAAACATCAGTTAAACACAAACAAAATTCCAAAATAATATATAACAGTTCTTTACCTGAAATTTGGATGTAGTTTTTCATATACATTTTGGAATATAGTTTCTCATATACATTTTAAAATAGGGATGTCGTTTTTCATATACATTTTGAAATATGGATGTAGTTTTTCATAAAGATTCTGAAATATGGATGCAGTATTTCATATAGATTCTGAAATATGGATGTAGATTTTCATATAATTTGAAGTATGGATGTACAGTAATTTTTCATATACATTTTGAAATATGGATGTAGTTGCTGCTTTCATACAAATTACTCTGTGGCCATTTTTGCTTATTATGTAAAGTGTTTCAACAACATATTTTTTATAAAGGGTGTGTAATATTCAGTGGGAATACATTCATAAACACTTTTCGGCCATCTTGGATTTTTGATTAAGTTATAAGTTACCTTAAAGGGGACCACCACCATGATCACATGATCAGTCGTGTGGAGGTAAGCTCCCAGTTGAAATAAAAGCACTGTCCTCCTTTAGTTTATGTGAAAAGTAGCTAATACCCTCATGTATTTGGTCAGTTTGTGTGTCACACGACTTATCCACACCATATGCTTCATTCAACATATTTTATGCTATTAAGCTGCATATAAAAACACTACTTAGCTGTAAAAACGTACCACATGGATGAACTCAGGTTAGGGTAATTAAATTAGTTGTTTCTCATTCTTGCCCGCGTGTGGCCCAATCCCCCCTCCACCTTTTTTCTGCCATTTCTGAGAAAAAAACACCTTACCTCGCGCACATCCATGGCGTGTGAAACACTTTTTTTAACTTTTTATGGATCAGGATAATTGACAATATCGTGGTACTGATATATGATCAAATATACCAGTAAAGTAGGCTAAATTCAACATATAAATTCAACATAAACCCAGTTTATTTCTTTCAAAATTAGTTATTTGTTTTTACAGTTATTTTAAAAAAAAGTCCCTCATCAGCATTTTAGATAGACAAAAAAGGTAATATAAAAACCGTCATTCCCGTATCAATTTTGAAAAATAGAAGAAAGAGAAACAACTAATTTAATTACCCTGGCCTAACATAAAATACAAAGCCACTAGCCAGCTCATACAGTATACTTACCCCTTGCAAATTGTAATTTATCGAATTCACAGTAAACCCATCAATTTTAAAAAAACAAAGAATATTGTTCTCATGGATCTATTATTCATGTTAAACTAACTATGAAAATATAAATATGAAATAATATGTTAGCTTGAAGTCATATATAAGATGAAAATATATGTCCATGCATTTGCATTTTCCAAAGGGAATACTGTATATTCCCATGTAAGTAAATACAGGTGCAATATATAATTTATATGTATATCTATGTCATCTGTACATCTATACATGCGCGTATAGTGATACATTTGAACAAGATGATGGTCCTGGAAAGAAATGAGCGTGGCAGATTTGCTAAAAAGCCACATACACCACAAAAGCAAGACCAATTTGAAAGTAAGTTCATTATTTTCAAGGGTACACTTCAAGTGAAAGCTACATTGCTACAGGGTGGCCTATCATTCTGAGACAAATGTATTATCCAACGATTGTGATTTTCGAAGCTAAAATATAATATCTTGAGCAGATGAAAATACATTCCCATGAGATATGTATATATAGTCAAAAGTGATAACTATTTATTGAGTGTAATGAAACGTATCCTTCGCCAACTGCTTTTGTTTGAGATAATTATCATGAAATATTTTTAAATTAATTTTTATGTGTGTCATTGATCCTAATCCACCCTGTAGTCTGGTGTTTGTAGAGCATTGCACCTCGTACAACTTATTCTCACAAATATCAAACCTCATTTACTAATTAATTTTTTATGTGAATATGAAGAGTCCAAGCATTGCTTTTTTATGTTTACTGTATAGCTATATTTAGCCTTGATATCCATGATTTTTTAAAACAAAATCTCACCGTTAGATTTCGAGCTATTCATGTTTACTCATTTTTCTAATTGGAAAACAATGCAAATCTCATTTTTTCAAAGGAAAAAAAATGAAATTCTAAGACGGTGAAAAATCATTAAAAAATACACAGATTCAGAATCCGGCAAGCATTTTCCCTTATTCCTCTCCGTTAAGAAGTTTTGTAAGGTGTTGGATTCCTTTAAGACTGGGATCTTCCCTCTAGATCCCAGTCAAGTTCCAGAGAGTGCATATTACTATTCAATACCTCAGTAACATAGTGCTTGACGAAAAAGATGAAACTCATCCCACATTACCTATAGCCACGTCATCTTCTTCCCCAAATAATGACAATATAATCCATTTGTATCACTGATGGATGCTCTTGATCTAGGGGAAACAGAGGAAGAATCAGCCTCCCTTCAAGCAGGTGTTTCTGTGGTCAAGCCATGCCCTGCATTAGAGGAGGCATCAAAAGATCAATGTCTTAGGGTAAACGAGTGAATAAAATCAACATTGATCTGTGGCTCTCTAATCTTAAGTACGCAAATCTTGGCACTATTGCTAATGTTGAGTGACAGGTAACAACTGTTAATGGTCACTGTAGCACTTGTGACATGCACTTTTATAAATACTTTCAAATATTAAATATTGTTGGTACAACTGATTATTCCTACCTAATGTATACTACTTCTCAACACAGCACATACTGAGACTGTATTGATATGCCACCTTTAAAAAGGTTTAGTAACTACTGTATCACATGATCTAGGTCACATGATCATACATGTATTTTAGTGTTGGGCCTGCTTTTGAATCTTCTGGATGTGGTAAATATTTTCCCATTGGGAGTTTAAGGAAAGACTCAAGATATTTTGCAAATTTCAACATCAGCCATATTGGATTTCATTCCTAGGTTAGTTCCGAGCAGACTTACTTTACCATATGCCCACACTCACAGCCCAAGTAGCTTTATTGTCATGTAAAAACTCCACTCTTGTTATTTGATTTATATTTGTAGTTATTTATTTATTTATTTAATGTATATAAAATAAAATATTTTTATATATTGAAATATATAATTAATAAAATCACTGACTTCAACACAACATCAAAACTAAATCTGGCAGCATGGGAGATTCTTAGTCCAAAGGTTAGCACTATCCTCGACCAGAGGCATTTGAGAAACAGTTTCAGTTTATAGGGTTTCAGGAAGCAGAATAATAAACATGAATTAATAGAGCATTAGGCATTTGTTTCTTTAGATCTATATGATTAAATTATCATTCATAAAGAATACAGAAAGCATTTTGAATTTCACTGGGTATAAATATAGTCATGCTTTTAGATGTAAAATTAGAAATACACATCCTGCCCAAACAGCCAAAAGCCATGTTATTTAGTCACAGTAAGTAAAATATATTCACATTTTTTAAAGCTGTAGTATTATTTGAAACTCTGTATTTGCATTAGATTGTGTAATTGTCAATTTCTTGTTTACATACCCAAAATAATTTATCATTTTGACAGTTCGATTTAATTGCCTGTATAAGATACAAGAACATAACTTAGGAGGAATGTCTGTTTGTAGGTTGCTCCTGCAATGACAAACAAGGCAACAACCTGCCACTATATTTTCAGGTATTTTTGTAATAGTTAATATATACATATATTACTATTACCTAGAACTCTTGTTTAAATAAAAAAGTAGGTAAGTACTATAATCTTTGGCAAATTTGGAGATGGTTTCCACTTTCTTGGACAAAATGTTTCAAAATGTAGCTGCTAGAAATGGTATAATGTTCAACCTCAGTTAATACATAACTACAAGGAGGCCAAGGAGATTTTCAAGGAAGAATCTCAAGGAAGCTGACACGTCGAACACTGTATACAAACTTCCATGTGTAATTTGAAAACCAAGCATAAGTATTCATTGTATGGCATGGGGACTTTTCCACTATCAGATTGACTGCTTCTTTGCAGAGAACATTAAGGCAGCGCTACATTTTGCCAAATAGAGACCAAAACAAAGGAAAACATTTCAGGCATCTTTTTGAATGTCTAGCAACTAAGCAACTGTAGTTTGTTATAGTCAGCACCAGATCGAACGCAAGATCACTTGTCTGTGGCAGACATTTCTCCAGTAGTCATCATGGTAAACCTAGGCCAGATAAAGCAAAATCACATGCAAAGAAGCCTCAAGAGACTCTGTTAACAAATCATCGTGTAATGACTATCTTAGAGAAATTCATTCGGTCAAATACCATTTTTTGTGTAGTTTGGTAGTTTTTACGGGAGATTTTTAAAAAAATTGGTACTTTTTGCGGTAGATTTTTATAAATCAGGATTTTTTTAGGTAAATTTTGAAACAACTGGAGTTTTTATGGTGAAATAAAATGGTACTTTTTTAAAAAAAAGCGGATTATCTCCAGTTTTTTTCTAATGAAAGCAATAGTTTTGGCTCCCAGAATGCGTTGCCGATATTCTGCAAAACAATCACCGAGCGATAGCTTTGTTGGAGAGCATCAGTTCATTCTCCCTGCAGTTGTAAAAATCATAAAGACGCGAATAGCAAATGACGCATGTGTGGAGATTAAATAATATCGAGTTGGAACCCTGGCTTCCAATCCTCCTTGGAGTTTTTGAAGGAGATTTTTGACAAAATCTGTACCACGACCTCACTAGTACCATGGCAGATGTTAGTGATAAAACTGCAAGTGCTTGTACTATTCTGGAACAGCATTCAACTGAGTAAGTTTATTCAATTAAATTTTATGACCTCAAAAGTATACATGTCACACATTGATTGAAGTTAATTAATAACTGCCAAGATCCGTAATTTACATGATATTTTCAATTGATTTTTTCCAATCTGGATTGGAGTTGGCTGAAGGAGGGGATTTGATTTTCAAGTTAAGAAACTTGTGTTTCTATTTAAGAATTCCAAACAAATACTAGTATTATTTTAATTTTCAGTGTACGCAACTAATACCTTGCGGGCAAGCAGCTCACAATTCACTTCGATTTGGAATTCGAAAGTTGGTCACAACTGCCGCATCATGAAAAGACTTAAAAGACTATAATCTGATAATAGGCACAACATGAAATTAGGGGAACGTAACTTCATCTAACTTCATTACTCATAACTGATATGTATAGTTTTTATGACACCACGACATGTGTGCTTGGTGTTTGGTGGTCAGTGTTCTGCATTTGTAACAAATGGCAAGTGGTGACATTTTACATGTTAATGCCTTTTAATGTTAAATATAACACATTCTTTTCATAAATATTGCCGCTAAATCTTATACATTTACATGAAAAATATGCCATTTTGACTCTGGAAATCTCTGGAATTTATTTTTCAATTTTGTATGGCCACCCTGTAATTATCTTTGGCGACCTAGGTTGGCCTATGTATAACTACTTAGAGGGGTATTGTCGTCCCCTGCGCCGTCCGTCTGTCCATTGATGACATTACCACTCTAGCACGTTCAAATCAAATCAGATTTTCCTGGTTTTTAGTTTGAGTTTTTAGAATTTCGGCCTAATTGGGTTTTCCATTTGGCCACCAGGGGGCGCTTTTCTATGGGTTCGTGGAGGACTCCAATATATACCTTCACACTAAAATCAAGAAAATTCGATTTGATTTGAACATGCTAAAGCGGTAATGTCATCAATGGACAGACGGACTGACAGAAGGACGGCGCAAGGGACGACAATACCCCTCTGAATAGTTATACGACATTACCGCTCAAGCATGTTCAAAAGTTAGCTGTGTAAAATCAGATCAAACTAAAGGATAATTTGTCCCCAATTTTACACATTTCCTTGCAAGACAAAAAATCACATCAGAGGTAAAATGGGAAGATGTCCAACTCTGATTTTTAGCTTTAATGAAAGATTATGCAATTGTGAACAAATGGAGCAAATCACATGTACAATAACTCATGATAATTATGTCAGTAACGGCCTTGGTTAGATCCATGCCTATATCTATTTCAGTTATTTAAACTAAATGATTGTGCTTTGATATTAAGCTAAGTAAAAATAATATATGCCGACATTCGACATATTGTGTTTTAGAGCGATGTGCAGGTTTAAATACCTACTAATCAAAAACTTATTGGATGGTCCAAATGTCATGCCAGATTTGCAGGTGTTACTTCATGTTTGTGTATTTTATATCTCAGTTTTTAAATTCGCCATATTTGTTGACTTGGCCTGAGTAAATGTAATGAGAGAAACATATTTTCGAAACAAATACTTTTCCAGACATACAGAATGACATTGGAAATAGAGAAGAGAGGAGCAGTACACAACAATTCAGACAAGAACATTAACAGTCTCAAGGATTGCTTTATCAATCAAAAGAGGAGACATCCCGATAACCACCAGTCAACATGTATTTTAGTTTCTGAATTAGAACAAGAGAAATTTAATCCTATCTTATTATTTAAACCCCAAGGAAAAGCAATGACATTTCTAATCTATATTTTAATGAGTCCGGCTTTATTTTGGGTATCCAGACTGAACAACAATCTCTTGTTTTCAAAGAATATGCAGATAAGATTCTATGTATAGATAGCACCCCGATTTATTTGTCAAAATCCCAATATTGAAAGAATCCCGACTTAAGGATATATCCAGATTTTTTGTAAAATAGCCTGATTTGAAGAAAATATTCCAAACACAAACGAATACAGATTCAAACTCATAACGTTAGTTGTTCAAGACAACTTTAAAAAGGTAATTTCAAAATTTCTTACTCTTGTTTGATACTCCTTACTAAAAAGCATCTATTTCTTCTATAATTACCATAATATTAATAATCTACACTGTAGCTTTCACACACATACAGCAGCGACTACTACAATAAACATCAATATGCTGTCATCAGATGGTTATCACATGTCTGCATTAGGGGATTCAGTTTTCACCAACTAAATAGTTGCTGCCTGTCGTGGGATGATGTACAACCAGGGCCTCTAGATTGTACAACATTGGAGTTTCGACTTCTCCCAATTTCATCATCTAATTTCATTAATTAAAAAAAAAAAAAATTATCTGCTCTCAAAGATCATACCAGCATATTATTGTTGTGTCCTCTTTGCTAAAGATTTCAAAGTATGTGAAAGACAAAATATGCTGTGAATCATTTGATGAGCCCTATTGGAAGACATGAATAAGGAAATACAATAGCATAAACAATATTACCAGATGTGCCAAAATATGCTATTTTCAAATGGAAAGTATAAATGTATGCATTGCCCTAAGGTGGATTTCTAAAGAACCATTAAAGGAAACTTAGATATTAAGTAAACTTATGCCATCCCCTTTGCGACCATGCCATTGCTGAGTTGACACTTCAATTTGTGGTAAGCAGTAGACTGATTTAATCTCATTTGTTTATCATTATTCTGTGAAAAAAATGTGTAACATTCACAATCCCATAGGGTCTACAATGGTAAATAGAAATAACATACTTAAAATAATAGAGTTCTTCTCATAATGTGATTCCCTAAAATTGTGTTATTCCAAAAATTGCATGTAGCTTAAATGTGATTAACTTTTTCAGGATTGTCCAAGACAGCCAGCAAGCTTTAAGGTTTGGTGCTATCTGTCCAAAGGCTGAGAGAGAGAGAGAGAGAGGTCATCTGTGATGAGGTTATCACATTTTATGAATCAGACAAGCCTTGATCAATGAGAAAATTGAGAGGTGAAAGGAGGAATTCAGGGATGTAGACTTTAATGAAGTCCCAGACTCTCCAGCTGAAGCTATCAAAGTTTGCAATCACATGAGAGTTTCCAAATATTTTTTTGTGCTAGCCCAGGGGAAATAAGGAGTGGAAAGATGCATGCTGCTGTTGTTTTAAGGGGATTGTGACCCAGATGGAGGAGACAGAGGCTTTTAAGTCAGTTTCCACCTGCATTGTCTCAGATGAGAGGATTCAGTTTGGGAGAGAACCTGGGGGTGTAAGTTTGCTTTGGGCCACTCCATGGCTGTGACATTCTGCAAAGAGTGTTCCGCTGTTGACTTGAAGAGAATATAATTGGGATTATGATCATGACGATTCTGACAGAATGATGGATGAGACGGAGGCTTTCAAGTCTTTCTCCGCAAATGACATTCATTCCTCAATTTAGAAATGAAATACCCTTGGAGCAAAGATGACATTGCATAATGGGTAATTAACTTAAAACTAAGCCTTATATGGTAATCACAATGTAAAATATATTAACAAAGGCAATAATCAAGGTAAGTACAATTATTTTGTAAGTTCCCTGAGTGAGTGAAAGATTTTTCAGAATTGCAGTACCAATAAATATTTTCAGTGTTTACACATACAAGCTACATTATACAAGAAAAGAAAATGATGATTTCTGATAAAAAAAATATTGCTTAACAATAGAAGGTTACTGTCCCATACGACTATAACTAGAGACAACAGAATATTAATTGATGAATATCTCATACATCATATTTAAAAACCGAAATAAATTAAAATGAAATAAAATGATGAAATCAATAGAAAAAAAATGACAAACACTTTGATGGACTTAAAGAGTACAGGCATTAAAGGCTTTACCTATGAAATGACCAAAGCATTATGCTCAGTAAGTAATGTTATCTGTAAAATAATAAAAGAGAGAATCAGATCTAGCGAGCAGCCGAACAAAAAATTGTTTCAATTTTAGACATTGAAAGGAATGACATAAGCCAGGAATATTCTATTTTCTAAAAATCCGTTAAGTGCACACTTTATTTCAGTAAAACTAATGTTAGTTTTTATACAGTGTACATGTACTTGAAGTGATGACACTATATTGCTATAGTCAGCATTTTTGACTGGTGTTGTGTCAGCATTTTTGACTGGTGTTGTGTCAGCATTTGACATTCAGCTTTCTAATTCCATTATCAGATGCAGTCGCGACTTCATTTGTCCTATTTAAACATATTGTTTTACCTGGTCTTTTTTGTTTCAATTTGATTACATTTTAAATTCAGATGGATTCTTGCTGGATGGATTCAGATGATGGGCACATGTCAAGGTTTAGATAAGGGTGGAGCTGCAAGTGCTGTACAGTTCTAAACTCAATAACAACATGTCAAGAACTGTTTCAAAAATTTAATAATTTGCATAGATATTTTTTAATGGGAGGGGGTATCCCATTTGTTATATGTTCAAAATGCCTGAATGTTTTTCAATTGTAAATATTGTAACAAAATTTTGAATTTTTTATTTTTGATTTAGTGCTGTTTACTCGCTATTGTACATTTATTACACTTGATTTGTGGTTCACATGTGAGATCATTAAGATCTTAAATTGTAGCAATGTTTGCAGTACTTAAGTTATAGTTACATGGGTGAAATAGCGTTTTCATGTCATCGAATTGGGATTTAATTAATGTTGATCGGGTAGTCGATCGGGTACTTTAAATGGAGGTCACTTTTTGGAATTTACTTCCTGCTTCTTATTCTATCGAACCGAAGTAAAACTAGAGTAAGTAGCGATCAATTACTGTTAGATTTATTAAGTTCCAATTATTATCTTCTTGTGTGAGCAATATTAAACCGGGATATGGCGTCAATAACTTGTTATTTAGCTTTGAAATCTTGTTCGAAAAGTGATGACGTCACCAAGCCTATAAAAGTATTTCGCCGATGTAAACTCGGCAGATTACAGCAAGCTTTTGACTAGGACAGAGCTCCGTTCGAAATATTTTGTGATTTCTGACAATTTTGATTTTGTTGGACTTTGACATTTTCTGTACATGATAACTTCGACTTAGAATATTTCTGACTGGCACTTGGGAATATTCTTTGACTTTGTTTCTGTTCACATGTACCTGGCTGTAGACGAATCTACTTGAGGTTAAACTTGGACAAAATCAATTTTGTTGGACTTATGCATTTTATCTGTAGATGATAACTTGGACTTGGAATATTTTCATACTTTGAAATATTCTTTGACTTTGTTTCGTGGTACATCTACCTAGTTGGACTTATGCATTTTATCTGTAGATGATAACTTGGACTTGGAATATTTTCATAATTTGAAATATTCTTTGACTTTGTTTCGTGATACATCTACCTGAAGTTGGACTTGTATATTTTGCTGTGGATGCTAACTTGGACTTAGAACATTTCTTACTGGCACTTCGAAATATTCTTTGACTTTGTTCTGTGGTACATCTACCTGGAGTTGGACTTATACATTTTAGTCGTTTATACTAACTTGGACTTAGAATATTTCTTACTCACACTTTGAAATATTCTTCGACTTTGTTCTATTTGAAGTTTGACTTAGATAATTTATTGTGAAACTTCCTCACTGAAGACGTTCCAGTTGACTTTGTCGAACGGACTCACTGAGGCTGGGTCTTTATTTCAGCGACTGTCGAACGGACTTCCTGAGGAAGGTGATCCATTGGACTTAGCCGGAAGAGACTACCTGTGGGAGAAGAGGATCCACTGGACTTAGCCAGAGGAGGCTACCTGAGGGAGAAGACGATCCATTGGACTTAGCTGAAGAGGCTACCTGAGGGAGAAGAGGATCCATTGGACTTAGCCGGAGGCTACCTGAGGGAGAAGAGGATCCATTGGACTTAGCTGAAGAGGCTACCTGAGGGAGAAGAGGATCCATTGGACTTAGCCGGAGGAGGCTACCTGAGGGAGAAGAGGATCCATTGGACTTCACCGGAAGAGGCTACCTGAGGGAGACGTTCCAGTTGACTTTGTCGAACGGACTTCCTGAGGAAGGTGATCCATTGGACTTATCCGGAGGAGGCTACCTGAGGGAGAAGAGGATCCACTGGACTTAGCCGGAAGAGGCTACCTGAGGGAGAAGAGGATCCATTGGACTTAGCCGGAGGAGGCTACCTGAGGGAGAAGAGGATCTATTGGACTTAGCCGGAGGAGGCTACCTGAGGGAGAAGAGGATCCACTGGACTTAGCCGGAGGAGGCTACCTGAGGGAGAAGAGGATCCATTGGACTTAGCCGGAGGAGGCTACCTGAGGGAGAAGACGTTCCAGTTGACTTTGTCGAACGGACTCACTGAGCTGAGTCTTTATTTCAGCGACTGTCGAACGGACTTCCTGAGGAAGGTGATCCATTGGACTTAGCCGGAGGAGGCTACCTGAGGGAGAAGAGGATCCATTGGACTTAGCCGGAGGAGGCTACCTGAGGGAGAAGACGTTCCAGTTGACTTTGTCGAACGGACTCACTGAGGCTGGGTCTTTATTTCAGCGACTGTCGAACGGACTTCCTGAGGAAGGTGATCCATTGGACTTAGCCGGAGGAGGCTACCTGAGGGAGAAGAGGATCCATTGGACTTAGCCGGAGGAGGCTACCTGAGGGAGAAGAGGATCCATTGGACTTAGCCGGAGGAGGCTACCTGAGGGAGAAGAGGATCCACTGGACTTAGCCGGAGGAGGCTACCTGAGGGAGAAGAGGATCCACTAGAATTAGCCGGAGGAGGCTACCTGAAGGAGAAGAGGATACACTGGACTTACCCAGAGGAGGCTACCTGCACGAGACAAGATACTGGTCCTTGTATGGAACTGGATGTTCTTTTCATCGCTTTGATTGTGGGCAGCATATCGTTTGTACTCCTTTGTTTGATGTTTGTAATTTGCACTCGTGTTTGCATTACCACTACAGACGAAGAATCTAATGATCAATCTGCTCCAATACCAACTAGACAGATTCCAGTGTTCCAGTCATCGCTTGGCTTCAGCCTGAGTACAGTGAACTTTGTGTGACTTCAATCCAATCCCACAATTGATGCTTATATGTTTGGACTTACAGTGAATAATAATAACAACAACAACAACAACAACAACGAACATTGGTTCTATTCCAGTTTATTACATTTAGGACATTTTGCTATTTGATGTACACAATTTTGGGCCTACAGACGCCACAATATATCGTTTGTTGTGTAATAAATATAATTGAATGTTCTGTTGAATCTTTGGTGCAAACACATTTAACGTGTGTCACGTAACCCACAAGGTATACAGAGGTCTATTTGTCCACACTACCATAATATCCACAAAAAGGCCTAACTGTTACAATATGTTAAAAAAAAATATTTTTACATCATCAAATAGCACCTTGAAATGGTCAATGTTTCTGTGACTCATACACTTTGAAAGTGCCCAGAAAGCACCAAATAGCATCTCAAAAGTGTAAAATTTTCTAGGGGGGGGGAGGGGCACTCACACCCCCAACAAAACAATTGGGAATGTTTAGAAGTTGCATTTGTTAATTTCAAACACTTTAAAAGTGCCCAGAAATCACCAAGTGACATCATGAAACCATAAATAATTCTGACACCGCATCCCAAAAACTAAAGCATTTATTTACTCAAACACATAAAAAATGTTCAGAATTAACCAGACAGCATCTTAAATTAGTAAAATTTTCCTGTGCTACCCACTCGCTACTCTAAGAAGAAAATGATTATATTTCCTTCTAGCATACCCTACCTATTCCAATGTTTCTCCAAATTGCTTATTCAATATTTTGTAATAACATACTACAAAATAGGCTGAGTCGTCTAAATATAGAGAGTAGCTGACCCTGCTCTTAAATATCCGAATTAAGTATGTAATCTACACCTAGTCCTCACACAATCAATTATCTCTGATAAAGCTTGAATTCATGCTCGTGTTATACATGATGTCAAAGAATACAGTTAATAACACAAAATCAGGATATTTTATGAAAGAAATCAGAATGATTTACGAAAAATTGGAATATTTTCTTCAAATCAGGCTATTTTACAAAAAATCTGGATATATCCTTAAGTCGGGATTCTTTCAATATTGGAATTTTGACAAATAAATCGGGATTTGACAGGTGAGGCACTAAGATTTGAGAAAAAGTTAAAAAAATGATCCACCTTAAATATATTCCCCTCTGCCCCTGATTTTAGAGGGAATATTAAAGTTTTTCAGTCATTCTAGTAGACCACAAAGATGGCTCTTGTTCTTTTATCCATGGAAATGGTTTTCTAATATGTTGGAAGTTTCACGCTTCATTCCATGAATGAATCATTTGCCTGATTTTGCAAATATTGATCTCAACCTTGTATTTTACTTCAGTTATCACATACTTTAAAATAGATCACCCTACAGCCCTAGTATCAGTATAGTATCATCATTTAGGTCATAATTAAGTTCTTTCTATTTTCAGGGGAACAGAAACCTTCAGGCTGGAGTACGCTACTTTGGGAAAATGTAGAGCTTACAAGGACGTCCCTTGGGTTATTCTGTTTGCTACTTTCACTGAGGATCTGTTGGTTTCAACGATTTCAAACCTTTCAATTTCATCTTATGTTTCTGTAAGTCAGGTTCCAGATAGATCGAGCATTTTCTTGGATTGGTCACTGAAGGTTCATGATGATGGGTTGGAATGTCTTGATTTCTTGGTAGATGAGGTTAGAGAGGTTGTAGGTCAAGGAAGGTCATTATTTTTTGTCCAACTGTGTCAGGAGTTAGTGATGTTTTTGAGTATTTGATGCTAGGGTTGAAAGGAGATGCTTTTGGAGGTTCAATGTCTTTTGATAACAGGAGGATTGGTGTTTATCATGGTAGAAGTTCAAGTTCAATGGAGGAGGCCATGTTGGAGGAGGCCATGTTGGAGGAGGCCATGTTGGAAAAGTTTCGGGTGGTTGGTAGTTCGATAAGGGTCATGGTTTGCACAATTGCTTTTGGTCTTGGGGTTGATATTCCAGATGTTGATCTTGTTGTGAATTTTGGTGTTCCTAGGTCAGTCCTTGATTATTGGCGGCAGGTAGGTCGTTGTGTAAGAATTGTGGATAGAAAAACCCCATTACAATTGTTTAGGAATTCAAGTCAACAGAAGGTATGTACAATTCATTTTTTACTCCTTGTATCTGAGGAGACCTGAGAGATGGACAATGGGTGCAGTCTGATTTAGGTCATCGATGTAATATTTATACATATCGGATACGGCAATCTCACGCAAAATTAAATAATGATTTACCAAACGTCTGACATGAAAAAATCCCTGATTGCAAAAAAGTGTATCAGTTATTCTTAACATCTGATCAAATTGATAACATTTTCTATAAATAAGATAATATTCCCATACAGATCTATCTTTGATCATAAAATACAAGGGAATTATAAGATTCCTGTAATGTAAGTACCAACATAAAATTAAATTATTACTTGATATAAGTATCACTACTCTTTCAGTTGAGTAGGTATGTTGATTACTTACACGGAAGCCAATAGGTGCTTTAAATGGTTCAAACACTGATAAGATGTGAGATATTCTAAATTGGAACAAATAACCAGATAGAAGACAAACTCATCTATGTACATTTCCTTTCAAATGCAGACATAATTTAACAGCAATAAATGCAAATTTTCAATGGATTTTCAATCTTATTCACATCCACTGTTGTTGTATTTACTTGTTGAGGGTTTTCCCTGTTCTTGACTTTAGCAACTGTTTGCCGATTTATCATGAAAAGGTCTTATCAATGAAAATGATTTTTTGATATGGGAAGGCTAGGTCTTGAAGCTCTACCTTAAATGATGGTTACACTAGCCATTTTCGTAAGGTCTTTTGGGGTCTCCTGAACTCTTAATCATAAAAAATATTTCAAATAAGAATAAGATGCATCAGACAATAGTAAACTGTGATAGAGGGCTGTACCAACAGATGGTAAATACAAAGAATTCAAGATCTTCAGATGTCATACCCTACTACCGTCAAAGGTATCAACATGGCCGCTTTTCGCGAAGAGACAGGTCCTCCCATAGGCACAGTGCCTCCCCCTTCTCAAGGGCGAGCCCCACAGAGAGAGATGTGCTGATTCCCGTCAAAGGGATGCAACACATTCAAGGGAGACTAGGGCTTCCATCCCTCCCACAGTGACGACAGGCGGAAGATAGGAACAGGGATGTGACATCAATGGCAGCTTCCTTGATCTATTTGTTGGGTAGATTGACACAAATTAAATTATGAAGGTGTTAGTCTAGTGTTAGTTTGTCCAGATACTAGATTTTCAACAAATGTTACTTATCCAGCAATGTTAGAAAACTCTAAAATGGGAAAAACCAGGTATTTTGGTGCCAAGAAGTACTAAGATCACAGTCCTAAAGGATCATATTGTACATTTCAGCCCCATAGATGTGTTGTGCCAGATGCATCAACGCCATACTGTACAAATTTCCAGGAATCACTGAATGCATGTATCAAAAGATGGCAAAATGGCAACGTTTTGGATATAGATGAGTTTATCCAGGAAATTCATGATTTGGTTTTGTAAGTTTTGTATTAAATATTTGTCTTGAATTCTTACCTTATCAAAAATGTGTGGTATTTCATGAGACTGTTAAAACCTTTAAGACTACAAACGAATAGCGAGTATGGAGTATCTGCTCGCAACATAGTAATATTTGCACATCCATTTAGCATCCCTTTAATTAACTTAATTAACTTAATAAGATGTATAATGTATAATACAGCAGAACCTGCCAAGTGGAACACTGGAACTGATATATAAATTCCTGTAAATGAGCCTCCCAAAGTGGAAAACTTAGCACTTTGTGGACCCAAGGCTGTTCCACTTACATAGGTTCTACTTTATGTAACTGTTTGTTGTATTCACTCTGCTTGGGGGTAAACAAAAACAATACTCACGAGTATTAGCGTTTTTACCTCATTACATGTATGATTGTTTTGATTTGTATAAGCCAGCAAACTGAAGTTTCAAGAGCCATCCGATGTGGTGAGAGATATCTCAAGCTTAAAGAGAGACAAACCAAAACTAGATCTGGGCCAACCAGTGGGTTTCCTTTTAAATGTTAAGGTTTAAATTATATTCAGTTCACATTCTATCACTGTTAAAAATATACATCTGCTTTAAATCAGCTTATATTAGCCTTTTGCAGATTATTGATGTAGATGTAGATAAGACTCATGGTTAATACTTGCCAATTGTTTGAAGTACTAGGCTACGTATGAAATACTGCATTTTAGGTAGTTGTTAACAGTGAGCCCAAGATGTCTAGCCAACCCCTGCCCCCAGGAATTTCATAAAAGATGTACCCTCTTACAGGTGAGACCTACATGTAGCTACTCAGTAGATCAACACATTATTGCCATAATGTAATCACTCCTGGATGCTGCACTTTTAATAAGATCTGCAAGTAATTTCGTTGATATTAATTTAGGAGGAAAATGACACATTGCAAGAGTGTATAAAACATCAAGCTATGAACGTCTTATTGGCTACAAGTGAAAACGAGCACAACCCATTTGAATTCATACAATTTCATGTTCTTATTTTCAATAAGACACAATGAATTTCTTGTACAAGGAGAGAAGTGCTGCAGAAAGAGGAACTTTGTACCATATTTGCAATCTCTTCTCCCACAAATGCAATCGAGAGTGGGTAAAATGTCTGCATTGCAAATGAATGGGCTTTGAACCTTGACGTTGAGTGGTTCTTCACAAAAGTGGATCGCATATTGGGCTTCATAGTGTTTTCAACGGACCAGTTAATGAAAATTATATATGTCTGACCATTGTGAGACACAAAACACAGGTCAGGACTGCTGAAATAAAGATGACATCACTAATGATGGCACACAACATCCCTCTTATTTTTACTGGTCACCTCAGAGAGTCAGTCAAGAAATGTTTTCCTAATTGAAAATTTGCGTGACAGTCTAAGTAGCTTTAAATCATCATACTATCACTAAAGTTAAGTATGATGATTGGGCATTAAGGTATGATCATTGGGCAGTAATGTATGATCCTCCTGGGGCAGTAATGTAGTATCATTGGGCAATAAGCTTTAATCCTTGTGTATGTTTTTATGAGCAAATGGTGCAACTCACTGAATTATAATTTTTATTTTTTTATTTTACAGCAAGAATAGTCCTCACAATAGCAAAGTTATAGGAGATTTGAGGAAGCGCGCACTTGAGCAGAATGCAATGATGGGACCAACTCAGAAAATGTCCATCACAGATATTGAATGTAAGCAATTCTTTATTTAAAATGTACAGTATATATATATATATCTTTTATTGACTCTTTAGATGTCATATCATGACATATTAGTCACTAAGGTAGAGCAGTTCTTCACAGACAATTCTAGCCAGCGCCAGCCTTTTATCGAGTTAGCAGCACTCTAGTAATCGCCGGTATAGGTCAGCAGTCATAGGTCAAAGACAAATCACAAAAAATGCTGAAATGAATTCCCTTAACAATTTACTTTCTGTCCATTTGCTTGAATATAATGATTACACATGTATTTTCATTTGCCTAATTTAATAGTTCATATATTTGTGTTTTCAGTGGCAATATCAAGAGAATTCATAAATTGTAAGAGGAGAGGAAAGGTGATAACTCCTGAAGAAAAGGCAAAGAGAAACATCATATCAAGAAAACAACATGTAAGAATTAAGAAAATGATAGTTGATGATAAAAGTACAGTTGTAAATATTACTCAGATTTTCTCTTAATCATAAAATTAGGGACCATCTTTCTTCTTAAGAATAAATACTTAATTCTGCAGCCATTTTTCAAAAATGCTAGGCCATGTAAAAAAAATTTGCAGGCTGAATTCTTATGTTGCTGGTACAGTTTTTATTATGTATCATACATAATATTTATCCAATCTAAGATTAAATCCAATATAAGACTAAGATCAGTTGATTCAGTATAATTTTTTTCATTTCATGCTTTTGATTTTCAGACAAGAACCTGGAGATCCTCGGGGATTAAATACCTCACTGATGAAGAGAGGGAAATGTGGAGTCGCGTCACTAATGATCTGTTATCTGATGAGGAATTAGATGAAGGTACCAAAACAATCACAAGTCGTGCACCACGATGGCGTTCAAACAGACTGAACAATATAATAAGAAAACTGGATGAGAAAACCTCTATGTTGAGGGATCCAAAATATAAACGTTTAAGGGGCCCATTCTCTGATAGGCCAAAACCAAGGGACACAGAAAGAAATTATGGTTTATTAAACCAGTGAAATGATCTGCCTCCAACTTTTGGAGTTGTTAGATAGTTTGCCCTTGGCCTCAGAGTCTGCTACAAATTGGTAATGACATTTTCTGTGTTGGTGCCTGGTCTCATTTACATGATTTATATGTAATGTTGCACCTGTTCTCCATTTTAGTAGCTATTTTTTTAACATGTCACAGTAAAACATCAAAATACAATAATCCAAACATCAGTTAAACACAAACAAAATTCCAAAATAATACCTGAAATTTGGATGTAGTTTTCATATACATTTTGGAATATAGTTTCTCATATACATTTTAAAATAGGGATGTCGTTTTTCATATACATTTTGAAATATGGATGTAGTTTTTCATAAAGATTCTGAAATATGGATGCAGTATTTCATATAGATTCTGAAATATGGATGTAGATTTTCATATAATTTGAAGTATGGATGAACAGTAATTTTTCATATACATTTTGAAATATGGATGTAGTTGCTGCTTTCATACAAATTACTCTGTGGCCATTTTTGCTTATTATGTAAAGTGTTTCAACAACATATTTTTTATAAAGGGTGTGTAATATTCAGTGGGAATACATTCATAAACACTTTTGTAAAGAATATTTTATGTCATATAGTTCTTAGTGGTAGCTAGGTGTTTATCATCTGAATATACATGTAAATACTTTTATAAATAGAGCAGTTGTTTAACATTCTATGTGATAATATGGAAACTAGTCAATCTTTGTGTAATGTACATGTAAAACATCTATAAGTTAGTTTATTATGAATACTTTTATAACATATATAATAACTTACTAATATAGGCTCATAAACATGTCATCTTATAATTGGGTAGCTAGTCAGTTGTATTTATAGTTAGTTTAAAATCATGCAGTTATAAAAACGTATTTCTGTCATTTCTTTACAAAATACAGATACAATTTTTGCAGTATAAATGTATGGGTGCCGACAAAAGACAAAAATATTATTATATTGTCAGAAAGTAGAAGTTATAGTACATGTAGTATGTAGAAGAGTATAGTTAGATGACATGACGTTTTTTCTTTTATTATGTAGAAGGACATATTTTTTAATATTTGTAATAAAATTGATATACAACGAAAATATATATGTTTTGTTTCAGTGCTACTTGACACGTAACTGCACAAGTTGGCACCACGCAACCCCTCTTGGATCCCTCTCAAACCATCCTGTATTACCCCCCCCCCCCATACTTCCATATGCTGAAAATGAAAGAGTATAATTATAAAATGCTTCAGAACATTTATAAAATGTTTCATAAATGGTACAGTTCATATGATGTATATCCATAAATGTGAGTTCAATGTGATAGTGGTTAAGTGAAACATTTAACACCCATAAAAGTCCTATCCGGTTGACTGCACACATGTCACAGTCCTGGCATATTGAGTCTTAAATGAGCAATAATTGCATGGTAACATCGACTAATGTGTAAGAAACATTTAACACCCATAAAAGTCCTATCCACTTGATTGAACAAGTGCTTGACTGGAGGCGAATGGACTGTAAATGTGCATGGATAGCAGTTGAACATTAGCGTATGTGTTGCAATGCTTTAGTAATGCTCTTCGAATGGTCATTAAATGAGTGGGAATAATACCATTCATTTACATCACATAAAAATGTGCCTATGCATTATATATGTAGTGACACGACAACGCATTGGTGAATGAGCGGCAACCCATAAATATACATTCGTTAACATATATGCAGAATGAATTAGGAATGAGTTTGGATTGAACTGCCCATTAAGGTACCTTTCACGCAGTGTACAGTATTTGATTATGCTATTTGGAACACTTGGTAATTAAATTCTGATATTAATTAATTAAGCCCACGCTTAACCCTATGACATGAAATCGTCTTAAATTCACTTAAGTTACTGAGTAAATGTGTCAATAGGAAATAATTACTATAATCTTTGCCATTTACACATAGGGTATTCAGTTTTAACAAAGAGAAATACTTGAATGAAATATGTAGGAGTAAATTATTTAGGCTAAACTGTCTAGGGGGTGAAACGTCTAAGGGGTGTAATGTCTAAGGGGTGAAATGTCTAAGGGGTGAAACATCTAGGGGGTGAAGTATCCAGGGGATGAATTGTCTAGGGGGAGAAATGTCCAGGGGATGAAATGTCCAGGGGATGAAATGTCCGAGGGGTGAAATGTCCAGGCGGTGAAACGTCTAAGGGATGAACAGTCTAAGGGGTGAAACGTCCAGGAGCAAAATGTCTAGAAGCCTAAAGAGGTACTTGTTGCTTCACAATGTGTTTACTTTCATTTTAGATAATCTAAAACAGTCAAAGGAAAATATTACAGATGAGGTAATCTTAAGACACGAACTGATGACTGGAGCAACTAAAGGCCTATTGGAAAATATATATTCCAAAAATATTGTGTCTGTCAAAAACTCCAGGTTGAAGAAATTTGCTTAAAAACTGATGATTTGTTTGGCCGTCAACCATCTTCAACTCGACATAATGAGATGGTTTCAAACATTTTACATGGTTATCCTGACATGTCTCACTTACCTGCAATTAAGCATGGCAACCTTTATGAAAAAAGAAAGAAGCAATGGTGAAAAAGCAAGAAAAAAGTTAAGTGAGGACGCAGAAAGATGAAATTCTAGCAAAGACAACCTTTTTTAAAGAAGGAGCGTTATGCCATATCTGACGCAGAAAAGGGAGTTCAATTAGATTGAAGCAATTTATAAAAAGCTGTTAAGATATAATTTTGATGGCATTAGATGACCACTAGAAGGGAGCAAGTGTATTTCCATGTATCAAAGATGCCATGGCAATTTCTTACAGAACTTTATTAAACATCATGACACCAAGGTTTACTTCGAAATTATTAATGGAACATTTAACACAGGTTTGTAAGGGTGCAGCATTTACAATTTTAAAAACTGGTCGTACAAGTCCAGCATAAACCCTTTTTTGACATGGTTAGGCTAGGTATTAGGCTACCCCAATAAATGTAGCCTAGGGTTGATTTTTCAAATCACCCCCACACCTAGGGGGTCGCAAGATATGACACGATTGCATACACGATTGTTGAGATGTTTCCAAGTGGCAGATCAGAAAGGTATCAGTCATGGATCCAGGGTAAGAATAACATTTCTTCATTGGAAATACGTCATCCAAGTTAAATAAATTCTGCTAACAACACAAAATCCTTCATACTAGGTAATTACCTTATTGGAAATTCAATCCTGATTATGACTCAGCTATTATAAGCTTAGGGCACCTGTCAGCCTGGTATCTGCAAGAAAAATTTTATATAGTTTTTACATAGCTACTAAGGGGTGGCATCAACAGACAAATGTCTGATAGGAAACTAAACTAGACATGCAGTAGATGGCATCTCCCATGAAATATATTGACCTCAAGTAGAACCTCAAGAACTATTCAATTCCAGAGCCAGGAGATTCCATTGTAAGCGCACACAAGTAGTAATAAAAAAACAATAAAAAATAAGATATATACATAGTGCATTTCTCACACATGAAATAACACCTTCTAGATCTGATACAACTCTGTCAACTGGGATCGCAGAAAATATGAATAGAACAGCGGAGGCCCAGATGGATAAAGTGAGGCAGTTTTGGGTCAAGGGTCTTTCAGAAAGAAGAAGACTTTTTACAAAGTTGGTCTTCATTTCAAATAGCTGACAACATTTCCCAAATTTAAATTGACTAGGCCTTCAGATTTTTTTTGAATTCCAGTATTAGTATTACTTATACAGTAAAATCTGTCTAATCAAAATGCTACCACGACCAGTAAAAAGCATTCAGATTGGGAGGTGTTCGTTATCACAATAAATTATAATTGTATCATTGATAATTTAGAGTTTATTCAAAGATGGCAGCAGTATTCTCTGAACCTGACTATCAGAATCTCATTAATATTTTGTTCACGTTAGGTATTTAAACTTTATATTCATAAATAGATGGCAGTTCTATACATATATGTAAGATCATATGTAGTCTACCTGGTAATTACTATCTCAGGGGGAGGGGTGAGAAAATGGCACATTTTTTGACGGCCATCTTTGTTCTTAAAAAGTTCATAATGATTAAACTTTTCAAGAATTGTGCATTCATCATATATTGTAAATTCTTGAATAATGGATCAAAGCTATTTTCATGAACTATTCATGAAGTTAAACTTGAATATTCAATGCACACATTCATGGATTATTCAAACTTTTTCATGAACTATTTAAGCATCAACATTAGCTGCCTCTAATCAGATCAACTAACAAAACAACCTTTTTTGGGATTGACCTTTCAGATCGAAGATGAGAAATCTGTATTCTAGACTATTCTAGATTGTGGCTATTTTCTAATATAATAAAGTATAATAAGTTGGCAATGAACTCACAATTTTTTCACTTGGCACCTTTTAAGGTGGACCCCGGCAATGGCATTAATGGTTGAAAAAAAGCTTATTGAAATGATAAAATTAGGAATTTCTTTAAAATATATTTTTCCATGCTGGAAATTGTCTCCAGAATAAAGCATGACTATTTTAATAAGAATGGTTGTTCTATTGCAAATATAGAGAAAAAACAAGACTCCTTTCTTCAACTTTCTTCAAAATGTTTTTAATAACCCTGTTATGGAGGGCTAAATATTTCATTTTACAGTTTCTATAGGCGAATTAAACTCTGCTGGGAGCTTAACTTTCCATTCACACTTCACATATTTTCTTCAGTATTAGCCTCAACTTTCAAACAGCCAGGACCTGGTAAGAATATCTCATCATTTTATCCACTTTTTGTCCCTTTCTGAATATTTCAACATTATATTTGAGCCAGGTCACAGGAAAAGGGATCTAATGAGAGATTTTTCAATATTTTGTTTTTTTGTTTATCTTAAAAAGCAACTTTAGCTTCAACCTAGTGTAAATACTATTTTTGTATTTTGAATACTTTTTGAGATATTTACTTGAGTATTTCTATTTTGCACAGTCATGCCAGTTTTGGCATTTGTGCATTAAGACATTTCATAAAGTTACATTATTTGTCAATAAACAGATAGTATCCCTAATTGTTATTTGTGACAACTATTTGGTAATATTTATGTCATTTCATATGATTTACCTTGCCATACTTATTTTGTACCCACAGGTCTACCAGTGGGCTTTCTAGTGCTAATACTCACCACCCTGTTGAGATATATTTAGGTACTTTTATATTTTTATTATTATTGTAAACCTTCACGGTGATGTCCTATTAAATCCATTTAACTTCATCAAGCACTGTGTTAGGGTTTATTTTGGAAAAATAACCACTTGTATTAATGTCTCTAGTGGAACACAAACAGATGAGCACGAGCACTCCCGAGGAACTAAATCTCCCCGTGGACTGCAACTTTACTCCGCTGTGTAGACACGTCAGTACAAAAATCATAAGAAAGGACGGACGCTCAAAGTCCTCGTCAGTAACTACTATTTTTGTTTCAAAGTTAAAGTATGGATTTAAATCAGCTAAACAGAAACAGTTTTTAGAAAGCATACATCACTCTCAAAAACATCGATGGAACTCACCTCTCAACTCATGTCTAATTTTGATCAGGATATTTCTTAAAATGGTAGCCTAGAATCTAGGCCAAGTTACTTGGCAAGTACATCTAGATCTAGTCCTACATCTACAACAATCTCTTCCGGACTTGATAAATCACCAGTCGTCAGTCTCAACAACAACAGCAGTAAAAACCAAGACACTGATCATTCCTATTCATCTCTTTGTAATATTAGCAATGTGTCACAAGATCAGGAAAGGACCACGTGCAGTATGGCGAGTGATTTTAGACAGTCATATCTTTCACCATGAGTACTTTCTGGCCATAAAAACAATGGTTTTTATTAAAACAATATGTTGTCTTTCAAGTGAAGTCCCCATTATAGTAAAAAAATATCAATCCAACTCTCTGAGATATCATGGATTAGGGCCCCACCCTGGCACTTTTAAAAAAATGTTAGGCTTATTTTCTTAAAAGAGGATCTTGCTTTTCTCAATTTAAACATATCAAAAGTTTCTTCACATGTTTGAGGTGAAAAACTTTAGGTGATCAAAGTTTGGCAAGGTGCTCAAAGTTTGGCAAAGGTGCTCAAACTTTGGCCAAAGGTGTTTAAAAGTTGGCCAAAGGTGTTCAAAATTTGGACAAAAGTGTTCAGATTTCGACTTAGGTGTCCAACATTTGTAAGTCACTCATATTAGGTTTCGACTTATGATAATTAGTCATACTTTTGTAGAGCATATCATGATAACCAAAAGGAGCATAACCTCAATGTGTTTATTTTCAATTTAGATAGTTTTAAACAGTCAAAGGGAAACATTACAGATGAGATCACCTTAAGACACGGACAGATGACTGGTGCAACTAACACGGCGATTTGTTGGTTGCTGTGCTAGACCAGAATTCATTGCGCGCATTTCGAGTATTTGGTCTAGTGTAATGAAATATTTGGGCGCATTCATCAAATCAAGAAATCTCTAATTCGCATTCTTAAATTGTAAAAATGGCAGCCACTTTGAAGTTGAAATTGAAGGATATATATAGTTTTTCAATGAAAGTGTGAAGCAATATAAAGCAGTTCTCAGTGATAAAGTAGACAAGTGTTCCAAGACATTCAGGCCCGTAGCCAGGGGGGGGGGGGTTCGCATGGTTCGGACAAACTCCCCCCCCCCCCTTGGCCAAAAATTCTTTCAAAATCATGCAGTTTTTCACCATTTTGAGCACTTCTCAAGTGATTTTAGCCATATTTGGGCCAAAATCGTCAACTGTGAACCCCCCTGGAAAATTTTGAAAACTGAACCCCCCCCCTTGGTAAATCCTGGCTACGGGCCTGACATTGGGGTCTTTAAATTCAGACAAACAAAAGAAACTAATCGTGAAAAATATGCATCGTGAAAAATATGCATCGTGCTGTTTTCAGCTCCATTCTAATCAACTCCCCAATCTCAGATGAATGCACTATCCTAGGGAATAGAATTGAGGCTAAATTCTATGACATTATGCAGTTGAATGATTTTGGTATAAATCCAGTTAAACACCATCATTCAGCAGGCCTGTCAACTGTCCCGCAATTTGCGTATTTATCACGCATTTGCTGAAGAATTTGAAGTCACGTTAGTTTTTTTTACATGACAGAAAATGTCACGCAAATACGCATCTTACCTAGTAATTGTCAAGCAAAAATATTTCTGTAGAAAATTTTTCAAAATTTGTTTACGATACGGTAAAAAATTTGAGATGATCAAAGTTTGGCAAAGGTGCTCAAACTTTGGCCAAAGGTGTTTAAAAGTTGGCCAAAGGTGTTCAGATTTCGACTTAGGTGTCCAACATTTGTAAGTCACTCATATTAGGCGGTCCCAAGTTGACAGCCCTGATTCAGGTAGGTCTACACTCTACAATACGCTTACAATTAACATGAATCATGATACCCTACGCCCGAGACCATTGTAGCCTAAGCCTAAATGTTAGGCCCAATGGCCGTAGCTGGGGGGGGGGGGGGGCAGACGGTAATAGTAAATATACGAAACTTAGACCATTAGGCATAGGCCTAGAAAATTTGCCTCACATACAGAGAAAATTTGCCTCGTTGCACCCCCCCCTTGGGAAATCCTAGCTACGGCACTATTAGGAGACAGCCCCGGGATAATAAATTTTGGCTATTCAAGTTTACTGGTATTGTACTATTAAATAAATAGGTTAAATTAGCAGCAGAATTTAAACAATTTAAAGTATCTACATTATTTAAATCCATTAGGTCTTGGTATTTGAAAACATTGAGCCCCCCCCCACACTGGCGAGTCCAGGGGGATCTTCCACATTTTTGGTTTAAGGGGCCTTTAAACGTTTTCTGCCCAAGCGCAGAATTTTTGCACCCCTTTGTTAGCTTCCAGATTCACCACTGCCCTAGATATGGCGGCCTGAAAATAGTGCATGCATTTTTCAACAAATAATCTAGTCTATGTCTAAAAAAAATTAATTTGGTTTTCAGGAGACTTCGCTATCATTTGTCCAACATAAACAATGAAAGAAGATAGCCCTGCCCCTGGAGACCTGAAAAGAGGCCAAGTGATGATACCACAAGGGAATGGCTTATACGTCACAGTGTCCAATGATCCGGAAGCCAAGTCAGTCAGTATACAGTTATTCACGTCTCAATGGAAAACTTCCAGTCCACTTCACATCAGATTGTAACAGTGGACAAAGATTTTGATAACGACAGCAGGGGAAACCAGAAAGGATATCTCAAAAAAACTGTTGAAGTGAAAGGAAGATTTTGCAACTAAAGTACAGGTCACGCCGAGGATCTTACCTCGGTGTTTCGAGCGACGCATTGATCGCTGCAACGATCGGTACGACATCGGTGCACCAAGCTGCATCGCGACGCATTTAAACAAAGCATCGATCGGCAAGCTTAATGATAATGATGGTGATTATATTAATATAGCTGGCAATGATATCTATTTATTGGAGATAATCAGGCCATCATTGATTTAATACAATGTTGTAAGAAATCCCAAAGTATATGTTCAAGGCAAAGCAATTGATGGGAGTGTCAGATAATTTTAAAAAGTATATTGTTTTTCCAAAGTGTCACTCACTTTTTGAATATGAAGCTTGCTATTCAGAAAGGTCCAATGGATCTAAGATTAATTCAAAATGTCGTTTTGTTCAATTTCCAAATCATCCTCAGAGAAAATTCAGAAAATCATGTAATAGTCCTCTTTTAAAAGAAGTTAAGGGTGTTTCTGGAGTCTATTTAGAACCATTTAAAGTGCACTGTTACAAAAGCATCAAACAATCTCTATCTCATTTGTTGAGGAAACCAAATTTTTTTGAAATGTGTCAGCAGTGGAGAACAAGAGAAGTAGAAGAAGGTTATATGGCAGATATCTATGATGGGGATGTATGGAAAGAGGAAGCTGACAATCATTACATTGATCCTGATAATAAATTTTCTAGTTACAATGAATGTTGATTGGTTTCAACCATATGATCATTCTCCAAATTCTGTTGGTGCAATATATCTAGTCCTTAATAACTTGCCTATAAGAGAATATAAGTGTTTTGCCCAGTCAACACGAGCCAAAAAACACATGAACTCATATTTAGCTCCCTTGGTTAATGAATTGCAGGATTTGGAAGCAGGATGCTTGTAAGAAGATAACTCTGATGGGGGAAACTTTTATAGATTGAAGCTCATTTTCCTTTCATCTGACATTCCGGCAACAAGAAAATGTGGGGGTTTTGTAGGGCATGGGGCACTGAGGGGCTTTAGTAAGAATTTAAGAAGATTTCCAAGGAATTTTGGGGAACAGTTAGACAATTGTGGGTTTGATATAGACAACAATGACCTCAGAGATGATCCAACTCACATAAGATATGCAAATATTGTAAGAAATTGCAGTACATTAGCCGAATGCAAAACCATTGAGAATGAGTATGGGGCAAGATGGTCAGATTTGTTTAGGCGCTCTTATTACAAACCTGTCCACTTCAGTATAATTGATCCTCTTCACAATCTTTTACTTGGGAGCGCAAAACATGTCACTATAAATATTTCATCTTAACATGGCAATATGTATGAAAAAACAATATTAGACATGGATTATTTCACACCTAATAATTATTTCAGCATACATGCTTTAAAAATTGGACCCAATCAAGTCAGGCTATGGAAGCAGATATTTGTCTGCTGGCCTTTAGCGAAATGCGAAGAAAAGTATGGCATTAGGTACTTAAAACTTCTAGGAGATGGTGACAGTAGCTTTGAAGCAACTTTGCTCAAATATGGCCCAAAATGGTGTGAAAGGTTGCAAAAAGTAGAATGTTCAAATCATGCTACAAAAAATGTCAGAACCAGGCTAGAAACTTTTATAAAGGAAATTAAGTACACTCTATCTTTGTTGTATACCCACAGGTAGGGACATTTTGGACTATGTGTGCAGGTTTGATGAAAGCCCAAAAGAGGAAGACAGGAAGAGAGGGAAAGAGGAAGAAAGGAGGAGAGGGAAAGAGGAAGAAATGAGGAGAGGGGTAGAGGAAGAAATGAGGAGAGGGGTAGAGGAAGAAATGAGGAGAGGGGTAGAGGAAGAAATGAGGAGAGGGGTAGAGGAAGAAATGAGGAGAGGGGTAGAGGAAGAAATGAGGAGAGGGGTAGAGGAAGAAATGAGGAGAGGGAAAGAGGAAGGAGAGGGAAAGAGGAAGATGGGAGGAGGGGGAAAGAGGAAGATGGGAGGAGAGGGGAAGAGGAAGATGGGAGGAGAGGGGAAGAGGAAGATGGGAGGAGAGGGGAAGAGGAAGATGGGAGGAGAGGGGAAGAGGAAGATGGGAGGAGAGGGGAAGAGGAAGATGGGAGGAGAGGGGAAGAGGAAGACGGGAGGGGAGGGGAAGAGGAAGACGGGAGGGGAGGGGAAGAGGAAGACGGGAGGGGAGGGGAAGAAGAACACTCCTTCAAATGTACTTCTAATAATATTAAAATGATCTAAAAAAGACTCATTAGCAGAGAACCCTTATATCAAGTAGTATTGTACACAAAGGTGAATGCCTTACACCATTCACAGTAGAGATAACTTCTAAACTGCAACATGAATTTAGTTCAAAGCAACTTATCGACATATTGGGTGACAATATGACATGACAGTTGACAACGACATGACAGTTTCAGACAGATTATCATAACAATTGCTATTAATGAGGATCTAATCAAAAATTCTACATATGAAGGAGTGTTAAGAACAGCGGCAATGCATCTGTCCATTTTATTTACATTTTTCCCAGCTATCAGGTACGATGTGAGACTCATTTGGTGCAACTAAATACGAGAGATGTTTAAAAAATGTTTTAACACTGACCAAGCTTTGATTAAATCTAATGATATACAATTTACTGGGGAAGATTCTTCATATTTTTCCCTAGGATATGTCCACCTTGTTAAGGCATTATTGCCTCCAAATCCTCATGAAGTTGATATGTACTACATCTCTGCCCTATCATATTGTATACTTAATTTAAGAGAGGCAGTTTCTCTCTTCTCCAGAGTGAGTATAACAGAAGACCAGATTCAAAGATTAAGTACTGAATGTAGATTGTATTTCAATTGCTGTGCTCTGTTTTAAAAGTCTCTCTCACAACATGGATTGTAGGCAAGGTTATACCAGAACATACTTAATAAAATATTATACCAGAAATATGATTATGGATTGGGTATAAATAGTATGCAAGGAAGGGAAGCCAAGCATAAAATGGTAAATATGTATGCAAAACCTTTTTTGGGGTTGCCGAGTTAGCCGGACGGTCTAGAGCGGCAGAACGAACTCAGCTAGGCAATGACATCATAACCATGTAGTGAGTTTGAGACACTTTGTATTTATTCATTCATAATTATCCCACCAAACCAAGTTTGAGTGGGATATAGGAAAGCTGTTAGTCTATTCGTTTGTCTGTAGGTAACTCAAATACCAATTGACAGACTTTCTCATTATGAGCAAGTTCATCTGTCTCTAAAATATGATGCATGATTTAAGATTGCAAAGTTACAAACATAGAAAAGGCGAAGAGAATCTATTTTCCACTCCTTCAAATTTACTTCTGATAATATTAAAATGATCTAAAAAAGACTCATTATCAGAAAACCCATATATCAAGTAGTATTGTACACAAAGGTGAATGCCTTACACTATTCACAGTAGATAAACTGCAGCATGGATTTGGTTCAAAGCATTTTGTCAAAATAGTGAGTACTAAACTGGAATATACATATGACATGAGAGCTGACAGTTTTAGAAAGGTTATCAGATATAGTACTAAAAATGAACATGTATATCATCTCTATGTAGAGTCTCGAGAAAAATTCCTTCTTGAGCAGAGTTGCTACAACCATTAGGAATAAGCCAATTAAAATTTAACAATTTCTTCTCTAGATCCCCATTGAACTTAACTTGCTGGCATAATGAAACTGGTGTCCGATTTGATGGTACAGTACAGATCTTGCACCACATCACACGCCGGTGCGCCGCGGCGCAGAACTTCGGTGCATCTACCGGTGCATCGGCGCATCTAATTCGGTGCATCGACCGGCGCATCTGGAGAAACGATCGATGCACCGATCAGTGCAACGGTGAAATCTGTCGGTGCATCGAAGGTTGCTCCTACCGGCGCATTTTGCTTTTCGTTGCATCGATCGGTGCATAGACATTGTTTATTACTTACCGATCATTAATAATTACATTTTGAAATCACGACGACGGGAAAATCACTACTGCACAAATAAAATATATAATTTAATAGAGATTCGATATTTGAGAGATTTTTAGAAATACATTTCTAATAATTATATTCCAAATTCACTAGTAAACTGTACGTACATCGTACGTATCTGGATTTCGTTCATAATTGATTAATCTGTTAATGCGTTCCTCTAAGTAAATGAAACAATCATCACATCGTGTTTATAAGTGTAATTCAAGGGCGTATAATCTAACATGTCTAATGCAACTCATTTCATGGTATTACTTTCCGATCATTTGATAAAATAGAAAACAATCAACATGTGGAAATCACGGATGACGGGAAAAACAATATTGTATAAATAGAATATATATTTTAATAAGAGATTCGTAATGTAAGAGATTCGATATTTATTCAAAATTATATTTCTGTCATTCTGATTTCCGTGTCGGGACATTCTGATCTATTAGAGTCTCACTTTATCTAATGCTTTGGTATTCCAAAGGATTGTACTTGCCCGGGAGTACTTGCTGTATATCACGTCGGGAGATTAAACCCCCGGGATTAAACCAGTGAATGTTCCGATCGTCGCAACATTCGATACACCGAGAGATTTCCCAGATTCATACATGCATACTGTATATTCAGCAGGAATTTTACATACTTTATCATTCCGTTCTTAATATATCGTATGTAATATTTGTATTCTGTTTCACATATTCCCCTTGAAATAGACTAGATGCGAGTAGAAATAATCTTGATTTACGTCATTAAATATTCAAAATTCAGTCAAAGTGATGTCATAATTTGAAATCTACATGAAAAAGTACATCTAAAAATACGGTTTCGAAAATTGTTTATCAAATTTGAAAATTACGACAACACGGGCAATATATGGCAGGTTAAATGAGTCGTCAAGATTATAACACGCCGGTCTTTATGTTATAGTTTATGAAAATTGCCTCAAGTACAATGTCAAAATCTCATGATGATTTCTTCCGAACTGTGTTTACTGACAAGAGAGGGGTGCGCAGTTGTTGAAGCGAGTATAAACTAAGAAAAATCCAAAGTCCGATAATTAATTAATTGGCATGGATCTGCTAATTGTTTTCGTTATTGTTACTTGTTCTATCTAGACGGTTTTATCTGCATCGAGATGGCTGATTATAAGGCATGAACATTTTTTCCAGTTGTGTTAATTGTTATTCCTTAATAAGCGGATTTATATGTTTGAAATATTTATTAATCCATTTTTCATTTTGATATACTTTTCAAAGGACTTTTTGTTCTATCTATGTGTTTTGTTTATACTAATCTTTAACGGGAGTTAGCTAACAAGGAATTCCATATAGCCTACAATTGATTTTGATTCATAAAGTTTGCTGATAATTGACTTAAGTATGGTAAAGCTCTCGAAGAGAGCATGTGCATGATCGCCAATAAAATTGCATTCTTTGTTTTGTTTTGACAGTTAGTTTAGAACTTTAGCCACGCGAAGTATACAAGCAAACGCTTGTGTACTTTTGAAACATTAATTTGTAAGGCTTCAAAGTCATTTCCATCTCCTCCGGTGTTATTTCTGTGGTAGAGGTTTTTCAAAAATAATTTAAAACTTTTGAGACCTTTGGGGGTATAGGATATACGATCAAATCACATGTCCTTCTATTTTTAGTTTTTTTCCTGAAGGATAAGAAAATAAAAATCAAACATAGAGAGGCAAAGACGTAAAAATGTGGGGAAGTTATTTAATTTATGCTTTGCGACCTCCATGACCTTTGACAAAGTCAGACCCCTAGTCAGAGAAGGGGGGGGGGGGGGTTCAAGAACGCCTCTCTCCAAAATTTATTTAAAATCGTGCAGTTTTTCATCATTCTGAGCTTTTTTTAACTTAAGTGATGACCAATGTTGTTTAATGTGGACCCCCTGCCCCCATCACTCTGGAAGTGATCATGATACACTCAATCCACAAGTTGGGTCTAAAGATGAAAACCTAGACGATCTCTGTAATCAAAAGCTAAGACGATATTTTCTATAATCAGAGTCCTAGACGACTTCTGCTGCAATCAGAGTTCTGGATGATGTTTAGACTTTTCTGTAATCAAAGTAGCCAAACATCCGCAGAACACGGAAATTGATGGATTAGTGAATGGTCTTTTGTTTGTTTTCTTAACTATTGTAAGGAATAAAATTAAGATTTAAATGTTCACCCCCCCCTCCTCCGTTTAATTTCGATTCAAACAAAATCAAACGGGAATGATTATCTTACAAGGTACGCTGAGACTTAAGACAATAAAAGACGATAATTAACCTGATTGCATCCTGTGACTGCTTGACCAGTGCCAGACTGATTGCGTATTGATAATCAAACCGGTCGTGGGATCCAATGATATATCTAAATTTATCCCATGATACTACTTCCCGATGAATAACACCTTGGAATATTTTTGATTTTGAAAGAAAATCGTATTGTCCCGCCAAATCCCGCTCACGAAAAGGATATACTCCCATTTGAAAATTAAGAGATTTTGAGACGTAAGGAGTATGAAGCCGCCCATTAAGCATAGTGTAATTGTGATTTCATGCTGCTCTGACATAGCATACCAGTGTATTCCTTCAGTCATACAATATTGTAATACCTTGATGGATCAAGATGCTGATAAGACAGTTAAAGTCGTAGAAACCTTAGCAATAGCGAATGTGTTTGGTCCCTCTAATTAATATAATATGAATATTGTTACAATATAACTGTATTGAATTTTTCTATGTTGATGTGTTTATGTTATATATCTACAATAAAATTTTTATATTTCAAAATTCCATACAGTTAAGTCACCGGACATTTTGTAGACTAATAATATAACAGACTTCTGGTTTTGTTCCATACACAATTTAGATAAGGATTGTGAACTTAAGATTTTATGAAGAGATAATTACGTTTTGAGTTGGAGGAAATTTACTCAATATCACTTTGATGTCTCGGTCACCTGGCCATAAAAGGCATTTGCTTAATATGATATTCATTTTTTACAGGTTGTTTCCATTAACGGGGTGATACAGGCATGTGAAGTGTTTGGCTATGCATGGACCTCAAGGATGACACGGGGTGGAAGAGGGGCAAGGGTTGGTGCAAGTCCCGGGGTGCAAGTCTGCACTCCCAGACTCCAGATAGGAGTGAAACGCATCATGGGATAAATGCATTCGTTGAAGTTTACAGAAACAGTTGAATATAATTCAGAATTTAAGTGAATCCACATGATCATTTGCGTTCAACAATGCGTTTATAGAGAGGTTTCGCAAGTTTTTAGCTCAACGTGTTGTGTTCACCAGATTTATTACCCTTTACATTCGTTCGACTTCACTTCTTAATTAAAAGAGAGCTTCATCTTCTGTAGTTTATTTCTAGGCTCTGCGCGTAGGGTACAGCACTAAAACGAGTTGAGGTTAATCCATTGTGCGAAACCTCTCTAATACCAGAGGGGTTATTCATCAAGCTAAATGACCCCTCGGGGCGATATATATGTTATGTTACAGTTACATGTTAAATTGTTAAGACTTGAAAGTTAATAATTAAGTTTTTTTGCGTTATCTTTCAGATACTTATAATTAGTACACGTTGCTCTCTATGTTGGCGGTGATGACACGTTCTGCTTTCTTTTCAAGAAGCTGCAGTCTAATCTTTAAATGTATTTAGTTTATTGGTTTTGCATCTTGCATACATATTGATAAGTGTTTACATTCATAATTTAAAAAAAGCTTTGTTTTGATTTATTATTTAAAAAAATATTTTGGCTTGCTAATCGCACCCCCATCCCATTCTGACTGAAAACCGAATTTTTAAGGGGCAATCGCATCCCCCCCTGACTGAAAGTTGACGACGCCCCTGTGTTTCCCTTTGTCCCCTTTCATTTATCTTCTGTAAACTTGTTTGAACAAATTAATACTAGTACTACAAAGATAACTTCATTCGAAACGCATGCAATTCACTCCAATTATATTTATTCATGTATTTGCATTAGTGAGGGAAAGGGATTTGATTATAAAATTGACGGCGGTTGCGAAGTTGTGATTTGGGAGGGAGGGGTATACTATACTGAGGTATTATAAGACCCAATAATTAATATAAACAACTAAGCGCCTTCCTGATTGCATCCTAGCTCATCCTGTCCGCCAGTCTATCTCGATCGCATTTGATCAATGAATTTATAATTCCTGATTAAACTGACTCTTGATTTTAAAATAAGAATTCTAAATCTGTTACTAGTATTTAAAAGTTGGTGTCTATTATGATACTGGAAATTGGAATACTATATTTTGTATTACTATTCTATCTCGATCTATAGTATATAAATATGGATTTCTAGGTCTACAGTCTGTCATTCCCACATGGGCTTCATTGAAACATACGGCATTGCAAAGTTTATCCATTTCAAACAAGCCAGGAAAACAGATAACTAGTCTTGCATCAGGCCCCGCAAATGTCCAATTTTCTCTCAGGAAATACATAAATATCAGAGACATATTTCATAGCCAGAGGCCAAAAATGTCAAAATCGATATAAAATCTAAAAAGGATAAAATGTCCCCCCGAATACGGTACCTAGGTAATTAAATCTAATATTTCATAGTTCCCGCATAATAAGCATAAAACTTTCATTTACCGCTGTATCGAAATTCACGTGATCCCTTATTGAAGTTTTACTAAATAATTGAGTTTGATCATTTAATGCTGTTGGATAGAATATTAGGCTGAAAAGAATCAAAATTTTAGCCCATGTCTGAGCGAATGGTATAAATTCACATAGTTCTGATTACAATGAGAATTCTAAAAAATGTCCTGGCATTTCCTTTACTCTACGTTTATAATCACGTACCCTTTGCATTCGTTTGACTTCACTTTTTAAAAGAGAGCTTCGTCTTCAAGTGTAGTTTAACTAGACTCTGCACGCAGGGTAATAATCACGTATCATGCTTATTAACTAGATCAATACAGACTCGATTTCCTTTGCCCACCTTCAACATTGTTATGTAATGACGGGAAACAGTCACTGTAATCTTCTGATCAGCCGTTTGTTTTTATTGTAATTAGGAAACTAGTCAATTTTGACTTCGTATTGTTTCAATGAACAAAAAGCACATTAGTTCAGCATTTCAAGGAAGGGGGGGGGGGTGTAAACAATTACTGACTGTCAAGTACATGTATCTCTCACGAGGCCCTATTTCCACAACCCTCCACTCATGCATACGCCTATCATATAATGGATAGGGAAATATATAACATCCCAACAGATACTGTCTTGACCTCCTACCCTTTTACACCGGGTCTCTTCTTGAACCCCTCCCATATTCTAATGTTTCTAGAAACTGCTCATGTAAACTTTGTAAGGGAATGCAGGGTTTGCTACGGGTGTGACTTGCAATGTATAACTTACTTGTACTTCTATAAGAAATAAAAACAAATAAACAAACATAAAAACTTGTGCTCATAATTAATACGGTGATAAGCAACAAAACGTCAAAATAAAATTTTGAAGTTTCAAAAACAGCCATGCACTACCCTGCATTTTAGCTGAAATTAAGTTTATTCCAAATAACTTATGTAACGGAATGGAAATGATTCAAAAAATAACAATTCGATGAACATTTCACAATGAAGCAAACAAAACCAGATAGTAAAAAATTATTCTAATTTAAACCGACGTAAAACCTCAACCCTAAAGACACTGGTGTCATTTGAAAGACTTATTTCTTAATCTAATTTCAACAAAACAAATCAAAACCTAAACAGGTTGACGGTCGTTCTAGTTAATAGACCATGCTAACAAAGTTTTTATTTACGGCTTATTTAAAACATGCAAACGGGTGTATTTACTGAAGGAATATGTAAGGAATCATCGCTGGTAACACCTGAAAAACAACTTCTTAAAATACAAACATAATTCACTGCACTGCTGTATACGTCTACCTGCTCTCAAATCTAATAATGAAACGAAAAAAACAATGCATGCCAAACTTTTATCTATTGTAATATTATCTATGGTTATTTCAAAGTTTTACTCTTGCATCAAGCAACTGTGCCATTTCCCCAGCGGTCCTGTCTTTAACACTTTACTTGAGGCATAAACTTGAACTCCCTGGGCTACATGTATAACTTGAAGAACGGCGTATTGTTCTTCAAACTGGACTTGAAATCTCAATTGTCACTGCTTGTGTGTCATACTCATTGGCACCTGCAAAACAGATAATATAATAAGAATAACATCATGATGATATCAGATATCATATTTCATTTGGAGCTTTAAATATTAAACAAGGCATAAACATGAAAAATGTCACCACCCGCCATTTGTTACAGACGCTGAACGCCGTACATAAAAAAGTTGGAGACTTTAACAATATGTGACCACTTATGGTGGTGACATAAAAAGGGGAAGTCCCGTCTAAATAAAACTCCTGATTTCAAGTTTTTTGTAAACATACACCATTGCATGTTGATGGTTGGCATGACCTGCAGGTCACGATGACAAATGAATGTTACGTTGTCAATAGAATATAGCGTTTGACCATCTCTGATCATAAAAATGAGTTGATAGAAATTCAAGTAACATGTATCAAGTTCATTTTATCACGGACTACAACTATTGATTCCAAATCTGGTTCACTGAACGGTTCAATAATTAGTAGTAAAGCGTATTTTATAGAGTCAGTAGTCTGGTGGCAGTTTAGAAATCCCGCGTTCGAACACTTAGCACTATAATACTCCTAGATCTTAATATAACAATACGGTTTTTGCAAGTTTAATGTTTTAACAATCTTAACGTTATGCGTGCAGCGCAGCTTAATATGACAATCAAAGGAAAGAATAAGAACATGTCTTTTATTTGTTATCTCAGCTCGTACAATATCCCCGTTATAAAACCAAAATACGCTCCTTGGTCATCGCAGAAATGGTCTTGCAACAAACCTCTATGTGCCCGCTTGTCTCTGTAACTTAATAAATAAAAATAAAAAATACTAAATATAAAATACGATTCTGAATAAAACTTTATAAGAACGTGGTTTGCGTTATTTATTTATTTATTCATTTATACGAACGCGCTCGTCTTTTGAACTGAGTATGGAAATACACCAAGCCAAGTGGCAATTAATTAAGTAATAGTAATTATTGTACACGTATTGCTTTCCAAGAATTATTAATAAAAGGTACGTTCCCAAATAAAAAAATAAAAAAAATAGAAGAAGAATCTGGACAGAATTCCCACTTCTTGCAGTCGATCAATCCAATAAACAATATCAAGTTTAAAATCAGACAATATGCGCCGGCCGTAAAAGTTTCTGAATTTAATAACAAAGTACATGTGACTGTGTAATTATATCCATTGATGTTGTAAACTAGACTACATGTAGGTTCAGGTAGAAACATAAAAAACTGCTATATATCTCTGGTTAAAGCAAAACAATTAATTTAGTTTTTAATTATCGATCCTCTGTATATTACACGATCGACCAGGAATAATCGCCACTGTACAGTAGCATTCGATTTAGGCGGCTTTTATTAATTCATGAATTTTGTTCAAGAATATGATTTAAATATAAAAAACATTGAACAATTGCCGGTTGAATTAGACTCACAGTTGCCCTGTCTTAATTTTGCATTGATCAATGCATTCCTCGATCCACCGATGCACATTGGACGTTGCATCGAGAAATGCGTAGGTCGGCGCATAAAACGTGCCGATCGGTGCATCGTTAAAATGCGCCGAGATGCATTTCGACGCGCCGATGTTGCATCGATCGTTGCACCGGTCGGTGCGTCGATCGGTGCATCTATCGTCGCACCGAGGTGTGATGGCCGCTCTGGTCTGTACTGTAACTTGTTGACCAGCAATTTTATATAGTATATGTATCTGATGTACTCTCGTCTTAATGCTTATAAATGCATTTGAATTATCATGTTGTTATATGCAATTTTCTTTATGCATTATTATGTATGTAATATTTACCCAATCTTAGATTCAAATTAGTTGTTCCAGGATAACTTTTTCCACTTTTTCTTTTGATTTTCAGACAAGGACCTGGTGATCCTCGGGGATTAAACACCTCACAGATGAAGAGAGAGAAATGTGGAGTTGTGTCACGAATGATATATTATCTGATGAGGAATTAGAAGAAAAAAACAATACCATTACGACTGTCCACCTAGGTGGCTTTCAGATAGACTTAACAATATCATCAGAAAATTGGATGAATTAAAACTTCAATGTTGCGAGACCCAAAATATAAACGTTTGAGAGGTCCATTTTCTGAGGCACAAAACCTTGGAACATGGAGAAAAATGATGGTTTATTAAACTAGTACATATTCAAAACAAGAACATGTTTAGTCTCCATCTTTTTGTGGACTTTGTTAAGAGTCTTCAAATTGGTAATGACATTTTGTATGTTGGTACCTGGTTTCATTTACATGATCTTTATGTTGTTTTCAGTTTTAGCAGCTATTTTAATGTCACAGAATGATTATTCACCCAACCATGACCTAATATCAATGAATGATATATCATTGTAAAGAGGAGACACATGGGGTAATGGTGCATTGAATGAAATCAATACAGTTATCACTGGTTTTGTGCTTTTCTGAGATTACAATCTGTTGCGTTTTTTTTATACGCACTCTATTATAGATATTGGCATGTATAGGAAATTATTACTATCAAACTACCTTCAAAAAAAATCAATCCAATAAATTACCGGTGGCAAATATGAGGAGAACAAGGCAAAAATCCATATTTAAACAATCAACTTTTTCTCATCTCTATGTTATATCAGAAATTGTTGATGGGAAACCATTATTCAATATATTAAAGATGTAATTGTATTTGTTAGGTTCTGACTGACTAACAAGGAACCTATCTGCCCTATCGGAAGCAAAAAATTGCTCCAAAATCTTTTTGATTGTGCCAAGATTTCAAGGAATGTGAGTATAATTTGTACCATCTTATATACATTTTCGTGGAGGATCATATGAGTCACACCTGGGGACTACAACATATCTGAACCAGCAACAAAGGACTCATCTCTTATTGATCTCATATTTTGTTTGAAAATCAGGATATACATTCCTTTGAAAGTACTAGAGCAAATTTCACAGGGAGAGAATGTTGACCCCCTTGATTTTGAGACTGAAGACAATTGAACATTCTGAATACCTTATTGTGCTTGAAATGATTATTATTCAGCGATTAAATACTCTATATTTACTCATCCATGGATATCCTACTTCATTGATTTACCAAAGCAAAGCTACCCCATGTACACATTTGGTGATTTTTAAGGCTATTAGATGTTTTATCATCTCGCTCACAGCTGTTAAAAGCTATGTATAATTTGCCATAGGTTTACTTTATGACGGAGAATAAAAAAAATAGATATAATTAATTCACATATCCAAATATGTCTGTGTGAAGTAAAATACAAATCCAAGGCAATTTATAATATTTTATGGAATATCCGTTTTAAAAAAGCAATTTATTTGATATTTGATTCAATTATCAGACTGACTTTGTTATAATAGAATTATTTTGAATTTGTGTATTTTTAATGTTTTTTTTAGGGAAATCCTTTATGTTAATTTGTATCACGTGATATTTTCAAGGGAAACCCAAATAATGGCGCGCTAAATCTGGCAAGATGTTGTCACACAAGCAGTTGAGAAAGAAGCTAATTCAAACTTTCAGGCAAATATTTTTTATAAATGGTAATCTACTTACTGCACTCCCGGTTCATTTAGCGAGTTTAAATGCAAAAAATGAATGATGACTATGAAGTTAGTAGAAGTGAAATGAGAGACCTAAACAGATAAATGGAAGAAATGAAGCTTGATTGGTTTGGACAATCATCCTTTCTTTCATATTATCTCTGGTGTTGAATTATCTTAAGACTTATCTTGTGCTCGATACCTTTAGCCTATACCCCTTTTATCCATCATGGATGCAAGTATAATTGGTTTTTTTTTATGGCCCTTACTCCAGGAATACTTTAACAGTTATTTCCGAACGAGGTAAACATTTGGAATGGTCGTGATATTTACAACATGTTCTGTAATCATGAATTCGAATTATTCCAAAACAAGGGAGAAACACTAGCTACATTTAATGATATGTTTTTACATTATTATTACCGTCTGTTCACTCAGCTGTTCTCTATACACACCTTCCTCAAGAATAGAGACGGAGTGGTGAAGAAAATGAATGAAGAAAAATGATGAAGTGAAAAGTAAAAAACAGCTAATGTTGACAACTTGAAACCTGATAGATATAATGGTTCCAAGCATTGGCAAGATTATGCCAGACATTTCAATTCATTAGCAAACTTGAATGAGTGATTCACAGAAAGTCAGTGCATTGCTAGTATGTCTGGAAGGAAGGTGCTGGAACAACTAGGAGACCATACTCCAAGTTTTTTCAAAAGCAGTATAGCAGTAGTAACCAAAAATGTGTGAGACATTCGAAGTAAGGAAGAGTTCTTGGATGCATTTAATGAGAATAAGGCTTACTTCAATATGAGGGATATAGTGTTGAAGGATGAGCAGCTGGAAATAGCTTATCAATGTTACAACAAAAAGGATACGATTGTCTTCCTTCCTATGGGATATGGAAAAACAATGCCTTTTAGCTCAAATTGTTGACTATCTTCATGAATATTGCCAATGTGACTTTGACAAAGAAATTTATTTTACATTGACAAATGACCCCAAAAGACATGCTATAAATAGTTACAATCAACATATAGTGATAATTAAGTTAGCGACCGGGAGTTCGTGCGAACTCCCAGTCAAAATTTGTCAAAATTTCCCCGGGGGTCATTTTTAACAGGAATTCATAAATTCAATGATCCATCGCTTGTTCATGTTTTTAGATAGATGGTCCCGTTCGTATCTTTAACATAATATTTTCTAATTATGCATCGTTGTTCATCTGTACAGCCGTATAGCCCATGTGATCGAATTTAGGCTGTTTGATTGGTTAAGAGTTAGACCGACGCCATATTTATTATTTACTAAAAGTTTTGTCGAAGAATTGCGAAGTTTTCTCTAATATCTTTGTAATTAGAACGACCGTAGCTATACAATAAGGTAAGAAAGATATTTGAACTTAGAAGCAGTCTGTACGCTCTCGAATTTTATCTCTTTAGCTCATAGATCGTTCGCTATTGAGCTTTCAAGTTCTAGTAAGACAGATTTTTAAATTTTTTATTTTTAATTTTGAATTTTTATTTTTATAATTTTATTTTTATAATTTTCATTCTCAATTGTGGCCAATCCATTAAAAATGTACCGGGTATGAATGCGAAATTCTGGGGCGTGATCCTGAAGAAAAAATTCTGGGGTATGGATGCAAAATTTTGAGGGGGATGTGGATGCAAAATTCTGAGGGGGGTATGGATGCAAAATGCAAAAAATCTTGAAGTGAAATTCTCAGGTATTTATTGATTCCAATATTTTTCAGTAATTTTGTCATTTTTGTTCATATGTTTTTCATAGTTTTATATTAATATTAGTACTGTAAGTTTAATTAATTTCAGTTTTTGAACATGTTTCAATTAAAACAGGTATTATGTGTTGTGGAAAAGGAAAATGATACTATTAAGAGTGAGACTTTCCACTTAGTACAATTTATATTTAATGTTTTTCCAGAACTCTCTGTGAAGGCAAGTAGATTGCTTTTTCTAGTGCCATCAGTTCTTTGTAGTGACAATGCACCAGATCTTAACAACACAATAGAAGTGTACAGTGATGACCTTCCCTTCCCAGAGCTGGCAGCAAGTGAAATAGTAAATTGGAGACAGTTTATAACAGAGGAAAAAAATAACAGAGGAAAAATGCTGATACACAAGCAGCTGCTATCAAGGTTCGTAGTTTTTTATTTAAAAATATTTTTATTGGATGGTGATCCAATGTAATAGACTTCATGTCTGTCTGTCTATCTGCCAACATAAGCTTTCTATCATAGACCCCTATGGAATGTTTCAGTGATTATAAGGCATCATCAAAGTAACTTATTGTATCCTCTTCAGGTTTGTGACAAGGCCTTTTTCCCCAACACATACACTCTATTACAAATTGGTTGTACTCTACCTGTTGGGAGCTGTGTTTGTGAACGATCTTTCAGCTCATTACGTAGACTCAATACCTATAATAGGGCAACCATGAGGGAAGAAAGACTTTCCAATCTTGCCATGTTGAACATTCATTACGAAAAGCCTATTGACTTAGGTCGAGCCACTGTTTTCGTCAATTGTAAGTACAACCTGTCCCTAATTTGTGCTTTGTGTAGTAATATTATGATAATCAAACAGTTAATTACTTCAGTATGAATGAAATGTCCCTTGGTGTTCTGGTCTTGGATTGTGATATCAGCTCTTGAATGGTGGGGGGAAGGGGGTATTAGACATTCTTTTCACATTAGATCATGGTTTTGGGATATATGGGGTTTGTCTTTAAACTGTCGCAGTCTTATAAGCCTTGATAAAAAATTACAGCTACAACTCATTGAAACTCACAAACCTGACGTCATAATAGGCTGTGAAACTGACCTGGACAGTACAATAGACAGCAAATGGATATTTAGCCAGTTTATCTAAGCCCACCACCCTATAGAAAGGATCGTAAAATAGGGGCAGGTGGTGTCCTTATCGCAATTCACAGTGACTTTATCTCAACTGAACACGAAACAACAGCCGATTGTGAAATTGTATGGACAAAAGCCTCACTATCAAATGGCGATATCTAATTCAGATCATACTATCGAAAACCTTACAACAACCAAGCTGCCCTAGATGAACTAAAAAGACGACTCGACAGACCCTCGACAAACTATACGTGAGTGGAAATACGCAACTCAAAAACATTTTCCTATGTGGTGATTTTAACTAACCGGATATAATATTGGAAGATGGAACAACACGGACTAATCCACAATACTCTGCTGATGGGAACATGCCGATGTGACTCTCGGCAAATCAGTACTGTATAATTGTACATACTGCTTGCCCGTAGCAAGCTGTCACCAAGGGGGAGCTTTTGACCATTTTGGCTAAAACTAAAAATCATACAAAAAGTGGTCAAAATTGTGAAAAACTGCATGATTTTGAAAGAATTTCTGGCAGGGGTTGGGAGGCTTCCGCTCCTTCAGCTCCACCTCTGGTTACAGGGGCAGTACTGACAGGTCCCCTTCAACTAACTTTAATCTAATATCTTGTATTGATTGTCACTGTTATCCTGGTAAAAGGTATATGGCCATGTTCTTCCAGGGTCAACATCAAGCTCTACTAGGATATCGTCACAGACGTAAGGGTGGTTAAAGGGAACATTGTCTGTGGAGTTGCTGTTTTATGTAACATATTGTAAAACAAAAGAAGGAAAAGTGCTTTGTTGGAGCGAGAAGAAAAGGTAATGCTTGTTAGGGAATGTATGTAATTTAAAATATATTGCAATATAAATCTTTTTATTCATATTCATTAAATGTATCTTTAAATGAAGTTGCTTATGAAACTCAACCAGATCATAGACCTTCAAAGTCAAAACACCTTAAAAGAGGAAACATTACAACAGATTAAAGAGACAGCATAGAATCAATCCTTTGCATGGATGTCCTGCACCAAGTTGTTTCAATCCCATGTTGGTGAGCAGCATTACCAAAGGGGATATGATAGCTAATCTCCACAATACATAAAGAACAGAGTACTAGCTAGGAGGCTTGAAAAGGTACACTAGTTTGATGATTATCAAATCAGGTCAAATCACTAGTCACACTCTTGACTCATAATCATTATCTGCTAGTCAACCTTTCTAGCAAAAAGATCATCTGATAAAATCATTAAAACATCACCTTAAATTACATGAGCTTGTACACCATTATGAAATGGACTATGAGTGTGGTGTCTCTAAGGGAGATAAAGGCCACATGAACACCCTCCATCAAGGATATGCCCCATTTAAATGCCTGGATAAGAAGACATATTTTTACTTCCGATCTTTGCAAACCCACCAGGTATAGTTTTGTTGTTATTTCTTTATATTAAGGATGAATATATGCCTCTTTTGTTTGATAAACTTGTACGCAAGACAAAATTGTGCATTTAGTACATAGGGGTTATGCATTTGGAGGTTTTGGATACAGGGAATATCCCAAGAGATAAACAAAATATCTTAACGAGGGCCTGTAGCAAACTGCTTTCTCCTGTGCCATTCAAGAGATATGCCAAATGTGCAACTGTTGCCTTCTAGCTCTGAAAAACTCCCTTCAAAAAAAGTTTGGTGAGCCATTTCTTTACTGATGAGGAACTAATGCTACATAGTTTAATTCTAGACCCCCATTTGACCAAACAAATGTTGGAAGGGTGTTGAGTCTAGTTAAGCCAAATTGTGGGACACAAGGAAAAAATTGAAAACATACAGAGGGACCTAAGATCGAAAAATAAAATGTAGCATGGACACTCATATTTGTAATTTAAGGGGTCATATACATCTTTCATAACTTAAGTGCATTCAAGTTTCAAGGATGTAATATAAAGCCAATATATTATTTATATTTGTTTATTCTTGAAAAATCAAATCAAAATATATCCCTTTCACATAAAGATTACATTAAACAAATACAGTGTTTAATGCTGTCAAATACATTGCAAGGACTTTTGCACAATGAGATAAAACCAAACAATTATGTCCTGTCAAGTGCTCGCTTCTTGATAGATTTTGGAATCAATGACGCATTCAATCCGGTATTGCCAAAAGTCACCAAGTGAAGTTATTGGCTTGACTGAGAGGATAGAGAAATGCAATAGTCGTCAAGGATGAGCGATGTAGATTCCAAAGGCACAAGAGGTTTACCAGAAAACAATACTCTCTTCATAGAAAAACATATTTTCAAAATGAAAATGTTGACAATTTAATCCAAAACAGCAACTCAATTAATGAACTAACTGAACAATTTTCTAAGAGACTTTCACTTATTTTCAATTATTTTCAATAGATCTATTCCTAACAGAACTCTCAAAATTAATAGTAAAGAGATAAACCTTGGTTTAATGACGACCTGCGTAAGTTAATCAATAAACGTAATAAATTCTACTACAAATTTAAGAGAAATAATAATCACCAACATTTTTTGCGGTATAAAGAGTATGCATCACAGGTATTAACCGAAATTGAAACTGCGAAACTTGAACATGAGAAAAGAATCTTTAGTATATTAGATGCTAAACCAGGTTGGAAAAGTTACTGGTATATTATTAAAAATTTTATTGGAAAATGTAAAAAATACTCATATTCCCGTTATCAATGACATTAATAACATTCCAAAAACCCTTAGCATTGACAAAGCAAATATTTTTTAGACCATTTTGTAGAGAAATATCACATTAACGAAGAACTTCCAGAGGTACCCTTTCAAAGTAGAAAAACAACTTATTAAATAACATACTTGTGACTGAAGATGAAATTATCCAAATTTTAACATGTTTAGATCCCCTTACTGATTATTTGCAGTATAATGATGAACAAGACACTCCAATAATTGTTGGCATACATCTTGTTCCCGGTATAACGATTACAACTCACACCCCAGAAATGAAGACAAACAAACGATTCCTTAATGAGGGTTCAGTCATTCAGATACAACTTTTGGAAATCAAGGTTTTTATGTGACAACAGTAGCAACTCAAGATTTATCTGATGCAAGAGACTCCACTGGATGTTCTCCATAATATATTAGCCTATTATGGTGTACAATAGCCTATATGGTGTTAAACGTATTTTGCCTTTACATGGTGTTAATTAACATGGAGTAAATAGAACATGGGGCTTTAAAAACATTGTTCCACTTGTGATGTGTCCTACTGCATTTATTAAACATACAATATTTCTATTTACAGAGTTCTTTTCAACAACATACCCCAGGGACATGTATCACATGCCATGCAACAATAAAGATTGATTTAACTTTTATAGCGTGTACCAACTACATACATATACCTAGAAGGTGGTGGGTGTAAGAGGTCCCATAAGCATACATATAATGCCAAAGGTGAGGTTGTACTTGTCATTGGACAGAGAACCATGAAAATTCTCGATATCATCATCCTTAACAGCTACTTTAGCATCTGACCCATATGTGCAGGTGATGGCCAAACTCCTCCTGTGCACACATGTAGCAAGAACCATGAGGATTCCTCAAATCAATGGAGCACCAGGGTGCCCTTATGGCCTTCAATGAGATAATAACTAGTGATTCACTGATACAATTAATAGCTTTAAATGTACAATTGCGTTTAGTACAGTTTATCAAAAAATGGTGGTAACTGAAACTCATGATTTTCTGTATTTTATATTCATAGGCTGGTTTTGGTTCTGGTTAGTGGTACTGGTAACATGGTAATACTACAAATATCCAATTTTTGAGATTATGGATATGTTAGTTAGATACTAGATTGCCATTTCATTTTAAGGTTGCTATGTACTTTTAATAAAGTTTTATATTTTAAAAACTATCCTTCATATTTGATTATCTGATTAAAGAAATAAAACAAAATTCTCATAAAACCTACCAGTTACACTAGGAAGGCACAAAAAATGCTAAGCATTAATTGTGCTTGCATTCCCTTTGATTCCATGCCCATCTGCTTGCAGCTATAGGCTTCATCACTATTAGAATTGTAGGCTTTAGCTATGAGAAACAAACATAACATTTCTTTAAGATTCATTGCCCAGCTGCTTGCAGCTATAGGCTCGAGTCATTATTGGAGTTGTCTTATATTGCTGGCGCGGACTATGGGAGGTTTGCACAAAACAAACATGGTGACCAGATGATTCTTTTGCCCAGCTGCTTGCAGCTATAGACTCAGCAGTGGGCTTTTTTCAGGGAAATCCTTTATTTTAATTTCTATTACGTGATATTTTCCAGGGAAACCCAAACAATGGTGCACTAAATTTCCAAATTGGTTTGTGAAATTTGATTAGATTTTTCGCTTTATTTATGAGCTGTGCTTGTGTTTTGTCTTATTTTTGTCTTATACATATGTGTGTGTACGTTGCACTTATGTTTGAGCATACATATGTACAATATATACTACTGTGTTTGAATTATGTATCTATTACAACTGTATATTCAGTATACATCCTTTCTTTAGACTAACCTTTAGACTCTGTATCCAATATTTTAGTCAACATATAATGAATGTCACTGAAGAAGCCAGAGCCCACTGCTGAGTTAGAAAAACATCTTAAGCCAAGTGATTACACAACACCAGGCTGTGTCAAAGTTAACATCCCTGCCAGATTTTGAAATAAACTCATTTTATGACCTTACAAAAAATCTGTGGTCTAGAAGATTTTAAAATATTTTGTAATTCAATGTGTAAAAAAAGTGAAACCTGGAAATTCTGGCATAACTTTATTCATGTTAACTGTTTTGCATATGTTGGATTTTATATAGCTATGCGTAGTAGTAATTTCTCTCTTAGAAATTATTGTCTTAAACAGATGGCACCATTGTTTCATGTCACAAACTTTACATTTTATTATAAACTTATTCCTCAACACTTGGCAGATTTACAAAGATTTCCGCCATTCATAGTGGATCATTTCAAGCAGAGCTGCTCAATGAATATATCTGGATCATATTTCAATTGTCTTGCATTTGATGAACACATGAGTGTTGTATTAATAAAGATTCAAAAAATGCCCTTACAACATCTGATATAAGTGTATCACAATTTGTTAACTACATTCCTCATCGTTCACTTTTACTTACCAATCTCTATAACCAACTCCCAAAAACAATTGAAAAGAAAAATTTATATGATGAGTCTTCAAATTATTTTAAACTGACACATGATCAAAATCTTAAGGCATTGTGTTTGGAAATCCAAGAATCTAGACTCTTTGAAATTGACAATCTTTTTTCACTTCAGCACATTTTTTCAAAAATAATTGCTACACCAGAACAGAGAGACTGGCTTTTATCATTCAGGAAAGATGGTAGTGACTTACTTTTGGCCTTTATTAAATGTTGTATCATGAATGATTCCCAGACAAAGACTTACTGAAAGACCAAACACGCATATCATTTTGTTTGCAGCGCCAATTAACGCATGCAAAATATACAGGCAAGCCTATTGAAAAAAAAATTAGATGCCTTTCAAATATCCTTTAAGTATTTCTGTAGTTCAGCGTGATAGTAGTGGCAAGATAACTGATGTTTTGCCATTTCACAATTCAAAAGCTAATACTACATCATTTTTCGAAAATAGATATAAAGACTCCTTAGACAGTATATTATTTTATTCAAATTTTCCAGATAACTTTGTACCAGAGGCATACATTATTGATGCAATGTCATTTATATATCAGATCAGGCCTTACAGAGAAATTCATACTGATTTCTTAGGATATTCAGAATAGTCTTTAAAAACTCCTAAATCTGTTGAAAGGGAAAGACGAGACAATGTTGTTTTTGATTCTTTTACTATTTCATCAATTCAAGACATAATTCCAAGCAATTGGCAGGAATTTCTTAGTAATTGCCAAAATAAGAAAATATTTGTACACTACTTTAGTGACACTATCCTTAAAGTTCACCAACTTTCAAACAGCTCTGTTCCTCTCTCTGTTTCTGGAGGACTTGCAGATGGTGAGCTATGTAAGGTTTGTGTATCAAACTCTATATGTTTATCTCCCCTGTATCAATCAAATAGTATGGAGGGAGATTTCAGAATTTGGCTTCATGCTCATCTTGTATCAAAAAGTAACAATCTTATATTTTCGAAAGATACCGATTCTTACATGATAAGCCTTCCTCTTGATTTTGAAAATAAAAGAGTCCTTATAAATATTTGGGGTTAAACATCAAATGAGCCAATGCACCATGGTACCAATTCTCTTCAAAATTTAACATAATATACTTAGTTTTTAATTTGTATGGATTTGTATGTGAAGTGCATTTGCATATGTTGCTTCTTTTTTATTCCAGTTGATAAGAGCACTCCAGCGTGTGACACCAAGATTCCAGGGCTTGGGTCTTGAGAGTGGCTCAGGAAAAGGGGATTGAGGCAGCCCTGGCTCTGGTGACGTCCTCAGTCAAACAGGACAACAAGTCAAAAAGAGGCATCGATGATATCAAAATCCATGCTGCCGTCTCTATCATTATCAATGGGAAGGAACAAGAAGAGCATGTATATAAGACATGATAAGACATGCTTTACACACAGCAGAAGTCAAATGCAATAAATGTTTACTAATTATTTCTGAAAATCCATACATGAATTTTGCTGAAATATTCTTAGCTGTTAAAGATTTGAGCGACCCCTTGATATTTTATGGCACCATCATTTGGAATATGCCTAAGTTCTTAGGATAATACCACCAAACCTTTTGTAGTTACATACCTCCAAAAACACTAACTAATAAAGTCTGTAGACAAAGCCTCTTTAAAGGGACTCTAATAAAGCGCCTGGCTTTTTATTACAGTTAGGAATAGGTTCGCATTCTACCTATCAGAACTGGTCCTGTGATATTGTATTGACAATGTCTGTTTCTTTGACTCTTACAATTTGTTTTATCTTTGTAGGTTTCTGAGAAAAAGGGGAAGAAGACAAAAAGTAAGAGTTTTCCCAATGTTCATTAACAAACTAACATTTAGGGAAATAAATATTTAGATATAAAAGATTGTACATCATTTACAAAAATTAACATTGGCTATAAGAATTTTAAAGGATAACATTCTTATGATGAGGTTTTACATAAGTTCCCAGTCCATTCTCATGCTCATCGCACCTCCTTTCTGCCAAAGAAGTTACTCTGATTTAAGGCTACCTTTTACCTGATCCAGCGGAAGTGTAAATCTGATTGCTTGCATAGACAGCGACTTACAAAAACAAATATGTTTCTGGTGTAGACAAATGACCACAAGGTTGCAGGATAAGGTTGCAGGATAAAATTGCCCTCGAAAATCTTTTTTACAAAGTTTTATTATTACAATGTCTAAATATCATTAAAAAGTTTGAAATATTTGAAATGAATGTAGTACCCTTGTATCTGATGTATATGTTATAATGTACTAGTATTATCTGATAGCACTATTTCGCCTCAATCTTACTATCAAACATGAGACATTATTGGCAAGGGATCCTTGATTATCCTCCTTGATTAAGAATTATAAACAGTCAAAACAGGTCATCATTATGTAATGCACCTAGATACAGGCTCTCCTAATCTTCATTATGCATATATGCTATAGAGGAAAAGGCGGTAGCCAATACATTACGAAGAGAAATACTTAGTGACACATACAATGAAAAAGCCCAAAAAATCTTGGAAAAGGTAAGTTTGGAAATACATGAATTGCAGTAAGCCCTTTAACTGGCTTAATTTATTTTTTAGAGTCAAATGATCCAGGAACTTTATGCATATCAAAACTCTGCTAGTGGAACACCTTCACAAGAAAACACTATCTTTATATTATTTGTTGTCTTTTAGTTATTCTATTCCACCCTGAAGGACCTGTAGAACATGTAGAACCTAAAGAACCTGAAGAACATGTAGAACCTAAAGAACCTGTAGAATCTAAAGAACCAGTTTGCTGCTGCTGTTTGGATGATTTTCATTTCATGTGCTGTTATTGAGAGTGAAGAGTCATAATTGATACGCAAATATTTTTTAACCTTATAAGGAAAATGTTCAACACTTCAGTGGCTCTCAGTCTGCGATTTGTTCGCGAGTTTGACCACCACAAGCGGCCACGGATCGTACATCAGTGGCAAGTCCAAATGATCCACAGATGAAAGCATGTTTGGACGCTACGGGAACTACCCGGGGTTGCACCTATTGCATCGTGGAAAGGAATTGGTGACCGACGCTTGGGCCGAGTTGATTAATCAATACACCTCTCCCCGCCTCCCGGTGGATTCAAGCATGCAAAAAAGCTGCGCTACTGACCTGGGAATTATCCCCAAAAGGCCCTTTTCAGGGCCACCTATCTATTTCAAAAGAGAGATTAGTTATAATCATCCAGCTTTGATTTTGGATTTTACAAACTAAACATGAGGTCGAGGACAACAAGTACACCTAGATCCAATGAACCTAGAAATCAACAGAACAAACCCTCTAGCCGTATGAGACCTCCAAGTACTGGTAAGAATCTCTAGCCACAATTCTCTTCTTTTTAGGCGAATATTTCTTATTTTTGTGAGAGAAAATGATTGAGACAATTACCGTATTAAGAAATTTAGATGTCATGTGCAGAACTAAATTATCACCAAAAAGATGAGTGACACTTGTACTTTCCCTCTATTATCACAATATATTAGGAGTTCAGGTAGATCTAGTCAAATTTGGTCCTGGTTTCAAGCCAAGTATAGACTCTAATTCCTAATGGTAAAATAAATTGATATAAGCTTACTTGCATTTATTATATAATACACCTATATTTGTTTCAGTTCCTCAAGCCAGGAGACCTCTGCCATCGGAGGGGTTTGATTTTCAAAAGTATGTGGTGGAAAAACTTGGGGAACTCACCTCGGATAAGACTGCTGAAAAGAAAGCCGTATCTCAGCTAAGCGAAAAAATGGAGGACAATAACAAGAAATTAGTGGAACAACGCGAAGACCTGAAAGCTTTGCCACAAAATAGGAGGAAGATAATCGTGACTCAAAAGATTGCTGTAAGTAATTCACTAAATATTCTGTACAGGGTGTCAATATAATGTCTTTCCAATTTACAAATGCAGAAAGTATACCTCTAAAACTGTTAATATTTAGTTAAAGGGAACTTTCAACAACACCCACCATGCTATCTGACCCAAACTAAAAAAACAGCAACTCCACGGAGTAGCAAATCCCACCGAACGGCAGTTGAGTTACCAAAGATTACGAAAATGAAAAATGGCAGCCATTCTGAAGATCAGAAAGAATAAATATGTTTTGGAAAGTTGTGACATAAACAAACTTGCCCCGCCTTTTTGTTGTTTCGGTTGCTATAGCAACCATAACTATGGCCAATCAAATAGAAGACGCTTTAAATTCAAAGAATAAAGGTGAAAAGGTTTGGGCTACAAACTCTGAAAATTTCATCAAGATTGGTGCAATAAAATTACAATATCTTTCACCTTATTTATTGAACACCCTGTATATCTAATTCTGCCTTTAAACTTTGTCTGGGGCCTTTAAAGAATTGGTGTGCGAGAAAAAAATATTACCCACATAATATTAAACATCACAAACTTCAAAGGAAACACCTAGCTTATTAAACTTACAGTAAATCTTGACTGAGTGAACATATCTCTCAAGGCCCTGCTTCTAACATGAGCTCATTGCTCACGATGTTAGCGGGGCCTGGATAGTCCCCGTGAACAATTTACAATGCTTTCATTATGCCACATTTTGATTACTGTGATATAATTTACGGTAAAGCTTCAAATTTTAAACTTCAGTGTTTAGATAGATTGCACTACAGAGCAGCATGTTTGGTTTGTGGTGTTATACATGGGTCAAACACTGCTTCTGTTCTAAGTTCCTTAAACTGGAAATCCCTATCAACTAGAAGAGATGAGCATTATAAAATGTTTATGTTTAAATGTAGGTACAATTCTCATCCACCTTTCATTTGTGAATTACTTCAAACCTATGAAAATACTCAGGCTAGGCAACTGAGAGATACAAGACATTACTTAATTCCTACAAAAGCTAGCAACTCATTCCGGAGGTCAACTATTTTGAATGGAATAAGAATATGGAACAATTGACACCTTGACACGAGAAGAGGTCAACCGATATCACACTTCAAAAGATTAGTAAGAGATTATAGGAGCCCTGTCTCCATGCTACCCACTACCAAAATGGTAAACGAAATGCCTAGAAATGTTGAATCTGCTTTTAACAAACTCAGAATGGGTCTTCTTTTAAAATCACAGCTATATGCTCATAATTTCACCAGTGTTAGTGATCCCTTTTGTAAATGTGGATTACCACAAACACCTTCTCATTTTATCTTAAAATGTCCTCTGCTTGTAAACGAGCGTGAAACTTTATTTGCAGGACTGCGAACTTCAGATCTTCATCTTTTGGTTCAGAATTTGAACACAGTTGACAAAATTCATTTTCTTTTGTATGGTGATGAATAATTAGATAATTCATTAAATGGAAAATTAATAGAACTTATGAGTCATTTTGTTAATCAAAGTCTGAGCCAAATTGATCGGTTTAGCTAATTTTTGCATGCATGTGTTAACACATCCCTGGCCCATGGGATTATAGTTTCTTATATGAGTGAAAACATTACTTTGATTAATTTTAATGTATTCCTATTCATATTGTCTAAAATTGCCGCTAATGTTTTTTTTATAAAACTTTGGCAATCAATTGCATGTATTCTATTGTTTACTAAAGGAATAAATTTATGTATAAAAGAAAAAAAAAATGTTGGAGATTATAACAATATGTGACCACTTTCACTTGTGACATACATCGCCAAATTAAGTAGTGCCAAATTAACCCAATCTACAGTATTGATTTGCAAAGATGCTAAATCTGAGTCTGTTTTGTTCACTCTCAAAGGTTTTGCTGTTTTGCATTTTCTCGTGACTTTCCAAAAATTGAATCTTTGAAGTTACCTACAAAGGAATTAAAAATAACAGCGGATTATATAAAAATGGACTGTAACAAATACCCGGATTTGTTGGTTTTTAAAAAAAATATTTTTTTTGATATCACTTTTTATGCCCAGCATAAAACATGATGTCCCATTTTATGCTGGCATAAAAAGTGATGTCCCATTTTATGCTGGCATAAAAAGTGATGTCCCATTTTATGCTGGCATAAAAAGTGATGTCCCATTTTATGCTGGCATAAAAAGTGATGTCCCATTTTATGCTGAGCATAATTTATGCTGGTATTATTTAGTAAGTGATGTTAAAGGTGGTTCAAGATTTCAGACCCATCTTTCTCACATAGATTGCTGAACTTATTTTAGGTAAGAATTCCTAATAGAATTAAGAATTAATAGCTGAAACTGTTCTGTTTGTCCTAGCAAACAATATCCCAATATGCATTTGAAATTCATTTTTGTCTATATGTGTTGACAGTCTGTGATGTCATCATCAATCATCACAATGGGAATTAGGTGAATTCTATCTGTGACAGTGAGATTATCTATGATGTCACATAGTAGTTTGATTTCTAAGAAATGTGGCAGAGTTCTATCTATGACAGAGATGCTTTGTGATGTCATCATGAATTATCTCGTTTCCATTGTGATGTTTGATGATGTCATCAGAGTACTTTGTGATGTCATCGTGAATTACCTCATTTCTATTGTGATGATTAATGATGACATCACAGACTGTCAACAAATAGACAGAAGAAGTTGAACTACAAGTTGGAAAATTGTTTGCCAGGGCAAAACAACTCAGTTTCAGCTAATAATTCTTAATTCTATTAGGAATTCTTAACTAACAATGGTTCAGCAATCTATGCCAGAATGATAGGTCTTAAATCTTGAGCTACCATTAAACATCACTTCCTAAACAATACCAGCATAAAATGGAGTATCTCTTTTTATGCTCAGCATAAAATGGGACATCACTTTTTATGCCAGCATAAAATGGGATATCACTTTTTATGCCAGCATAAAATGGGACATCACTTTTTATGCCGGGCATAAAAAGTGATATCAAAAAATTACTTTTTTTAAAAATCAACAAATCCAGGTATTTGTTACAGTCCATTTTTATATAATCCGCTGTTATTTTTAATTCCTTTGTAGGTAACTTCAAAGATTCAATTTTTGGAAAGTCACGAGAAAATGCAAAACAGCAAAACCTTTGAGAGTGAACAAAACAGACTCAGATTTAGCATTTTTCTCATGTTGCAAATCCTTGACTCCTATTGGTTAAGATTGTTTTGGTCAAGTGAATAGACACAGTATAAAAGAGTTCTGATGTAAGAAACAGCATGATTTGAAAAGTTCTATCACACGTCAACTTACTCATTTCTAAACTACAATGGCAGAGATGCTTGGCTATGGAGCCCATGGTCAGGTGGAGAGGTCCGGAGACCTTGCAATAAAGTACACAACAACACCTGAGGTATGTGCACTCACAAAGCATCTTCTACACTCTATGTGCTCTCTGACGTAAAGGGGAGATTAATGCTGATTCTCCACTGTTTTGCCTGGACTCATAAACCCTTCATGGGGAGGCCCTCGAGCAAGCAGAATGAATCTAACCCTTCCTAGGAGACAACAATACATAGAGCGCATCTGACATGCATCTACACACACAAAAATCCGCTAACTTTATTTTTTATGAGAAAGTTTACAAAAATCAATTAATGAAATGAAAAAGATGCAAGTAGAAATAATCTTGATTTACATCATTAAAAACTCAAAATTCAAAGTGTTTATCAACTTTGAAAAATTAATTTTCTTTGAAATGTGACTTCTAGGTCGGGGAGATTCCCCTTAGACATCCACATGCTGAATCCATGCTGAATCTTTTAAATCAACTGAATTGTCCCTATGTTGTGGCAGAAGAACTAGCCGTTTGATTGTAGTTTGAAGAAGTTATGAAATGAAACATGTGAATTCGTAGAAATTTCTTGGTGTCGTCTGCCATATTGGATTGCATTCAAAAATAATCTCACTTGACCAGTACGTTTCGATGTTAAAATGTGTTTAAAAGCATTAAATATGGAATCTTCTGCATAATAACTTAAAGATGAACTCTATGATCGAAATTATATATACGACGGCGATGTATGATAGCGATAATGTGGCAAAAATGGTGATTCTAGATTGAAAATAGTGCGTGACATCATAAATAATGCGTTCATGATTGGTTCCTCTATAAAAGAGAGAGGCACGGAATTTGAACTGTCTTTGGTATTGGCAATTCAGATTGGCAACACATACTCTGAATGGTGAGAGTCACTGACAGTCCGCGACTGCCCTATTAATATGATTTGTAATATAATTTTCCGTCCCAAGTGTGTGTGAATGTTTGGACTTGTGTTTGAAATTGGTTTTGATGACATTTTGGTAGTGTTCTTTGAATAATTGTGTGTAGAAGTCCGCGACTGGTCTGCGACTTTTGGTAGAAAAGTCAACGACTTTTGGATGATTGTTTGAATTGTAATTCCTGATAGATTTACATAACCCCAGTGTATGGACATTGCTTGAAATTGAGTTTGAAGATATTGTTGAAGTGTTATTGGATGTTTGTGCATAAAAGTCCGCGATTGGTACGATATTTGTTAGAAAAGTCCGCGACTTTTGTTAGAAAAATAAGTAAACACATGTACATTCACAAAAGTAATACAGGGTGACACAAAAAAGCGCAACCAACATAATGTTAAACATTTGCCCAGAAAACTCGCAAGGGATCAACTTTAACATCCCTTCAAAATGCAAAACATTTTAGGAGAACTCACCATTTTATTCTCCAATCATGGGAAGCAATTTACTTTGAACAACTGAGGTCATTCAAGCAACATTTAGGCTTTTGAACACAATAAGATCTAGTGAGCCTAGAAAATATTGTTGCAAGTATATTCAGGACTTTGCAACCAAGAACTTACATTTTTAAGAATCATTTGCTTCAAAATAAGTTTGGTGAAAAATGACTTCAATCATTTTGGGGATGCCTTTGAATATTATGTTTCCAATGTGTCATAGGACAGTGTGCCATGCTTATAGTATTCACATACCAAATATGAACAAAATCGCTCCACTACTTTTCGAGTTATAGTAAAATACGTTAAAATGGCGGCCATTTTTCAAAAAAAAATTCAAAATGGCCGCCTTGTACCAAAAGTGTCATAGGACAGTGTGCCATGCTTATAGTATTCACATACCAAATATGAACAAAATCACTCCACTACTTTTCGAGTTATAGTAAAATAACGAGTAAAGGCCGCCATGTGCTTTTTTAATATCTACATTTGTAGCTTTATTAATGTCCTTTATAATTTTTTTACACTAAAAACATATTTCTATTACATATTGCACCTAAATTACTGTAAAATCTGTACAAAAAATGAACAACAGTATTTGAGTTATTGCCCAGACGGACGTACGTACGGATGGACGGAGGCGTTCCCTATATCCCTCCGACCTTCGTTCGATGGGATAATTAATGCAACTTGGATAACCTATCCAGGAAGGCCATAGACCAATCAAATGTTGTGGTAAGGAGTGTTTTTATATAGCCAAGACACTGAAGTAGCCCCTGCCTGTATAATCAGCAACAAGAAGGAAAATCGCAATCATTTCTTTCAAGTCCAGGGTTGTATGGCCATTCTGAAGCGTCCATGGTGTGACTACATTGTAAGGACACAGTCGCCATATCAGCTGCACTTTGAGAGGGTACAGGCGGATACAAACCTCTGGCAGCCTCTCATTCTGCCTAAGTTGACAGCATTTTACAACATTTGTCTTCTCCCTGAGTTGGCTCGTTCAAGAGAGGGAAAATACCCTGGAATCCGAGAGGCACCCAAATGGCTGGATGCCAGTAAAGCAACATAATAGCATCCACCATATTCAACCAACTTTACACCAAATGATTTCTACTTCTTTGCTGAATCAAAGTAGGACTTCAGAGGACATGCATTTGAGAATACTCATGCCATGTGTTAAACTGACTTCAGAGATGAGTCAAGAAGAATTTTATGAAGAATTGGTCAGGAGGCACAGAGTTTGAACTTACATTAGTAAAGAAACAGACACCTGTGAGTGAGACACTCATATATCTACGTGTGATATCACGATTTCCTTCACACCATATTGAGCAAAATGGAAACTTGAACAAATATCAAATAATAAGGAGAGAAGTGTTATGGCAATCAACATTGCACAGGGCACTATGGCAGGATGAGTGTTTGTTCCAGTGAGATACATGTAGGTTCAATTTTTGTAATTTATTCATGTTCAATTTGTTATAGCCTCTAGATTATGCATATATAAGCACAAATGCCAAAGGGAAGGGCGACTAAAAACTTTAAAGAAACCCAACAAGAAAAGTAAACTGTAAGTGTAAATCTGTCATAAGAATAGTAGACCCTATATATCCCAAAAACCATGATCTAACGTGAAAAGAAACAATGTCTAACATCCCCCCTCCAATTGAGAACCAATATCAAAATCCAGGACCAGAGCACCAAGGGACATTTCATTCATACTGAAGTCATTACAATACATGTTGAAAAAAATGATAGCCAAAGTTGTAGATACTAGTACTCATAAAAGATACAGTATTCAGTCTCAAATGATGTGGGATAGATAAAATCCAGTAATGAATATTATATAAGATATGTACAAGACAAAATACATAATGGACATGGCATACACTAAAGTATTTTCAAGATAAAGAAATTATACATGAAGAAATCAACATTTTTTTTAGTTTTAGATGGAGTAAACTTTGTGTGATACATAAAGTTTGCTGGGATTGACAGTCCATTATCATGAGATGCAGATGGCTTATATGACATTGCAATTAAAGTGCTGGATAAAACAGGACTGAATATGGATCAACTACAACGGATGCTTGTTAGCATGGGCAGTTATGTTAGGAAAGATGAATGGTGTTGCTACAAAATTCCAGTCTCTACAACCATCCTTGTTGGTTGTTGGTCATACACTGTCTTGCACACCGGTAAATATTATAGATGAGAAACATTTTTTTTAAATCAGGAAATTCCACTTAACCAATATATTTTCACTCATTCTTAATAACTTCAGCTTTTTACATTAACATTTATGTGATAGAATATTCAGTTGAAAGTACAATTGCATACTTCATGTACTTCTATATATTCCATAGATTGGAGTTGGCGTATCGTGATTAATCAAGAAGAATGCCCTCTTTGATAGAGCCACTGTCCTTTTACTGGGATTTTACTATTATTATCACAACAGCCAAAAGCAGCGTAAGAACCTACTTACAACTTTTGGTGCCCTTGGATTGACGCAAGAGTACCTACAAGAGTGGGTGGTACAAGATGGATAGGCCACTTGCTTTTAGCAGTCCAGACATTCATAAAGGGTTACAAAGAATACATCGCTCATCTTAGTGATGTTGTTCAACAAAAGAAAGGACAGGTATTTATATATTTTTATATGGATCAACTTGTTCACATTCATTCATTCATAGTACATTTATGTATATATATATATATACACGATTTGTGAATGTTGAATGTAGTCTCGAGAAAAATTCCTTCTCGAGCAGAGTTGCTACAACCATAAGGAATAAGCCAATTAAAATTTAACAATTTCTTCTCTACATCCTCATTGAACTTAACTTGCTGGCATAATGAAACCGATGTCTGATTTGATGGTAACTTGTTGACCAGCAATTTTATATAAAGTATATGTATCTGATGCACTCTCGTCTTAATGTTTATAAATGCATTTGAATTATCATGTTGTTATATGCAATTTTCTTTATGCATTATTATGTATGTAATATTTACCCAATCTTAGATTCAAATTAGTTGTTCCAGGATAACTTTTTCCACTTTTCTTTTGATTTTCAGACAAGGACCTGGAGATCCTCAGGGATTAAACACCTCACAGTGGAGTTGTGTCACGAATGATATATTATCTGATGAGGAATTAGATGAAAAAACCAATATCATTACGACCGTCCACCTAGGTGGCATTCAGAAAATTGAAGGAAAAACTCAAACACATCATTGGATATTGCCTGACAGACAGAAAAGACAGTGTGCTGTTCGTAGCCAGCTGATATCAATCACACACAGATATCACCACAGATATCAATCACACTAATTTTATACCACTGAATAATAACGAAGATGATTTTGAAGAGCCATACATGCCATTTGAACAACTTGCACCAGGAGTGCCTTCTGATCATGTCGATGTAGATGACTGGTGTAACATTATATGTAACAGCCTCCGCGATAAAGAGACAGAGAGACAAGAAAGAAGACACAAGAGAGGGCGAGGAGAAGAGAGGCGGAGAAGGTGAAAGAGTTAGAGAGAAGGAAAGTGGAATGAGAGAAGAGACGAGAGAAGATAGAACAGAAGAGACAAGAGGAGGAGAGGATGGCACAGAAGAGATTCCCACATATTTCCATATAAGTCAGCGAAAAATGTGAAACTTTTTAAACATGGTAAAGGAGATCAGTGTTTGCATATCATATACATAGTGGTCAACAATACACCTGGATAGTCAGCTGTACTTCATAATAAATGTGTTTTTAAATTTTACAGATTTTGTATTTGTGAATTGTATAATCCCCATGTGTTACAATAGTAACCAACATTGCAATTGCATTGAGGATTTCAGGATACAATGCTACTTTTTTCAGCTTCCATAAATCTAAACTTTATTCAAAACCAGCATCGATGCCCTCAAAGCTGAGAACATCAAGCTCAGAGCAGATGTTGAATGTTGAACGCTGAAGTGTCCACCTTGTAAAGATGTAAATAAGTGTGGACCCTGATAGTAGACCTTATAAAACTCCTGACCCAATGGCCCAATGGCATGAGGAAGTTCTGGTCAATTCATATAAACCATTGGGATCACATTCTCCATTTAGCCATCTCATTATCGAGGGGCTGTATAATTTGCAGAACCCCACTACATCTGATCGACAAAGTGTGTGAAACCTAAAAGGCCTTGGATTGTACCTGAATATAGAATTTAGTAATCCTTTATGCTGTAAAATCACATATGTTACAACTGGGAAGGAAGAGGAAGGAAGACAAGGACAAGACGACAAAGGACTTCAAACGACCAAGCGTACACACTGACAACAGACAATACAGGATGGAAGATTCGGGTCGTCATGGACATTTTTAAGGACAAGACGGAACTAGACAATTATACTATACCAAGGAAGAACATATTAACGACGGAAGAGAGCTTAGACATGGAGTTACAGGGGAGAGTGAACTATTAGTATATTATGCAGTATATTATTTCAGGAAGACCAATTGAAACTGTGGTATTAACTTCAATAATTTGTTGCTCAGGTGCATGTATTACAAACAGTATATCCACTCAGATTCTCAGACATAAGAAATGGTTACCAGCAGCTTGATGACATTAGACACAGTAATTATAGAACACATCCGTTTGGATTTTAAACCATTTCTAGATGACTGCCTCTTCACATGGCTGATTAGTGACAATGAGTTGAACATTTTTCTTAACATTCTAAATGCGATAAACTCAAATATAAAATTCACGAAGTAAAAAAGTTATACTCAAATACAGTTCTTGGACCTTTTTACAATTAAGGATGGGAGTAAACCAATAACAGATACTTTAAATCTCAGACATAAAAGAAGGGAAACTCATTGATTTTGGCCTATCCTCTTCACTCACAGCCTCTGGTCTTCGAGAATGGAATGGCAGCAGGATGCCCTTGGATAACACCCAAAGTTCAGGAAGGAACACCAGCATCCGTCCAAAGTGATCTGTATTCACTTGGGAATCTCTAAGGACATAGGTTCGGTAACATTTAAACTGTTCCTTTATTACTAAAGATCACTTGGCTGTTTCCTTGACAGATATTTTATACTTGACGTAAGTCCAAACATACACAATATGCCATATTGCCATATGACCAATATGACCTCAGGCATGTCAGGTATGGTTTGTATTTTATTGTAGGATATTTCAGCTGCCTGAAATAATGGATAGCAATATTAAATAATAGTACATGTTACCCGGTTACCCTGTTTTTACACAAACCCAATACTGAAAATTGGTTTCCAATCAGGCACAGTAATGGCTGCTGAATGGTCATAGATCAGCCATGTGATCAATTAAATGACCAACACAAAGACTACGCATGTAAAACTGAGTAAGGGCCTAATACTGTGCTGATTGCTAATTGTTCCTTCGACTGCACAACCACTGGAATTTCAAAACCAATGGCGCAACCACTATTAAAATGAACGAAAAGCGTGATTTCCATGTGTGGTTGTAAAAGTTCGCCTATTTGTTAGTATCCAGAAGTACAGATAGAATTTGAAACCAAAAACCAAGTGAATATTGAAAAACAAAAATATTTTCCAGGCCGCTATTGTCCTACATTTTTCATTTATGGCTTATATATGAGGATATTCCAGGATATTTTGACAATAAAATACAGAAAACTGCATGTGCATTGCATGCCCACAACTCTCGTATTATTTAATCAATTTAAATTGGATAAAAAGTGACTGAAACTTACCAAATTTATGAACATTTTCAGTATATTTTTAAAACCGGATATGATAAATCAAACCACAATGGAATGAAATTTTAAAATATTTCTTATTTGACGTGACATCTATTGGTGGCTGAAAAGAAAGTTACACAGCGAAAAATGGTATAGTATCCGATAGTTTCCGTTGGTATCTCAAATCCCGTATATTTGTAGTATCCTGGAATATCCTAAAATATACCAATACTTCAAATATTCGGAAATATCCTTGAAAGAATATTTGTGGATACTTTAAATATCAAACTTTCAACATATCCGAATTAAGGATATTCCAGGATACTTGTAGCCCACGTATCCAAAAATATTTTTGAGTATCCGTATCATTAAAACATATGAACAATGTTTTTGCTATAAATCAAACAACAAAGGCCTACATGACCTGAAGCAAATACTTGTAAGTTACGTATCATAACTAAATTAATGCAATCCTTATGAAATAAGTTTCTTTACGTTGTATAAAAAATAATCAAATATAATTAAAATGAGACGGGGGGGGGGGGCGGAGGGGGAGTAAATGTCTATAAAGTGAAAATCCTTTACACGAATTCTTGTATTTGAGAAATGAACTCAGTAACTTAGTAATGTCTACACCTCTAAATGAAAAATTGGGAAATTTTGAATCAATCGGACTTTTAAGTATCATCTCTTGTCTTATATACATATAGTCCCCACTCCGTCCCCCCCCCCCTCCGTCCCACTTTCACGATCACCGGGCGTGAAAAAGAAGTCTGCTTCAAGGCCTCGGAGACGGTATTCTATCCGTATTTGTACTTTCCCGGGTTTTCTCATCGTTATATTACACTGGAAGAAATGACTAAAATCTCAGAAAGAGGCTGACTTCCGATCGTTAAATTTTTCAAAAGAAGAAGGGAAAACGTAATATAAATCGTCTAAAATCTATCGTTTTATTTGTGCATCTCAATATATAATATTGACGCTGAAGATCTTTAGTTATCGAAGATTTTGTTTATTTGGACGATAACGACAATTACAATGGTAAACTTCACTTTCAACTGAGACAGAGACCCAATGCATTGATCATTTTGAATAATGGGGAAATTTTCATACACCATCTCCTTGCGATATGGACTTTCCTGAGACTCGATGAGGAGCGGGATGGGGAGATATATGTTATGAGATTCACCACACCATAGGCTCTACCTATGCCACCGCCATACATTTACAAGGGATGAACCGTAGAAAAGAGTCTGTGTGGGCCAATGCTTTGAAGGTATATAATTTTCATGCATTCATTTAGTCACATCTTATTTTTCCACGATGAATTCTTCCTTTCGCCTACATCTTTTATATTTTCACAAATAGAAATATTCCTCAAGCGCGAACATCAGTTCTGACATCACAAACTAAGAATAAGATCCTTTCACGCGAACCACGATTCTCACACCACGATGCAAAATTCTTATTCGCAATCCACCATTTCCTCGCTCCCAAACATAATTATGTCTTCACTCGCCCACAGAGATCCGACATCACAAATAATTTGTGCATCTATGTGTGGTTCGCAATGTCGCATCTCTGTGCACAAGTGAAAAAATATGTTCGGGAGCGACGAAATGGTGGTTCAGTTCCCGAGCAAAGGTTTCACATATATGAGAATCGTGATTCGCATTCCAGGCCCCTGACTTCCACTTGACAATATGCTATGTTACTTTGTGTTGCTTGGTGTCACAAATTCATCCATTTATTTTGATTCCATGAATTTCCAAGCTTTGAAAATGTGTGACATTATACATATTCCATTTCAATGTTGTTACAGGATGACACTTCATCTGAAGAAATGGACTGAACAAGGACACCATTAGCTTCATACACAAATCACTGGGTACTGACGACTGAGGGCGGAAGTAAAGATGCAGCTGAAGTCCAAGTAAGGGATTATGGGTAGGCCTGTATCATCTATCATTACCCCTAGAGTATGAATGGGGGTGTATATGTAGTTCGAGTAAACATACTTTACTAAGGATTATGATAGATGTAGATGTAAAGATCCATCTTGTCAAAATATATAGAAACAAGTGTAAATAAAATATACGATTTTCCATGTTTTGTTATAACCATCATGTATAATTAGCACTGATAATCTCATATTACAAAGGAGATAAAATATCAAATTATGCATCACTACACTCCCAATAAGTCAAGATGTCATTCAGCAATAGTAATTTTTTAGTTAAACAAGGATATTGAGACATATAGCCACCATCCACTAGGGGTGGAGGTGTTTCCAAAACTAGTAGCATGCAAAAGTTACCATGAGTACAGTATTAAGTATGTATTTATGAGTTTGACTATATAACAGAATAAAAACATGTGTACATTTTTATTTTCTTGTTACAATAAAAAAAAAGAATGTACAATAAAGTCTTTCTATTTCAGGACACTATACCCACTACCCATTGACCAGGCGGAAAAAGACAATTTGCAGAGAGAGAGAGAGAGTGCAGCTCATGTACATTGTAGAACAGAACAAAGTTTATATGTGAACAATATTTGTGAGGAGAGAATGTGGATAGGATGTTGCTTTCACAAATCGTGAAGACATTCAGTCGTTCATGGATAATATAGATTGGGTTAATTTGGCGCTCGCTTTAATTTGGCGAAATTGAAAACTTCGCCAAAATAAATCTTCGCCAAAATTTGATACTCAGGGAAAAACTAGAAAGGAAAAGCGCGGTATAGTAGCAGCATCGATCGAGGTGCAAATGTGAAGGATGATCTCACAAAACTGTACAAATGTGGTGAATATCTCTGCATATCCGCCAAATTAAATAGCCGCCAATGTGCCAAAAATGGCAACATCGCCAAACTGAGTAACGCCAAATTAACCCAATCTACAGTAGTTCTATTCATCTACATAGAAAGGCACACACATTACACACAACTCTGTTCTAGTATCAAGGGGCAGATTTATTAAAATCATACATCTCCAAGAATAACCACACACATTACACGCAACTTTGTTCTAGTTTCGGTTCGGAGGAGGGAAAGATTTATTAAAATTACACATCTCTAAGAATAGCTACACACATATAACACTTAACTCTGTTCTACTATCAGGGGGATTTATTAAAATCATACATCTCCAAGAATAGCCACATATATATTACACGCAACTCTGTTCTAGTATCAGGGGGCAGATTAATTAAAATCATTCATCTCCAAGAATAGTCACACACATATTACACACAACTCTGTTCTTGTGTCAGGTTTGAAGATTTAAAATGATCACACATCTCCAAGAATAGCCACATACATATTACACACAACTCTGTCCTTGTGTCAGGTGTGAAGATTTATAATGATCACACATCTCCAAGAATAGCCACACACATATTACACACAACTCTGTTCTTATGTCAGGTGTGAAGATTTATAATGATCACACATCTCCAAGAATAGCCACATACATATTACACACAACTCTGTTCTTTTGTCAGGTGTGAAGATTTAAAATGATCACACATCTCCAAGAATAGCCACACACATATTACACACAACTCTGTTCTTATGTCAGGTGTGAAGATTTATAATGATCACACATCTCCAAGAATAGCCACATACATATTACACACAACTCTGTTCTTGTGTCAGGTGTGAAGATTTATAATGATCACACATCTCCAAGAATAGCCACATACATATTACACTCAACTCTGTTCTACTATCAGGGGATTTATTAAAATCATACAACTCCAGGAATAGCCACATACATATTACACACAACTCTGTTCTTGTGTCAGGTGTGAAGATTTATAATGATCACACATCTCCAAGAATAGCCACACACATATTACACTCAACTCTTTTTTATGTCAGGTGTGAAGATTTATGATGATCACACATCTCCAAGAATAGCCACATACATATTACACACAACTCTGTTCTTGTGTCAGGTGTGAAGATTTATGATGATCACACATCTCCAAGAATAGCCACACACATATTACACACAACTCTTTTTTATGTCAGGTGTGAAGATTTATAATGATCACACATCTCCAAGAATAGCTACATACATATTACACACAACTCTGTTCTTGTGTCAGGTGTGAAGAATTATAATGATCACACATCTCCAAGAATAAGCACATACATATTACACTCAACTCTGTTCTACTATCAGGGGATTTATTAAAATTATGCATCTCAAAGAATAGCCACATTCACATTACACACAACTCTGTCCTTGCGTCAGGTGTGAAGATTCATTAAAATCACACATCTCCAAGAATAGCCACACGCATATTACACACAACTCTGTTCTTATGTTAGGTGTGAAGATTTAAAATGATCACACATCTCGAAGAATAGCTACATACATATTACACACAACTCTGCTCTAGAATGGGGGGGGGGAGATTTATAAAAATCATACATCTCTAAGAATAGCCACACACACATTACACACAACTCTGTCCTTGTGTCAGGTGTGAAGATTTATAAAGACCACACATCTCCAAGAATAGCCACATACATATTAAACACAACTCTGTTCTAGAATCGGGGGGGGGGAGAGATTTATTAAAATCATACATTTCCAAGAATAGCCACACGCATAAAACACACAACTCTGTTCTTGTGTCAGGTGTGAAGATTTATAAAGATCACACATCTCCAAGAATAGCCACACACATATTACACACAACTCTGTCCTTGTGTCAGGTGTGAAAATTTATAAAGATCACACATCTCTAGGAATAGCCACACACACATATTACACACAACTCTATTCTTGTGTTGTGTGTGAAGATTTATTAAAATCACACATCTCAAAGAATAGCCACACACATATTACACATAACTCTGTTCTTGTACAAGAGCAGGGAGATTTATCAAAATCACACATCTCCAAGAATAGCCACACACATATTACACATAACTCTGTTCTTGTATCAGGGGGAGGGGAAGAATTATTAAAAGCACACATTTCCAAGAAAAGCCACCCATATATAACGCACAACTCTCTTCTTGTATCAGGGGGAAGATTTGTTTTAATCACACATCTCCAAGAATAGCAACGCACACATTGCAGTACACACAACTACAGATTAAAATTACACATCCCCGAGAATTGCCACACACATTGATCACACAATAATATGGCAGCCACAGCAGTACCTAAAACGAAGAAGGTCAAAGTAGAACAACATCCCAAGTTCCTTGAACTGGTCTATACGTCCTTGTGATCTGATGTTTTTATTCTTACATGTATTGTACATTTCATTTGCATTTAATGTATTAATTTAATAAAATAATGAACTGTACATAATGTAAATGCCTCTTTTCGTGTTTAGTTTTTGGGTAATGTGAACGAAAATATCCTTGCTGTATATGTAAAAAATCCCGACCGTATTAATGAATATCCCGAAAATATTCAGAAAGTATTCATAAATATCCGGAAAAATGGTTGAATATTCAGCCGTATTTTTGAGTAACCGAATCATATATTAGTCGTATCCCTAAGTATACGTGAAAAAACGAGATGTATATCAGTAGTATCCAGAACTGTGGATATTTCAGGATATCAGTGTTCCGTCTCTCAATAATATCCGTGAATCTCCAAATTCGAGATACTCATCGTATTTATCACGGATTCTTAAGGATACGTTCCATATTCCTATAATATCTCGCAAGTATCCAGGCAGGATTCTTTATCATTTTTCGCTGTGTTAATGTTTGGAGAATCAAATGACCAACCCTTGCCACCCACAAATTCGACAGAACATTATACCTCCCCACCACTATCGGTACCAGAATCTGAACAAGATGACCCAAAAGTGTTGATTAACTTGTTTTAATTTCATGCGCAGGCTTTTCTTAGAACACCCGTAGTAATATTGTCAAGGAAAGGAGTAAATAAAACATGGCGGCGAGTTTGGATCGAAATAATTCTTTCCAAAAAACACTCGATTCAGAGCAAAGTAGTAATGATATCAACGATAATTCTAGTGAAATTGACTAGAAAATTGTAAATTTTGATATGGGAATATCAAACTTTTTTGGACTGGTGCAAGGGTAAAGGGAGTAATGTGTTGACCTACATTTGATAATTCAAAATGGAATGAACTGATTCATCATCATATATATTTCTAGAGTGGCAGCAGTGTACCTGTATTAGTGCCACCTGACACAAGAGCTAAAGACCATCATGGACCTTGAGAACAAAGCCAAGAATGGGGCTTGGGAAGGCAATACATTCCAAACCAATTTCTGGTAAGTTATACTTTTACATAAGATTAACAGCTACACTTGCGCAGGCTGAACAACCTGTTATCCCCATCCTCCAACCATATGTGAATATTTCTTACGTCATGCGGAATGGAACAACAGGAATCCATCAGGGAACATGATGTCTATGTACCCCAAAATCTTATCAGTAGGGTTGATGGTGCTGCTAATAACCTTGATATTAATACAGCTACAATAGATGGAAAGGGAACCCTGCATTGTTTAGCAGGAAATATTTTGTTTATATTGTTTGGACACAACTCAGTCACATGCTGCCATCTTTTGACAATACTAGGACACTTGCCATGTTTTGCATAGATGACCTTTGGTGACCAAAGTACAGTGACATAACTACGCATAAAAATGAGTGCTATGACATGAAGGACAAGATAGGGATTATGTATTTGTTATTAATCTATTTTCTTTTTTTGTAAATACAAATAAATGAATAAATCAGTTTTGGATTAGGAATGAAGCCATGAGGAGGAAAATATAATTTGTGTGAGGAAATACTTCCAAGAAGATTCTTCATCAAATTTAAAGAGCGCCATTTTGTTTTGTCATGGTGCTGATTTTGTTTTGTCAAAACTTTTTGGAAATTTAAGTTCAGGGCAAATGCAAAGAATGAAAAATGAAATTTTCAACCATTTTCTAGCAAACTACATCAAAACATATTGCAGCAAAATGCCAACATCAAAAGTGACACATTTTTATGTGGGTGGCGCTAAGTAAGACGGGACTTCAAAATGGATTCAACAAGGCTTGTAGAAGACCATGAGGAGGCAGACAAGCAGATGGATATACATAGAAGAGATATGGTAAGAAAAGGGGCACATAACTGCAACAACTTACAAAAGGCGATATATCCCACTGCATTCCATCGCAGGCTAGCTAGATACAAAATGCGCTGTACTACCTGTATTACATGCCCTTACAGGTTGTGACACAACAAGTGCATTTTTAGAAAAGGAAAGAAGAAAAGTTTGTCTATCATAGAGAAAGCCGATCATGTAGGTTTATAAAACATTGCAGTGTTGGATATTGGAGAAGGGATCAAAGTGGCTATGAACTTTGTTAAATGCCTATATGGCGCTAATACCTTTAGGATGGATATCACCATGGCAACAGTTACCAGAAAAGTGGTAAACTTCAAAAACATGAAGCTGTGAAACAGTTGCATGCAGGTATTCATATTTAAATTATTATTTGTGCTTTGTAGGAGAGCATCTTCACTGTGTGAACACAGGACCATGGGTCCTTTATTGTACTAGAGCAAATTTCACAGGGAGAGAATGTTGACCCCCTTGATTTTGACAGAATTCATGACCATTTCATTAAGCCAGCTCTAACAAGGAAACACCATCAAGGCATATCTTAACAGACTTCAACATCTTTTCTTTTCCCTCCTTTTTGAGACTGAAGACAATTGAACATTCTGAATACCTTATTGTGCTTGAAATGATTATTATTCAGCAATTAAATACTCTATATTTACTCATCCATGGATATCCTACTTCATTGATTTACCAAAGCAAGCTAGCCCATAAACACACATTTGGAGATTTTTAAGGCTATTAGATGTTTTATCATCTCGCTCACAGCTGTTAAAAGCTATGTATAATTTGCCATAGGTCTACTTTATGACGGAGAATAAAAAAAAATAGATATAATTAATTCACATATCCAAATATGTCTCTGTGAAGTAAAATACAAATCCAAGGCAATTTATAATATTTTATGGAATATCCGTTTTAAAAAAGCAATTTATTTGATATTTGATTCAATTATCAGACTGACTTTGTTATAATTGAATTATTTTGAATTTGTGTATTTTTAATGTTTTTTTTAGGGAAATCCTTTATGTTAATTTGTATCACGTGATATTTTCAAGGGAAACCCAAATAATGGCGCGCTAAATTTCCAAATTGGTTTGTGAAATTTGATTTGATTTTTCGCTTTATTTGTGAGCTGTGCTTGTGTTTTGTTTTATTTTTAGCAGACTTTGTTTCCAATCACTTACAACATGTTCGGTATAAGACGTGTCTCTCTAGGATTTGTTTCAAAAGGGTACAAGTGTGTAATGTTATTAATTATACAAACATTGCATACTTTTTAACTGCTTAAGTTTGCAGTTGTTTTATTGTTTTAAGAAAAGTTTAAAAAAGAACTATTACTAGATTTGAGAGGCATTTGCTGGGAGGTCGCGAATGGGAATTTGAGAAAGTATGCCCAACTATCATTAACAAGGGATTTTCTGGAAGAAAATTGTTGGGCCTCCATGAAAAAGAACTGGCTTTATTTGAGACTCTTGTGACACCCAGGAAAGCATACCTAGATGCTTATTTGTCACATGAGATAACCCATATCACAACAGCCATGGAGCAAATCTGGCAAGATGTTGTCGCACAAGCAGTTGAGAAAGAAGCTAATTCAAACTTTCAGGCAAATATTTTTTATAAATGGTAATCTACTTACTGTACTCCCGGTTCATTTAGCGAGTTTTAACGCAAAAAATGAATGATGACTATGAAGTTAGTAGAAGTGAAATGAGAGACCTAAACAGATAAATGGAAGAAATGAAGCTTGATTGGTTTGGACAATCATTCTTTCTTTCATATTATCTCTGGTGTTGAATTATCTTCTTATATAAGGATCTGACCCTGGTAGGTCAGGTTTTTTCAAAGGGGGGGGGGGTGATGGTCTTCCAACCTTGGGGAAGGAAGACCAGGTATTTTGATCAACCCTGGGGAAGGTCACAACTACAATGATATATACATAGGTAATGACCATCCTTTAAACACCCATATCGACCAAAAAATCAAGATTAAAATTAGAGATCGAGAATATGTTGATTTTTCTGCACTTTTACCAAAGATAGAGTTAGAGATGTCAATAGCCATCAGTTCCTACCGAAAACAGATGATAAAAGTGATATTACCTGGATAGATAATCCAAAGTTTAATAGAAATGTGAGAACCATAGCTCAATTGCAAGAAGCTTTCTATAAATCAAGACTAAAAAACTTCCTGATCAGCAAAATTCCAAATAATCATTATTAAGGGCAAAGTAAACATTGATCTTTATTCTTATTCTCATCATATTAATATCCTCAGTAGATGTCATTATGTTACACATTATACAATATCTCTAGTATCAGTTAGGTGTCCCCATTGCTCCTGCTCTCAATAAGTTGCTCATACTTTCTTTCTTATAAATTAAAGGTACTATTTTATATTCATACATCTTTAATTGTAAACTCAGTATATACACATAAACATGTGTCTACTGTTAAAATCTTTATAAGTATGTAATTGAATCAATTTGAAATAAAGAAATTAAAAAAAAATATATACATATATTTCTTGTATATGCTTTACACGGTACTGCCCCAGTGAAGCAATTAACTTACTGTAAAACAGTAGTGAAGTGAATAAGATATTTGATTATGTCATTAAGCTAAGGGAGGCTGGTGGAATCGTAAATTCCATAAATAAATAAATAACCCTTATACATCACAGGACAGCGTAAGTTAAATGCAACACTGTCTCAGTGAGTAGATAGATGAGTCTCCTCTGATTTGTCTCCTTGGAGAGACATGGCTACGAATGAATGAGGACAATAATAACATCAAAAAATACCATCCTTCAACTATCCCATGTACAATGCCTGTACAAGAACAAGTAATTGTCAAGTCAATTAAGAAAAATCAACAACATCTTTATAAACAGATGGGAATCAGTGAGTCATTTATAGAACATACTATATTAAATTAAAATTAAATTTAAATATTAAATGGTAGGTGAATAGAATAAAGACTGACACCACTAGAACAGGGGCCAATGTTGGAATGCCTAGTAAATTTTCCATGATGGAAGAACACATTGTGGCCTTAATATGGCCTGCATATTAGGGATTAGGGGTTATCACATGGACTGCATGTTCCACGTTTCCCGCATGCCAATCCTACTTTCTACCTACCAGTCTCGGTCAACAGTAATTTCTCGGTTTTAAGTCTCGGAATACAATTTTGCCTGGCGACCTCTAGTAAGGTCAACAATTGTATACTGTAGAGTCCTTAAGAGTTGTTTTTATGGAAAAACCTGTAGGTTGTAAAATGTTCAATACAACATTTCTTATGCATGTAGCCTGGAAGGACATGTCCAGCCGGACGAGGATAAAGGCGAATAGAATAAAGACTGACACCACTAGAACAGGGGCCAATGTTGGAATGCCTAGTAAATTTTCCATGATGGAAGAACGCATTGTGGCCTTAATATGGCCTGCATATTAGGGATTGTTGGAAACAAGGTCATCCAACAGTTTATGTGCCACAGACCCTTCTAGCAAGACTACTTGTACATGGTATCCAGCAGCTACCATTTGAGCAGTCTATCTCGATTGAGCAGGCAAAGCTGGTTCCAGATGGATTTGTACCCTATCCATTCAGGAAGGATACACCAGAAATCTGCAAGTCTGAAAGTATGGGTAGCTGTCACTCACCTGTGATTATCGCACCACGGTTATCACTCACCTGAGATAATCGCACAACAGTTATCCTTCATCTGTTATCGCACCACGGTTATCACTCACATGTGATTATAGTACCCCAGTTATCACTAACTTGCGACTATCACACTATCACACCTGTGAATAAGGTCCAGTTCTGTCCTGTCGATGTTTTGATCAGACTGTGTAGTTCTGTGGTTGCTCACCATTAAGATAACATTCCATTTCATGTTTGAAATAGGTCCCCTTACATTTCACATATAGCTGGTGTATAATGGAGCAGGAATTTTTAATCAATCAGTGATAAGCATGCAAGTTGAATGGACTTTCATGGATATTAATCCAAATGAGAATTTTATACCAACAGCCTGCATGTACACTGCATGGTGCTTGCATGCATGCGATTACCATGCAAAGTCCATGAGCATCGCATGTGTTTTTCAAAGTGATTGTATGTATACAGGGTGTTCTAAAACTAACAGGACTGGTGCAGTTATTTTGTTAAATATGCGCCAATTTTCTTCAAAATTGAACATAATGTACTTAGTTTTTAATTTGCATGGATTTGTATGTGAAGTGCATTTGCATATGTTGCTTCTTTTTTATTCCAGTTGATGAGAGCACTCCAGCGTGTGACACCAAGAGTCCAGGGCTTGGGTCTTGAGAGTGGCTCAGGAAAAGGGGATTGAGGCAGCCCTGGCTCAGGAAAAGGGGATTGAGGCAGCCCTGGCTCTGGTGACGTCCTCGGTCAAACAGGACGCCAAGTCAAAAAGAGGCATCGATGATATCAAAGTCCATGCTGCCGTATCTATCATTATCAATGGGAAGGAACAAGAAGAACGTGTATATAAGATATGATAAGACATGATACTTGAATTTATAGTAAATAATAAGCATTCATATATAAAAGTAACACAATTGTTTCAGGGGATCAGTCTTATATTGAAGCTTTTTTATTTTAATTTTTAAAATAAGTTAGGCTTTGGGTATCTTCAATTCTTATTTGTATCATATTTTTTCAGGTTCGTCAATGGAAAAGTGAGACTACCACAAACCTGGAAGTTGAGGAAAATGCTGCAGTTACCTGCTTTTATTCATCATCCCACTTAGAAACTATTATAAGAGTAGGAGATTCAAAGGCGAAAGGAGATTCAAAGGCAAAAGCAGAGCTATCAGAATACGAGTGGACAGAGGTGCTTCAAGAGAAACATTAAAAAATGGATTACAGATTATGTTCTTTAGTCATATTTTCTCATTGTGAATTAATTGTAAAAGTAATCTTGAGCACACTAGCCTGTTATTTTCTAACCTTGGCCGCAGATAAAAGAAATTGTTTGAAAAATTAAATTCATGAAATCTCATTAAGTGTAACAATTTTTTTTCTCAATTAAATGGTCCAAGTATTTGGAGGTTTTCAGCACTTTAACAGCAATTTCCCCGTTTATAGTTGAGCTAGCTAGTTAAACACATATTTTGGCAATTATTTTTATTCCTACTTGGTCTCTCAATTGTGTATGCGAATTAATTAGCTTGTTAAACTGACCACTTCCGGTCATTTCGTATATTTCTAATTTAATTAGTGGTTTTGTTCCACGTTTGGGTAGTTGACATCCAGTAATCACCACCGAAAGTTTTTAAGTGCGTCATTTCGAACCTTCGAACCAACCAACCTTCGAAGCACCGCTCATACTGTTCCAATACAAGTTAGTTTGTTTTTCTTTCTATCCTATATATATGTATGTATATTAAAGATAAACCAGTAATATTTAGTGACATAACAAATATACGTACCAGTGATATTTTGTGACATAACAGCTATACCAGTGATATGCAGTGACATATCAGTGATATGCAGTGACATATCAGATATACCAGTGATATTTAGTGACATAACAAATATACCAGTGATATTTTGTGACATAACAGATATACCAGTGATATGTAGTGACATATCAGATATACCAGTGATATTTAGTGACATAACAAATATACCAGTGATATTTAGTGACATAACAAATATACCAGTGATATTTAGTGACATAACAAATATACCAGTGATATTTTGTGACATAACAAATAAACTGAAAGAACTTTTTTCAAGCTCAGCAGTCAAACCATGTTTAAACGTTAACCATGATACCATGGTTATTATACCTTATACTTCTTTATTGCCAAAAGAAAGTAGCACCATTGCAAACCATGTTATGTTCTGTAGCTTTGCTTTGGCATCACTTGGTGTTTCATTTGTTGTTCAAAACAAATAAATGAATATTCATGAACACTTAATGACTGACTATTCTACACATGAATAATACAAAAATGACATATAATGCTTGATAATTCTCAATTTTTGTTGGTTCACAATAAGTAACATTCAGGAACAGTGAAATTAAAATGTTGTTTGATTGTATTTGACCGTGAAATACTGTATATTACTTGACCATGGTATACTATAATAATAAAGTTAACATTACATGCTGAGCTGAAGATTATTTTTCTGTTTCGTTTTAATGATGAATATATCTGTTGAAAGTGGTCTCAAACATAAGGTTATTCAAGAATATTCCTTCATTTCCAAAAGGGCTCTAGTAAAGGAGTTTGTTGTCCAGTACTTTCCCACATAAAATGATTGTATCGTTCCTCATTACGAAAACACCTCTTATATTGATAGAAACAGGGGCAAAAGGCACTAAAATGGAGTTAGACAAGGAGGCATTCTGAAGTCTCATTTTCTTGTCATCACGATTCCAAGAAAACCGCCAGATGGATTTGCTTCAAATTTATAATAATAATTGAAAAAAAAAAAATTGGAAAACACACAAAAAAAGATGAATAACTTTGAAGATTTTGACGACATTGTGGGGGATATTGATGATACCTTTGGTATACAGGGTTACCAGTTGAGCCTGAATACACAGAAGAAGAACTGAGAGAGATGGAATTAGAAGAGGCCCGTTTGAGAGACGCAGAGGCTGAAAATGATGAAATTCCCGAAGTCCTGGATTTCTGCACCTGCAAGAAAACAGATCTTGAAATGGGATGTGATTGGGCAAATCTTCTGGTTTCCAAAGAGGCTGTCTGTTGCCACAGGGAACAGTGGATAGATCTCCTATCTTCATAGTGCGGTCAAGAGGAAGAATGTATTACAAACCATGACGATTTTGCTGTCATAATTCTGCATCCAGCCGTACTTCTGCTGGCCTTTTGCAGATTCTTGGATTTCAAGAAAAGGAAGGGCGCAAGACCCAATTCATTGACAAGTAGGTAAGTTGGATGCGTGTATTTACGATTATTTCTTGAAATATTTCCTGATATTTGTTTTGGAAGGCCTAATTTCACTGAACACAATTGACTCCACTTCTGCCACTTGGTCAGCTCTGTAACTTGTAGGTAAACGATATGTAAGACACTGAAAAAAAAAGATAAGAAAACATCTAACTTGTGATTCCTGTCCTATCTTCAAAAAACTTATAGAATTACGAATAGAGAGCGCAAGTTGTGATGACGTATTACACAAAAGCTATATGTAAGGAATTTTATAAGTTGGCTAATTACGTATAACAAAAATTCTCTTTAATGGAATACTTTAACAAAAATTTCTAGAGCAATAATACCACATGCAGAAATCTACTGTAGCCAAAGTTCTAGTTAACAATTGATTTCATGTGTATGGAATTCTTACAAGGATTCATTCAGATATACCCCCAAAATGCAATCTGATTCTCGACGCTGTTTTGGTGCAAAATTTCGGTGCCGTTTCGGCAACAAATGGACTGACTAGTCCGGTAGCAAATTTTGGTGTCAAAACGGTGCCGGAACAGGGCCAAATTTTTTCGATGTCACATTATATTGGCTGTGTAAAGGTAGAAACTTTCAGGAAAAAATAGTTGCTGCTTTGTGTAAATCAATGGTATACCATCCATCTGGAAATGGACAATGTGAGAGATTTACCCATATGTTTAAATATTATATTATATTCTTTACAATATCCTGATGACATGTAGAAGAATGAGTATAAAGCCGGAACACATCAGAGTCTCTCTGTTTCTCTACTACAATCAAAGAGAAGGTACTGAGCAGCCTGCTATTGAATTTGCTGAACTGCCAGAATTAGCCCCTCTGTCTGCACTCCCAGAATTAGTCCCACTGCCTGCGCTCTCACAACCTGAAGACTTGGATTGACAATATTGATAATTAACATTGCATCAAACTGTACCAGGGAAACAAGTTGCAACAATGGCAACAGAATATTCGGAAGTAAAACTTCGAAATGACATTATCAAGAATGGAGATGCCATTGAAATCAATGGAGTTCTCAAAGTATGTTAAAGCTATAGATTTCAAATCATTTTAATTATGACCGTATACATGTATAAAATACAGAGTGTTTCAAAAAATTACAACCCACCTTTTATGTTATAACTCTGTAAATATTAGTATTTATTTTTCATTTTTCAGGTGAAAAGACTCCATTCAATGTTCTTCCAGAAAACATTAATAACTGTAGCTAGTCATAAGTAGACAATATGGCATGGTCAACTGAAGTAAGGACCTATTGTGTCGAAAAATATTTAAAAACGGGTTCTTTCAAGAAGACACAGAATGCATTTAAAAGAGATCATCATGGGAGAAATGCTCCAAACAAGTCTTTGATTTACAGGTGGGCTAAGAAATTTAGAAACTGAACTGAACTTAGGAACTGTAAAAAATCTAAATGCTAAAAGCAATGACTCGACAAAAACAGTAAAACAGAAATTGACTGAAAGAGATATGGAACCCCGGGAATCCATGAATGAGTGGTTTCCTCAAAGAATAGAGGATGTGACTATGACTATAAATCTGGGGGGGGGGTTCAATAGGACTTTGAAATTGCCGTTTCTGATCCACTAGAGTATTACCTACAAACCAAAGACTATCTTCATCAACTGCGTTGCTTTATCCATGCCGTACAACACATCAGCAGCCTTGGAATCCTCCACAACAATGCTCTTCATGTGGCAATTGTCTGCCAATGGATGACAGAAGGGAGAATGTTTGTTTCAGATCTTTTCCACAGATAAGGGCCCTTAATGAACAGTCCTTCCAGCTGAAGGAGACACCACAGATTCTTAGATGCATCACTATTAATCCTGGCTTCTTTGGTTAATGCACTAATAGACTAACACTAGATGCAGAAATAAAAGGCAATATCCTTATAGATTCAATGGACCAATTGATCGACATAGACGCCCTGTGGCATACAGACAGCTTGTGCAAGCTGCTTGGGGTGTCTTGGGTCCCCAAGTGAGAATGGTCCTGCCTTCATGTGCTGGACTCTGCATCAGAGCTCACTATCCTCCTCCAGGACAACATGCAAAACTGCATCAATTTGTAGGGTTTAAAGAGGCAGATGAGTGGTGCCAAAAATGTACTCGTATTAAAGATGTTGTGTACTTTACACAACATAGTTTATTTATATCTAGTTTTCTCCGTCAATTGTAAATATACCATAACAATAACTTATATACAATTTAGGGAGGACTCTCATAGTGAATAATAAACTGTTAATCAATGTATGTTAATTAATTAATGTCCTGATCATCTATTTGATTTGAAAAACATTTTTTCTTCATAGCATACTAAATATTTTTTAAGCTTGTCATTTTACGTTAGTCAATATTGTTCCAGCTTGGGCAAGAGGGATTGGAGCAATGATATTATCGTCACATGGGGGGAAAATTTATTGGGAGAGGAATTATTTTTTCTCTTCTTTAATGATGAAATTCTAAATCTCATCAACTTTGCTCTGCGTGAAAACGATTTAAAAATTGCTTCACAAAGAAGAAAATGTAGTTTTTTGTTGGTACAACTACTTTCCTTGTGAGTCGGACACAATGTGGGGATGGAGAAAGTAGAGAGGAAGGTGAGTGTAAAAGATGGTAGGTAGAAGAAGGAAGAAATCAAAGTGGAGAAGAAAAATCATAAATCATAAAATGCATTATACTGTTATATTTCTTCTAGTTCTTCTCTGCGATTTAATGCTAAGTTTCTATCATTTCCTTTATCAAAGCAACATGCAGCGACACCTCTAGTAAAGAGAAATGGAGTCGGACTTCCAAAAATCAGTATTTTACAACAAAAAGTAAAAACTACACTGCTTAATCTATTATTTTAAAACAAATATTTAAAAGATTTAAAACAAATATGGAAGAATTCCGAAAATCAATCCTTCAACTAAAGGAAGATGTTTACTTTGAGAGAAGTGAAAAAGGGACTTTATGAAACCATTTCAAAAATTGGCCAAAACTTTTTATCTGAAACTTCAGTTGTTTCAGAAAATGTTGAATTAATATCGCATCTTGGAAAATATTCTTTTGGTTAAGTTAATCTTGTCATGTTAAAATCAGGATTAATAGCAGCTCAAAAAAGAAAAATATATGCCTTTACGTGTTCAGGGTTGTCAAATATTTTTAGGTAATGTTTTATATCTGGAAATTTCAACCAAAAATAAACATGCTCATATGTTTCCAATAAAGCAATCAATGCCCCATGATTACACCAATTGGCTTAAATTTGAAATAAATACTCAGATTCACTTACTTTTAATCTCATTTGTTGATTGTTTTTCTGTGTTTTTCTAAGATACGAGGTGAATGTTCATTACCACGTAGCCTGCTATATGTATGTTGTAAGAGACTAGTACAGAACCATAAAACATGTTGGTGGCGTGGATAAGAAAAGAGAAGCAAAAGGCTGCTGTTGATACATACTTGAATGAAATATACTTACATCAGAATTACTGACTATTGTGAATATGGTAATGGAAAATATGCGCCATATTGGATTTTAGAAATCTTTGATGATGTTATGTGTACCCATATTTTGGGAATCTTAAAGAACATGTGTCCAATTTAAAACTTGTCTCCAGAAAAAGTCTGACAAAAAACTTGTATTCGCAAATGCAAATAATAGTAATGGCTACCGACTAGCCGGTAAATTGCAACTTGATAGCGAACTCAGACTATGATGTTAGAGTTGCAGGTTGCATGCAAGAGGATTCAGAGAATAACGATATTTTAATTTGTGAAATCTGCAAAATTTAATAGCTGCAAAATCTGCCTTATCACATGGACTGCATGTTCCACGTTTCCCGCATGCCAATCCTACTTTCTACCTACTGGTCTCGGTCAACAGTAATTTCTCGGTTTAAAGTCTCGAAATACAATTTTGCCTGGCTACCTCTAAAGAGGTCAACAATTGTATACTGTAGAGTCCTTAAGAGTTGTTTTTATGGAAAAACATGCAGGTTGTAAAATGTTCAATACAACATTTCTTATGCATGTAGCCTGGAAGGACATGTCCAGCCGGATGAGGATAAAGGCGAATAGAATAAAGACTGACACCACTAGAACAGGGGCCAATGTTGGAATGCCGAGTAAATTTTCCATGATGGAAGAATGCATGTGGCCTTAATATGGCCTGCATATTAGGGATTGTTGGAAACCAGGTCATCCAACAGTTTATGTGCCACAGACCCTTCTAGCAAGACTACTTGTACATTGTATCCAGCAGCTACCATTTGAGCAGTCTATCTCGATTGAGCAGGCAAAGCTGGTTCCAGATGGATTCGTACCATATCCATTCAGGAAGGATACACCATAAATCCATATTGATAAGATGAGGTCACTAGCAGCAACTCTTCTGTATAGGCATACTGTGTGTGGACTCAAGGAAGGGGCTGACTTTTCTCAGCATTTATATGTACCTTAGGTGGGTAAAATAACATATCTCTTAAGTTTCAATACTTTCTTATAACAAGCCAATTAGATAATATTATAGCAGATAATGTCTTTGCTGTAGCAAGTAATGATCTTGGGTATTCCTTAAATTCACTACTACATTAATCAGAATAGGCTTTTATAAATGTGCACCTGTAAGGACCATGGAAAGAAGGTATCGCAACAGATTTTAGGCAATCATTTGTTGGATTGTGGCTATTTTCTGAAGATTTAAAAAAGTGTTAGGCCAATTTATTATCTAAAGGAAAAGTTGTCATATATGCCCATGTCGGTGAATAGTGCCCAAATTGAATGCCCAAGTTTTCTGTCATCCTAAGGGGTC
>CAIIXF020000003.1:383146-499682 GCA_903813345.2 Owenia fusiformis
TTAAGGCCCGGTCACACCGCCCGGACGTTGCTGGAGCGTTCCTTGAACGTTGAAAAAATTCATCAACGCTCGTCAACGCGCACAAAATGGGGAAAAAACAAAAACACGGGCATTGGCTTAGCGGTGCACCGCTGAAGCCGGCGTTGCTTTAGCGTTGGTTAAGCGGTTGCGAGCGTTGGTTAAGCGGTTGCGAGCTGTAGCTAGCGTTTGTTTAGCGGTAATGTGAGCGTTGGTATAGCGGCGTTCTGCGCATGAGAGCGTTGCCTCGGCGGGGGTATAAATAGCAGCAGCGTTGGTTTAGCAGCATATCGCGTTTGACTACTGGGAAATTATTTCAAGTGGGAAGTGTTTAAGAGTAAAGACCTTTATTGGAATTTGTAACTTTAACAAAAGTCCTTCAAGGATTAAAGAAGAAATGTTTTAAATCTAAAGTGCTTCGTATTAATGTAATATGACATTAAGAATGAATTACATTACAAATTTCTTTAATAATCTCTCATATCATTTCAAACAAACATATCACAATTTAATCGTTGCATTTCCATTACTTGGAACCGATTTACGTTCAAATTGCTTTAGCAATGTCAAATAACATTTACAGCAAAGTAATAATCATGACGCATGACAAATTTTTGCATTGCTGTGCGCGCATCAACTTTTTGTATAATACCATGACGAGTGCAACATTTTACAAGCTGCGCAGAAAATTCACAGATAATTTATTGAATTGCTTGACGTGAAAACACTAGGTATATACTATATTTGAATAAAGGTCTCAGTAAAAGTCTATTTGTATTAACATTTAATGAAAAACAAAAATCGCATAATTCACCTTTTTAAAATCCAAAATCACAAACTTTGAGCGCTCAATTTAATACTCATATTCCCGTTATCAATGACATCAATAACATTCCAAAAACCCTTAGCATTGACAAAGCAAATATTTTTTTAGACCATTTTGTAGAGAAATATCACATTAACGAAGAACTTCCAGAGGTACCCTTTCAAAGTAGAAAAACAACTTATTAAATAACATACTTGTGACTGAAGATGAAATTCTCCAAATTTTAACATGTTTATATCCCCTTACTAATTATTTGCAGTATAATGATGAACAAGACACTCCAATAATTGTTGGCATACATCTTGTTCCAGGTATAACGATTACAACTCACACCCCAGAAATGAAGACAAACACACGATTCCTTAATGAGGGTTCAGTCATTCAGACTGATACAACTTTTGGAAATCAAGGTTTTTATGTGACAACAGTAGCAACTCAAGATTTATCTGTTGCCTGAGACTCCACAGGATGTTCTCCATAATATATTAGCCTATTATAGTGTACAATAGCCTATTATAGTGTACAATAGCCTATATGGTGTTAAATGTATTTTGCCTTTACATGGTGTTAATTAACATGGAGTAAATAGAACATGGGGCTTTAAAAACATTGTTCCACTTGTGATGTGTCCTACTGCATTTATTAAACATACAATATTTCTATTTACAGAGTTCTTTTCAACAACATACCCCAGGGACATGTATCACATGCTATGCAACAATAAAGATTGATTTAACTTTCATAGCGTGTACCAACTACATACATATACCTAGAAGGTGGTTGGTGTAAGAGGTCCCATAAGCATACATATAATGCCAAAGGTGAGGTTGTACTTGTCATTGGACAGAGAATCACGAAAATTCTCAATATCATCTGAGCTATATGTGCAGATGATGGCCAAACTCCTCCTGTGCACACATGTAGCAAGAACCATGAGGATTCCTCACAATCAATGGAGTACCAGGGTGCCCTTATGGCCTTCAATGAGATTGGGGGCCTGGAGTGATATAACAAGTGAAAAAGACTCACCACATTACGAATCTGATTCTGAGGGTGAAAATATGCATGATGTGGAACATATATTACAGACTGAGACCATGAGTTACAGGGGCATTTAACAGATTATGAGCATGCACCATGTTCAAATTAGAATTTTACCAACTTTATTCATATTTTCATGGCAAAAAGCATTTAATGTACCATTTGGAGCTGTTGCTGTTTCATTGTTATTTCTAAAAATGTTCATTTGTGATGTTGCAAGCAATTTAGCCATCACAGATATATTCACCTTGACCCTTGAAATACCTTCTAGTGTTTACAGAGGCAAAGAAATGTTAGGGATCAAGGATTCATTTCAAAAATATGTAGTTTGCGAAAAGTGTCATCATTCATATGAAATTGACAATAATTTGACTTTAAGGCAAGATGGCTCCAGAGTTTCCCAAAAGTGTAGACACATTCCTTTTCAGTCCCAGGGTTTCAATCACATTTATACAGCAGCTGAAAATAAATGTATTCTACAATTTTAATTCTTTGTTGTAGGCAAACAATGTTGAGATGCTGCTGGAAATCATAGCCAACAAATGTGTTCATGCGCCGGGATCCAAGACATTTTTTAAAGCACCATTACAATGGTGCATCTGGAAATGGACAATGTGAGAGATTTACCCATATGTCGAATCTTTTATTGAGGTCATTAAATCAAGGAGAAAATGGTCAGAATACATCAAAGAGTTCTACTACTACAATATAACACCACATCAGAGTACAGGCATTTCACCTTGTGCATCAATTAAAAAATATTATTGAGAACAGTAACCTATATGGCACTGATTTAGAAAAGATAAGACTTATCCTTCATACATCAAAAAACTCGCCTGGGTTAAAAACACAAAAGTCAGAACGGCAGAGGACCTACCTGAGAGCTGGAGAAAGGCGAGAGCTGGAGAAAGGCGAGAGCTGGAGAAAGGCGAGAGCTGGAGAAAGGCGAGAGCTGGAGAAAGGCGAGAGCTGGAGAAAGGCGAGAGCTGCAGCAAACAGAGAAATAAACTTGCAGTCCCTGCGTAGAGATGGCTGCTTAAGATATCGCTCATATGTGGAGTGGCCTTTATCCAAATTATGAAAACGGTCTTATTGTAAATTGTTGGATTGAATTGAAAAATACTTTCGTAAATTATTTGTTTCTGTCCAAGGTGACTTAAAGTCTTATAAATTGTATAATATAATGTGATCTTATATGGAAAGCATTCATAACTAGACTTGGGAAATTGAACGAAGTATCATTGTTCAATTTACAAATGGGAAAGAGTTACAGGCATTTCAAAACTTAGTGCTTGGCCAAAATTAAAGTTAAAGTATCCTTGAAACACTGCTAACCTGAATGTGACCAAAAATATGGGTGATATCATCAAAAAGAGGATTGATATTGAGTTGTAAAAATATACTCCAAGGAAACTCTTCTAAAATGCCTTAAAAAGGTTTTATTAGGATTATTAAATGCCATACCCCTACTTGCAGTGTATTTAAGGTCAAATCTGGAAAGAATTGCTACTGTTAACATGGCCAAGGGAGACGTGGCGACTATTAATTTACACTTTAATTATGGTAAAACAGAACATTTTGAAATCTATGTAACTTTTTCCCGTTTGTGGGTTGAGGCATGATACTTGGCAAATCAATGTAACTTTGGAAAGCTTTAAAATGATATATCATACATACTATGGGGACATTGTTGTATGTCTGCCTAAAGGGGCCCCATACTTTCGGGACATCCTGTATTCTTGAATAACCAATCTTTTTCATTCCAGAAAAGGAGGAGATTAGACAACAGAGGGTGGCACTGCAGGAATACCAGCACTCCGCAGCGGTAAAACTATTTCAGTTTTCAGGTTGGTCTGAATTTACATTCAAACACTTTGCAGCATTATTATCTAAATCATCCAACTGAACGAGTTGGGGGATGCCTCTGTCCATCCGTCCGTTATTTTTAAGAAAAAGCCCAGTATTGCATGGCAACCATTTTTACGTTTTTAAACATAATAAAGTGATTTTGTTGATATTTAATTTGCGGATACTACCATCCTTCGATCACAGGGCGGTCTTACCCTTTGAAATGAATGTTGCCCTTTACTTTCTGAAGTGACATTTAATGTCTGTCTTACTGTTTACTATATTTGATACCTAAAAACATTTGTATTCCCCTTTACTATCTGTATTACCCATAATATTGAGTCTGTATTTTCTTGAAATATATTTTGTATAATATAACAATATATTGCAGTTGATGAATAACCTACTGTACTTCTTGTTTATTATTTCACATAGAGAAACTCATTGCTTATTGTAGGTGTTAAAAGAAAGGTTACTTCACGTCCCCCAGGTTATAACCACAATCTCTGTAATGAAAAAGGACGATTGCTTCTTCACTCTGGGGGGTAATCACATTGTGGCAGCTTGCCAGGAATTACTACAAGAGTGGCCAGAAAATGATAGTCTTAAGGGATTAAAGTAAGTGTATAGTTTTTATCTTAAAGTACATGTACAGGGTGGGCCAAAAAACAGCCCCCCCCCCCCCTAGCCAATAGTTCTGATAGGTTTTTGCTTTTTATCAAAAACACAATTAATGATATATTATTCTAAAGATAATTCTCTGTTAATACAACAATTTCAAACCATATAAAAAGCAAAAAATTATCAGGACTACTGGCTAGGAGGTGATTTTTAGCCCACCTTGTATGTCAAGATAGCTTAAAGATAATAATGAATAAATATTGTCAAAAATGAGTGCTCATGCTGTTATGTACTGCTAAAGTTAGAGGACAGATGCAAGTAAACAGTTTCATGTACATAATTGTCATTGGATGATCAAATCCTGAATATATCAGGTGTCCCATATTTTGGAGTAAGGAATAATGATAGGACAAAATTGTGAACATTTCATGGACAACACTGTAAAGTCTAAACAGATGTAGTTGAAATGGTTAAATTTTCTTGAAAAATTATTTCATTGTAAGCCACAGCTTAAACACCATTATGGGTATCATTTTGTAATATATGTAAATTTTTCAGAAAAATTGACTGCATGATCTATGAAAACCTCACAGTTGAAGAGGCTAAGAGGATTGCTAATGACCACAACATTGCACAAAATCATCTGCAACTAACTTTTCAAGTAAGTACCTTCATCTTTGTAATCACTTTTAGGATTATTGAAACTTACAACAAGTAATTTACAGTATAAAATCAGAAAACTTTTGTTCTCTATATATGGATTCTATAAGACAGAGATAAAAATCATCATTGTGAATCGCTGTCCACAGATTCTTCAAACAGATTTTTCAAACTATATGACATCACAATATGGGAGTGTATAATGTGTATTTCCTCTTTTTGAAGCTTTCTAGCGCAGAAAAATAAAAAATTTTCCTATTTTATTTCTACAGGCCTTTTTGCACCTTTAATATGTTTTCAAATATATATATTATTATATTCTTAAAATTTTAAGTCAGTATTTGGTTCTTTTTTCCAGTATCTTCCAATTCTTCAAGTCAAAAGAGGAGGAAACGTGACAAGAAAGTGAACAAGATGGCCGCTTTTGTGTATTCTTTCTCAGAATCTGATTCTGATTTTGTATAATCAACATGATCAATGGTGCAATTAATACTGTCTTACATACAATAGTTATAACATATAAGTTGACAGGATGTTCATCCACTGGAGTATTGATGCCAATTGATAAACCATGGTTAATATTTTTGTTAACATACTTGTTATTAAAATAATTGCTATATACCTGGACCATAATAATTTGCCTAAGAGTATATCTGCTAACTTAGGAAACTCCTGTATTTTTACATGTATTAAAGGAATATTCCTTGCCAGACCCTTTCTCTCTTGATATGGTAGCTATAATCATATATATAGTTTCCATATTTATCAAAACATGGAAAAATGTTTTAATATGGTCAATATTGATCATTTAAAAATCTAGTGCTTATTTCCAGTGAGCTGCCATCTTTTAAGATTTCTTGCAGGAAGTGATGTCATCAACTCTCAACTTCTATAACCTTGCCCATAACAGTATAGGAAAGTAGCACAAAATCACTTCTAGACAAGTGATCATTACTTTCTGTGCAAAAATATTTTCAGTGCTTGTCAACTTAGAATAAAAGAAGAGATTTTCAGAAGGATTAAATATGATACAAAGTTGAAAAAGAATATTTAGCTGGTTTTGTAATTCTTAATAGCTCCTCACCTAATGCTATATGCAAAGTTGAGAGTCGATGACATCACTTCCTGTGTGACATTTTAAAAGATGGCAGTTTACTGGAATTGAGCATCACATTTCTAAGTGATCAAATTTGACCATATCAAAACATTTTTGCGTGTTTTGCTAAACATGGCAAGCATATATATGGTTATAGCTACCATATGAGGAGAGAGATGGTTTGGCAAGGAATATTCCTTTAATATTAGGAATGTAAATGATGGATTGGCGGTATAAGCGTGTCTTACTCAGCGGTAGGTTGTAGACTAAAATTCTGTGCATTTACTATAACAAACTTATTCCCCATCATCTACTTGATTTAAAAACCATTTTCCCCGTAGCATATTGAATATCTTTGAAGAAGTAAGTTTTGTATGTAACATTTCTGGAAATTGTCCAATATTGATTTGATGAAGCCTATCAATCCAAAATCAATAAAGAAAGCAAAATGACATTCATTGGTATAATTAATTATCTTATCCATTCAGTTCTGGATCCTTTTTACTGTGACGTCAATGATAATCCTTTGAATTAAGATCAATGAAAAAACAAACATGTCACAAACAAGTGGCCAGTATATAAGGGACGTGTGTGGACAATCAAATCAGTTTTTATAACCCACCAACACAGCTATGCCACGCAGAACACAACAGCAAGTCAACATCAGAGAGGAGACCAAGACATATCTACTAGGAAAGCTAGAGCATGGGGAACCGCCGAATAAGCTGTTCAAACAAGATCTTCACGAGATGTGCATAGATGCAGTCTCCAAGAAATACCCAAATGAAGAAGTCGTGGGTACACTTAACGCAGAGAATTTCGGCAGGTTGCTGAAATCTGTCTACCCCAACGTGAAGACAACCAACACGACAACTCATCAGTCAGCAAGGATACGAGGCAATTCATCACTAACATGAAGCTCAAGATTCCGTCACCTACTCAGCAGTGTAGTCAAGAAGCAACACCACAGCACCCGGAGGAGGCGACACACACGGACCCAAGGCTCACAGATGTCACAGAAGACTCGAAAGCTGAACACGTCAAATATTTAGAAGACAAAATTGCAAAGCTGCAGCGGGAGAGCAAGCGTCAAAAAAGTTCCATTCAGCACCTTAAATATACGAATGTAAGCCTGCGTATAGAGAGGAACGAATCCTACCAGGCCATGGGGCGCTTCCTAGACGCAAGTTCCACCAATACAATAGGACGAGCTGGATGGCGGCGTCGCAGTTCAAGGTGAAAGCGGCGGACTACTAAAAGGAGTCTATCCTGGGAGAGGGGAGCTTTGGGACGGTGTACAAGTCATCTGCATCACTGGATCCAGCTGCATGTGTTTACGCTCTCAAGGAATTCAAGAGAGGACTCGCCACGGCTCATCAAGAACTACGTTCTTTGATCACCCTGGGGCAAAATCGCAGAATCCAGCAGCTCCATGGGTTTGACCTTACAGACAAGGATAGGCCTGTGATCATAACACATCTCATAACATCAGCCATCTTCCCCAATAACTATGAAAACAGCCTTAGCATCTAAAGAAGAACACCCCATCAACTTCATATCACATATATTATGCCTCATTCACTGGGTGGAATATGTTCATTACATGGGACTACTGCACAACGACATCAAGACTGACAACTACGTGTTATCGGGAAGGCCAGCTTGCAACCTCAACCACAAGCAATGTTTATTCCGTGGGGTATTTCGCACAAGAGGTCACCAAGGCAAGGGGAATTGTCAACGACAAGCTTAAGGAAGTGTACCGATCGTGCATGCAGCAGGATAGAAACAAGCGACCACCCCTCACTTGGTGCAGAGTTCAGTTGGTGTGAATATGGACTTAATTCTGATTTATTCTGCCGTACAGATTTTGAATGTGTACCTGTATAATATGTATATATTGTATATAATAAAGTTTGAAACATATTTATTATTTTGTTTTTTTATATGGAGTCATAATATGAGTCTGGTGGTGAAATGTGATAAATCAATATTTCTATTGAATCCCTTTTTCATATCCACACAGATATAGCAAGCAATTTTCTCCCCTCATGTCTATCCTGTCTACAAATGCACTGTGTATTGGAGTCATGAACAGTAACTTATTTAAAGTGCCTGATAAACTATAAAATATATACATATTCACAACTCGCAGCCAAGGGAGGCTGTATTACCCCAGGGCTTTTAAGGGAGGAAATGGTAACTCGAGGCGTGGCAACTGCCAATCTCAAGCAATACCAAAAACCAGCTGGAGGAGCTCAAACAGACAATAATAGCAATAGAGAGATTTCGCACCTAGTGAAAGTACAACTTATAACGTATACTTATACTTATAGGTAAACGTACAAGGTGTTTCATAATGTGAGCTTTTCGTCAGGAAAGATCTTCTCGGACTGTAATAAATACAGGTCAAAGGGATGCCATTTGTACTTTCTTGAATTGTAGCATGTTTAGTTGATCCAAATGTGTTTGTCTAGAATAAAATAGGCTCATATATAGTACATATGCTATAGACCCATCTCTTCTCAAATTGACTTTTTGGAGATGCTAGTTATGAAACACCCTGTATGTCATATGTTGAGCTACTGAATGGGTCGTTACCAGGAATTGCTAGAACCTACTGGTTTGATTGGTGTTTCAAATTGATGGTTAAAGTATTTGATTGGATACTGTTCCCACTCAGCCAATTAATTTTAAAAAATGCTTGCGGTCAATTATTCCACACACATGTAGGCAAATCTTTATACGGAGATCCAACTGTATACGTTATCATCTACGTAAATATACCGTTTTGTAAGTTCCTTGAACTTATACTGATCATGAAAACATTGAAAAAATCAACTTGTTTATGTGATGACTCACTTTAAAGAATCATGACTCCCTTTAAAGGATCGTGTTTATAATACACTACAACTACAAGGACACGGAAGCAAGCATTTAATTATAATGTGCATAATCTACACGTGCAGATGACAGTGCATTCATAGTCTCTAGTTGATGGAGCTTTTCTATAACGGGAATAGTTCTGTTCCATTAAGTACAGTTTAAAATTGATTTTAGTAAATATGATAGTTTTACATGACCCTTTAAACTATACGTATACGTATAAGTTGTACTTTCACTTATGTGCGAAATCTCTCTAATACCACCTCTGATGTGGAGGTGTCTGAGAAATTCTAGACATGACTTCTTGAAACTCATTTAGTGCCAGTAATCATATTGGAATACCCAGATATTTTCAGACATTTCAGAAATGAAGTTAACCAATTCAAACTGTATTGTCATATTTTGCCCCTGAATAAAAATATTACCTGTTATATTTATGTGTTGGATGTTTTATAGGTAATTGTATGAAAACTTGGAATTGAAAGGTTGACATATTAAGGTAAAATAGTTAAAGGATCCGTTACCTAATGTACCTGAAGGTGCCCCCAAAGGTTTCATTGAGAATAGTATGGAAATAGTTACTTTTATCAATTATGAACACATCAAAAATGAAATTAGGTCATTTGGATTAAAACTAAGGTCATTCAGTGCATTTAAGTTTGACTACACAAATCATTCTAAATATCATTTTGAACCTTGAACTTTTCTGGTATGTTTCAGTTCGATTTTTTAAAATTCATTATTTTCCAGAATTTATAGATGAATTAAAGGTGCTCGGTTTGGATTTTTTAAAAGCATGAATCAAATTAATAGGTATATTCGTATAAAACAGAGGATTTTTCATGGTCTCCTGTTTCCCCTTTAGTTGTATTTGTCCAAGTTAGAATTCTTTTGCTTCCTTATTTTAAAACTAACTGGATCCCAATCATTTGGGGATGCAAGGACAACTTTTTATCAGGTAGAAAGAAATGTTATTTTATTGTTTTTACTTATTCTGTTTATCCAACACCTTATGATTGCAAGGGTTCTAATGAAAACATTCCTACATATAAAAACTGATTGAAAAACTAAATCTTAAATTTCAAAAATATATTCTTAGGGTTAAGAAAATAACTCCAAATTATATGGTTTAGGGGGAAAACATATTGTGTCTGCCAAAAATAAGACAAAAACAAAGAAAGTTTTCAAGAACATTGTGACTAACTTTGTAAATCAATACTTAAAATATGATTTGGTTTCATACAAACCCTCAAGAAGCCACACATCTGTTCCAGAGTATATCAATAATTCAAGATACAACTACGAAAAGAGCATCCACAAAATAAATCAATGGAGACAACAACTTGATGACTGGAGGGATATGATTCCTGTAGATGATATAAAATAGATAACAATTAAAGCAATGCATCATACGATTTAACGGCAGATGCCAAATAATGGCACGTCATCTAGCCAAGATAACAGGACTATGTGTATCAATGATAGCTGCTATTTTACCCCCAACATTTCTGCTATGTCACATTTATCAGGACCTTTGTTGCAAAAGTTTGCAGGATCAACTGTTGACTCTGTCAAATGGGGCTCGAAAGGAATTACAATGGTGGCTCAGTTACGTAAATGTATGGAACAAAGCGCCAATACAGTTACGCTCCATTCAGAAACGGTTTTCAGTGGATGCAAGTCATCTAGCATGGGGAGCATGTTTGGAAAACATATATAATTTTTGTATTCATCAAAACTCTGTTTATGTATAATATCCTTAACATTTACCAAAATGTGATATTGTTTTTCAAAATGAAAAGCCATTATTTAAGCGCATAAAAAACTGTACTAGGCTACACTAGGTACCTACTATACTAGGTTTGCAGGTGGTTCTTCCACCAAAATTCATGAACATTTTTTGGACCAGGTTGAAAGTGAATTCTTTAATATGTTCGATAAAATCAACTATGACTGACCAATGTCCAGTAAACCTCCTCAAACCAACCACAAAAGACGAGCTGGTAAATAGTATTTCCCAGTTCTGGAACAATGTCGCAACAGAGAAATGTAACAAATACATTGACCATTTGTACAAAGTGATGCCCCAGATCGTGCTGAGGAAGGGAGCTGCCTCTGGTCATTAGACATGACACCATCATAGAAGATGAATCCTACTATAAAAACTACAACCACTTACTCTTAAAAAGAGAAATTGGTTTATCAATATTGTGCTTATGTCTGTGTTAGTGTATTTGTGTGTGTATCTATTTTATTTTTGTGATTTGGCAAGGAAATGGCGCTGACCCAAATATAGTGACCAAATTCCTGGAAACAATTAAATTTCCATTTGCAATAGTGACAATAATGTTGATGTATTTTTTTAATTATGGCACTACTCCTTACCTTGCAAATTACAAATATTTGAGACAATATACTCAAAATTAGTTTTGTCTATTTTCAACTGTAGCACACAACAAATACAGGTCAGCAAGAAGCATATACCTTGCTCAAGAAAAAAACAACACAAATGAATTTAAACTTAAGAGAAAACTAACAGCCTCACAATTACAATCAAGGAAGAACAGTTCTGAGAGCGATAAGTTATTTTGGGGTGATGTAGGAATATACTTTTTGAGTGAAGAGGAGGAGGGCCCAAATGATTCAATTAGATTTACACTTGCATGTCCATTTAGAAGTCATCTCCTGGAGGAGAAAATTTCACCGTTGGACAGTTACGTAATTTTGTTTCTTCCATTTCTAATCACCAATGTAAGTGACACCTGCCAATAACATATTTTTGTGATTATAAAATTTTTTGTCAGATCTATGCTTGGAAATCTGCACTTGAGCCAAGTTTTGATAGACCAGTGGGTCAGCAAGTGAGGAAAAGACTGGACTTCAGTGATGATTTTGAGTGGGAGGATGTTGCTGATGACCCTAAGCCAGGTGCATAGAATTATATGTCATTTAAAAATTGATTGAAATTAGTCATTTATATTTACTAAATTTCAAATTGTACATATGATTTTTGTTCTGAATGGATACATTACAATCTAAATATAGGATTGTTTTAGTTAAAGGGAGCATCAGATCTATCAGTCTATAGATAGTGACAAAATTGCATAATGATATTAAAGGCAACAATTTTTCACTTATTATGAGATTTGAAAAGTGTGCATGTCCTTTGCATCACGTTTCTATAGCAACGGAGGCACATTAGGAAGAAATTAATATCAGATCCTTCACTGAGAGGTCTTTAGCTTTAATTTGGTATATAACTTGTCTTCATACCTCTAGACACTTTAAATTCCTTATTTTCACAAAGTTCTTACTCGTCAAGTACTCCTGGGCAGTGGGCAAATTACAATATCAGGAAATACTTATATTTTTTAGAAAACATAAAAAAAATCTAGCTTAATATATATAATTGTAATCACAGGCATAACCATTATTGCAGATTTTTATTGTGAGATACAAACCAACAGGTGCTCAATTAACCTTTAGCATGCTACCGGCGTGCGTAGTCACCCATGCTTAACAATGCCCGGCAACTGCCGGCGACTCCGGTTGAATTTAAACTTTCAAAAACGTTACTTTTTCCTGCCGTTCTTATGATCCAATTAGATTGCCAGATTTATTCAGTCCTTAAGTAAGGACTTCATGTTGACCTAGAAATGGCAATGTTTCGAAAAATATTTCTCAATTCAACAATTTAAACAGTGTTTAAGTCGTTTTTAGTGAACAAATCGTACAAAATGGCGGCCAATATATAACTGTATAATGATCATTAATTAATCTAAATGATATAGCAAAGGAGGCTGATGTCAAAATAGCCCAGTTAAAACTGTAGCTACATGATACCTATTTTCTTCAGTCATTCTAATGGCTCCAAGTACTTAATAAAAAATATTATATTCCTCATACAAAAGACCTCTTGTCTCCACAAATTGTCCTTACGTCTAAAAGGGGCAACTCTGCCAGTGAAAAAAAAGGACATGGCAAAAATGTTGAACAGGACCTTGTGCAAGAACATAGTGTACGTGTGAGAAAAAATGCAATCAGAGATATGTCTACTACAAGCATATGTTAATGAACTGTCACCATGGATCAGGTATGTTTAATTAAGAGTTAGATAGAATTGATAATAATGTTAGTAGAGAAGATGACTAAATTTTACGATTCATAAATATTCATAATTTTTCAAATTAACATAGAAAATAGCATCTATAATAATCGTGGCATTGTGCTCTGATTTCTGTCATATTTTCTGTCATCATCTCTAAAATGGCAAACCTTTAGGATGTAGAAATTTGTTTCTGAAAGGGTAACATTTGAAGATGTAGAAATTTGTTTCTGAAAGGGTAACATTTGAAATAATAAAATTAAAAACGTATCCATTCTACAATATTTATGATGGCATAACTCTATGACCGAAAGTAACACAAACATTGGTTTCATTAAGACTGGGATCTTCCCTCTAGATCCCAGTCAAGTTCCAGAGAGTGCATATTACTATTCAATACCTCAGTAAAATAGTGCTTGACGACAAAGATGAAACTCATCCCACATTACCTATAGCCACGTCATCTTCTTCTTCCCCAAATAATGACAATATAATCCATTTGTATCACTGATGGATGCTCTTGATCTAGGGGAAACAGAGGAAGAATCAGCCTCCCTTCAAGCAGGTGTTTCTGTGGTCAAGCCATGCCCTGCATTAGAGGAGGCATCAAAAGATCAATGTCTGAGGGTAAACGAGTGAATGAAATCAACATTGATCTGTGGCTCTCTAATCTTAAAAATCGTCATGCTAAATGCTTGGTACGATCTTACACTGAACTTAGTGACCAGAAAGATAGGATCCAGAGGGCTTGGAGTACCATGGGAATTGCGAAAGTCATTGAGTAGACTAGGGATGGACTATAAATCTATAAAATTGTGTTTATTAAATCTTAATTGTTTATTAGTTTCAATACATGTTTATGTTTCATCAAGGTTTGGTTGAGCTTGTTTTTCCTAGACTGATGATGGGGTTATCGTTCGTAAATTTAATTAAAATCTAATATTGCGAAAACTTCGAACGAATATTTACATGGTAAAAACTTACTTTTACTTTTTATTCATTTGGATATCAAATATGGCCCTGATGGGATGTACCATCTCAATTGTAATCTCTTCATCAAAACGATGAACTGGCTTGTGAAAGCAGAAGAGTCCTAATATGGAGGTCTCAAAGGGAATGATGATACAAGACATCCTTTTTGCCGAGCCTTTATGGACATCATTAATGTTATGACCTAGACATTCCCTGGAGCATAACGGATTTCAAGCTGCTTGGAGAAGATGAGATGTATGTAGGGCAATCCCAGGGATATTTTCAGCTGAGTGGTATACAAAGGAATATCATTTGCATTCATTCGACTTTGCTTCTGAAAAGAGAGCTTCATCTCTAGTTTAACTAGACTCTGCGAGCAGGGTAACAAATTAAGCTAATTTGCAATTTTTCATACTATTCATGATGAGAGAATTGAATATATTTTGACAGCACTTAGAGTTTGCTTTTTCTTGCTGAGTTCCATTACAACTTTTGGTCCTTTCTCTTTGGCACTAGTGCTTAGATATTGATGGGTCCAAACAACACCATCTGTGAGAACTAGAAAAGTGGATGAACAATGTGTTTCCATCATGCAAAATAAGTACAAAGTCAAGTGTGGATTTATTTTATTTTATTTCAGCAAACATTGAAATTTCAAAGAAGTCACAAGGCTCTCATTCCCCTTATACTAGAATTGAGATTAATATTCCTGCCCCCCTTCAGGAGCAATACACTCCACCTACTTTAATTGGTAAGTATAATAGATACAATTGTTATGGACCACATACATATTCTAGATGCCCAATGGCTTATTCATGGTCACATGATATAAAATAGATGCATGAACAAATTCCTTGGAAAGTCATTTGAACCCCCATTGTTAAAACCTTTTTTTGGCTCATCCTGTACTAATCACAAGTTCGGTCATGTGACCAGTCTTTAGTATGTTTTATATTCCCAGATAGTTATGTTCAGAGTACTTATTGGGTACATTCCCCCAATGAATACCCTTGAAGGCCTGCAGCACCAGGAACATGTCAGTGAACAGAATATTTCCTAAATGGCAGTCGGTTTTTGTATACTAAATAAAATATATAAATATAAAGTATAAAAAATTAAATGCACAGCAAAATCATTTTCATGCATACATCAATAAATTAACACACTGAAATGCTTTAAGCTGATTGGCTGAGACACACTTGGCATGTTTGAATTATCTCTAACACTTCCAAAAACCAGATAGCAGTATCTTTATCTTTATTGTAGAATATTTCTAGTATTGGCTGATCTTAAATGTCTACATTGCTAAAATTAAAAGTATCAATTCCATGATTCCAGATACATTCAAAATCCCATTAGGCAATATCAAACACGCCCCTGAGGAGTACCGACAGGTAGTCATCGAATGTGTGGGACAGATTGCCTTTATATCTGTAATGCTCCCAACAACATACAAGGGTGACTACAGAGAGGCCACCATCTACCATGCCATAGGAGGAATGAACTTTTGGAAGCAATGATGGAGCAGGATGGAAAGTAAGATTTAAGTACATTACTTCTAGGATTTTTCAAGTTAATTTATTGTCTTGATGATGACTAGGATTTTTTCTATTTTTAAATTTTTATAAAATGGCAAATATGCATCTTGTCAGAATGTAAAGGAATTCCCCCTAATTTCTGAAAAAATGATATTAAGTAAGTGAAAGTAATATTACTTCCAAGAGTTATTCATAAATCGAGTATTGTTAATTCCCTTTCAGCACTATGATAGAATGCCAACTGTTCCAATGTGACAGTATTAAAGAGGCACTAATTGTGGGTAACACATATATAAGGAACATTTGTTCCTTATATAACCCCATGACATTTCAAGTAAGTGCTATATTTCTATTTTTTGTTTAAATGCTTTCCATTTATAAAAATGATGTGTGTGACTTTCAGATGTCTCTGCTCACAGAGAGGCTTTGAGCCTGTCCATCAGTGACATTTTAGATAAATCCCCGGGTCAGTCACATCAAATGTGAGGGTGAAAATGATCTCGAAAAAAATGTTCAAACTTAAGGAAAAAAAGAGGTGAATGGCTGAACTTGACACTTTTTTGAATAGTTTATTCTTTTCTTCATCTGAAAATACTTTAAGTTCTATTTCTACTCAAGTCAACCTTCCTACAGAAAATGAAAACAATTTAAAACGTCAATTTGAAAATCTGGATGATGAAATAGAAAAAAAGAAAGCAAAAAAGATGAAACTTAGTTGTATAATACAGGACTTTGCAACCAAGAACTAACATTTTGAAAAATCATTTGTTTCAAAATAGAGTTTGCTGAAAATGACTTAGTTTAGGGATGCCTTTGAATATTACGTTTCCAATGTGGAACAAATTCCTCAAAGAAGATGTGATGGCAAATATAAATCTGTATCTAGCAATTCGTCAGTGGAACTGGTACCTAAGAAATGCAGCTATAAAATTGATGGCACCTCTTTTCAACTCACCGCAGAAATTTGGACATACAAACAAGTTTTTGCTAACTTAAAGATGTCAGTACTGGGATATGGAACTCAAGGACTTGTCCTGGTCAGAGGTGACATTGCTGTCAAAATACTAAGCCCAGTTGAAGTAACTTTAGACTCGTACCTCGTTTCTTGTGGAATCCAAAAGTTTCTCAAGAATGAAATGGAGGAGAACATTTAAATACAACAATCAGCAGTTCTATGATGTATAATGAACTCTATTTCAATAAAAAAAATTAGCTTATAAGAGTGACTTTTAGGCGAAAATATTCATAAATCTGCAAACATAAACAAGAGTCCTAATTCACCCTCGTATGTATAGGAATAAGCTATACTTACATATAAAATAAATATATGTTTGTATGCATAATATGATGGTACATGGTGATAAAAATTTGGCCCCGAATGAATCTCTTGGTAGGGGACATTTATGGATTGAGTCAAATGTAAGTTAAGGGCATGTTAATTAATTATCTTTATGGTATCTTTTCACAAAAAAGGTGTTCTAAAAGAAGTCAAAAGGTGTTCTAAAAGAAGTCAAATGGTAAAGGGAACACCTTTACCCTCAGGTAACATTGAAAATTGAGCTTGGTACTTTGTGGTTAATTCACTTCGTAGGTGCAACATCAGTGGCAATGTATATCATCAAAAGCACTGAAGGGGGCGAGAGAAAGAAGACTGGAAAGGGGCAAATTCATTGGTCACCATGCCAATAACCAACACAATTAAAAAGGGATATCTTAATGATGTTGGTGGAGCCTGGCATTTGAACAGTCCAAAGGTTTCAAAAAATTCTCAGTACATATTTTTTGCTCAATATACTACGGAATTGAAGAATATTATAGATAAAGTCAATTACACATTAAAAAAGGGATCTGAGAAAAGAAATGATGGAACTAAACTTTCAATTGATGATATCATAAATAAAGAAAAGTGTGAAACTTTGAACAGAAAAAATGTGGGATATCACTATCTTCAACCAGTAAGGGGTACTCCACCTTTTTGGCAACGAGAGCAAAAAAATATATTTGCAATGGTTCGACAGATTGGATTACCAACTTGGTTTACTTCTTTTTCATGTGCAGATTTGCGCGTGAATGAATTCATTTCCACAATATTAAATCAAAATTGTAATCTTAGAATGCCAAATGAGGTTTCCAAAACTGAAAAGTACAATCTTATTAGAGAAAATCCTGTCACAGTTGCAAGGTTGTTTGATTTTAGGTGGACATGTTTTCTCAGAGATGTTATATTATCACCAGCCAACCCAATTGATTCAATTTTCCAAAACCACCTTCCATTAATACATTTATTGCTGATGCGTCTGATTGTGATATCAACATGAATTCTAAACAGGCCCAGGATATTCTTGTGGCCTTAAAAGAACTTATTATATCTCATGATTGTTCTGCTCTTTCCTTAAATGAAATATATGAAAAAGCATGGCCTGGATTGACACAAGAAAAGTATGAAGATGCTGTGAATGTACTTGCAAAATCAAAGAAAATAATACTTACGCGAAATTTCTGTGATATATGGATCAACAACTATAATGAAGATTTGTTAAGAGCTTGGAATGCAAACATGGACATTCAATACCCAGTTGATATTTTTGCCGTTATAGTATATATTATATCATATGTTTCAAAGGGTGAAGTCGAAATGAGTAGAAATTTGCAAGAAGCATCAGAAGAAGCAAGAGAAAAAAATGCTAGTGCATCAAAAGCCATGAAAATGATTGGGTTTAAATACATAAAAGTATCGAGAAATAAGTGTTCAAGAAGCTGTATATAGAGGGAGTAACATGAAATTGAAACAGTCTTCTACCTGTAGGCAAAAATCCAACAAGGATGACACTACCATTGTCTGTATACCGAAAGAAGAAAGATGACAGTATATTTCTAGTTCGTGGCTGAACTCGCCACGGGAGAGGAGGCAACACCGGCAGGTATTGAGGCTGAATCCGCCACGGAAGAGGAGGCAACACCAGCGGGTATTTAGGCTGAATCCGCCACGGGAATGAAGGAGGCAACATCTAGTATTGAGGCTGAACCCGCCACAGGAGAGGAGGCAAATCAAAATATTTCTGCTTTTGATTGGGATAACTTAATTTACTCTGGGGACATTAACTCTGCAACTCAAAAATTTTCTGATACATTATTTAATTTAATTTGTAACTTGTATATATGTTGAATAAATAATTTTATAAAAAAAAAAACCACAGGGTGAACAGAATCGCACCCTTGAACAGAATACATTTTCGGGATGGAAAATTCAAAATGGCCACCTTAACATTTACCCAGGCTGCCTAAAAAAGTAATCAGTACTAAACTTTCCATAGAAACATCTCTAAAATTTTAGGATAAATCCATGAAACCTGTAAACAACCCTCAAGAGACACGTTTTAAGGTATTACTTCACAGTGTATCAGCTTTTTTTCTACAATTCAGATTTTTCTGAAAAAAATCCTGATGTTCTAGATTGGAGAAGCATGTGCTGAGAGGACACGAATGGGAATTTGAGTAATTATGCCCTACTATCATATACAAATAGGCGACATATGTTGACAATTAAGGACTCCTCCTGTAGAAATAAGAAATATAGAATCAATTTTGAGGAGGTAGGCAACTTTGCACAGCAAAGTAATATTCAAATTCTACCTATTTTTGCAATTTTTAGCATATGATTTACCAGTTTTTAATCGTAGGCTAATCTGTTAATGTAGGTGTGAAAACTTGATCAGAAGTGTAGATCGATCAGTAACCCTTCTCTCTGACGTAGACAAAAACCAGATGATGATACATATTCATTCACTGAGTGAAGAAGCCAAGAAGCATCTACTCACACATAATACAGGTGTTTATCAGTTATAACTATATATTACAATACCCCCATTTAATTTACAGGTACCACAACAGGGAAACTGAATTGGTCGTCAAAGAAAAGGAGCACAATGGAACAGCCGCAAGAACAATGCTCAGAGACCAAGAAACCCAAGAGGTCGAAGCAAATAACTACCTCCAACCCAAACTACATGTCTAATCATAAACCGAAACTTTCTAGTTTTATAGAACAAGTGATATGACCAAAAGCAAAGACAACTGTTCAACAGATACCTGCACTTGTTGACACAGAATCAACATGTGAAATCATTAACCCTTTCCCAACGTGAATATAAGACGAAAATGTTGGCCCTGGTGACGGATAAGTAAGAGCAGTTTTTAGGGGAAAACTGAAAATTACCTATGCCCAGAGACCTATACCTTGAATTTTATCACTGAAATACATTTTTTAGTAAGGACTATCGTATTAGAACAACTTGTCAAAATTTGGTGTAAAAATACTGAATAGAATTGAGTTTCAACAAGTAGATTCATGTTGGTGAGTATTGCTTGAATCCATTTTCAATATTCATTTTCAACTTGCTTTTCATAAGGACTTGTGGATGGTATTAATATATACATTTTCATTCTCAGTCTCTCATCAATTTTTTTAAAAATAAAAAGTCTTAATCTGGAGTCTTAATCTGGAGTCTTGAATTGAACTTGTTCAATTTCACCAATCTAGTTATTCTTCTTAGCAAGATTTCTCAGTAACTAGAAGACTTAGAGTAAATCTAATTACATGGTCAGTTAGGGTATGTGACCTAGTTTCTTGGAAATTAGATCAAATTTTTATCTAGGTCGAAGGTCAAAATTTAGGTCAATTTTTCTAATTTCACAATTTTTCAATTTTCTTTTTAATCTATCAATATTTCTTGCAATGAATTAAATTATAGCTCCCTCTAAGTATTTCAAACATTTCGCTCACTCTATGTCTCGATGAAAATTTTACCAATTTTGGGAAAATGAACTCCAAAAAAAGGGTGAAATTTAAATTGATCCAAATCTATTATGAGTAGTTTTAATTTAACAGAAGATTTTCTCAGGATTTTGAATCTGAAAACAATATTGTGATCCGACTTCCCGTTCAGGAGTTAACACCTTTTGAAATTTCAAAAAAATGATACGATGGTACCCTGATGGCATGTCTACCTGACCGTTAATTTTTTCATTTCTCATTAATATCAGAGATCAAAATCTAACTGTAATAGGAAATTTTCTCAAGATTCCGAATCTGTCAACAAAATTGAAATCAGACATCCGGTTCAGGAGCTATGGCCTTTTGAAATCTCAAAAATCCCTACCGCTGCCACCAATGTAGCATCCTGATGTTAAGTCAATGGTAATCAATAGCCAATCATCAAAGATTCAGTAAAATTTTGAGTGCTAAGGGCCAAGGTCAAAATCTAGGTCAATTTTGTTAATTTTGATATTACCTTACTATTGATCAAATTTTGCTTTTAAAGTTGTGATGAACATAAATATTTTCTTTAAATTTCACTTTCTCATCTATATCAGATGTCAAAATCATTTAAATAAATAAAAAAAATGGAATCTGGAGTCTTGAATTGAACTTGTTCAATTTCTCCAATCTAGTTATAAAAACAATTGAAGTTCTTGAACAATTTCAGACCCTGCACACCTTATAAAGACATTTCACAATGTCTTTGCAAACAGTTACAGCCACAAATTGAGCTGCCACATGTTGAATGGACAAAACATTTAATGGATGTACATCGTTGACTTTTTTCAGAAACATTACAGTGGAGTTTGACTTCTTCTTCCTGGCTACTATAATGTAAATGCAATTCATTACACAAACAAATTTCACAAATCCAATTTCATATATCATTTTAAAACTCATCCAAAGTTACATTGATTTGCCAAGTATCATTGTTCAATTTACAAATGGGAAAGAGTTACAGGCATTTCAAAACTTAGTGCTTGGCCAAAATTAAAGTTAAAATCAGTCTCCTGGAACAGTTCTAACCTGAATGTGACCAAAAATATGGGTGATATCATCAAAAAGAGGATGGATATTGAGTTGTAAAAAGATACTCCAAGGAAACTCTTCTAAAATGCCTTAAAAAGGTTTTATTAGGATTATTAAATGCCATACCCCTATTTGCAGTGCATTTAAGGTCAAATCTGGAAAGAATTGCTACTGTTAACATGGCCAAGGGAGACGCGGCGACTATTAATTTTGTGTAAAACTAAACTTTAATTTTGGTAAAACAGTACATTTTGAAATCTATGTAACTTTTTCCCATTTGTGGGTTGAGGCATGATACTTGGCAAATCAATGTCACTTTGGACAAGCTTTAAAATGATATATGATACATACTATGGGGACATTGTTGTATGTCTGCCTAAGGGGGCCCCATACTTTCGGGACACCCTGTATTCTTGAATAACCAATCTTTTTCATTCCAGAAAAGGAGGAGATTAGACAACAGAGGGTGGCACTGCAGGAATACCAGCACTCCGCAGCGGTAAAGCTATTTCAGTTTTCAGGTTGGTCTGAATTTACATTCAAACACTTTGCAGCATTATTATCTAAATCATCCAACTGAACGAGTTGGGGGATGCCTCTGTCCATCCGTCCGTTATTTTTAAGAAAAAGCCCAGTATTGCATGGCAACCATTTTTACGTTTTTAAACATAATAAAGTGATTTTGTTGATATTTAATTTGCGAAAACTACCATCCTCCGATTACAGGGCGGTCTTACCCTTTGAATGAATGTTGCCCTTTACTTTCTGAAGTGACATTTAATGTCTGTCTTACTGTTTACTATATTTGATACCTAAAAACATTTGTATTCCCCTTTACTATCTGTATTACCCATAATATTAAGTCTGTATTTTCTTGAAATATATTTTGTATGATAACAACATATTGCAGTTGATGAATAACCTACTGTTCTTCTTGTTTATTATTATACATAGAGAAACTCATTGCTTCTTCACTCTGGGGGGTAATCACATTGTGGCAGCTTGCCAGGAATTACTACAAGAGTGGCCAGAAAATGATAATCTTAAGGGATTAGAGTAAGTGTATAGTTTTTATCTTAAAGTACATGTACAGGGTGGGCCAAAAAACAGCCCCCCCCCCCTAGACAATAGTTCTGATAAGTTTTTGCTTTTTATCAAAAACACAATTAATGATATATCATTCTAAAGATAATTCTCTGTTAATACAACAATTTCAAACCATATAAAAGCAAAAAATTATCAGGACTACTGGCTAGGAGGTGATTTTATTCATTTTTATATCCTGTATGTATCCTGACATCAGGATTCGTTGTATTCGTACACATATTTTGCTGTGATGGAAACAACAACTTGATGACTGGAGGGATATGATTCCTGTAGATGATATAAAATAGATGACAATTAAAGCAATGCATCAAACGATTTAACCGCCGACGCCAAATAATGGCACGTCATCTAGCCAGGATAACAGGACTATGCGTATCAATATAGCTGCTAAATTACCCCAAAATTTCTGCTATGTCACATTTATTGGGACCTTCATTGTAAAGGTTTGTGGGATCAACTGCTGACTCTGTCAAATGGGGCTCGAAAGGAAGTACAATGGTGGCTCAGTTACGTAGATGTATGGAACAAAGCGCCAATACAGTTACGCTCCATTCAGAAACAGTTTTCAGTGGATGCAAGTCATCTAGCATGGGGAGCATGTTTGGAAAACATGCATGCGTCCGCCCAATGGTCAAACAGAATGTCCCAGCAGTCAACTGATCACCGGGAGCTTATGGCCATTTACCTTGCACTACAAACATTTTTACTTCACATAAAGCTGCTCTCCATATAGATCTTGACAGACAATACTACAGCTCTGGCGTATGTAAACAATCAGGGGGGGCCAAGTTTGTATCTTACACAAATCGCCAAAGCAATATGGTTAAGTGGTAAAGTATTTTTACATCTTTGCTCCAAGAGTCCATGAGTAATTACAGCAATTTTAAAACATATTGTTCTTGCAATACTGTAGAAGTGGAAACTTTAACAACGTGGAAACTTTGGCGAAATTAAGGGTTGAAGGAGAGACGCCAAAATAAAAATTCTCGTCTCGAGGAGAAAGTGTGCTGTAACAGCATCCCTGAGGTGATGGGCCTAAATCATCAAGCTATGCTCCTTGGGGAGGTTTTTTGCATTTCCAAGATGTAATACTCTGAACCCTGGGTTCCACGGGCTATGCATCAATAGACTGACGCTTATTAATGCATGGAGGATATTCAAGAAGGTGAATCTTCCAGGAAAATCAGGCACATTGCATATAGGCAACTTGCTCTGGCAGCATGGGAGATTCTTGGGCCAAAGGTTAGCACTTTCCTCGACCAGAGGCATTTGAGAAACAGTTTCAGTTTGTAGGGTTTCAGGAAGCAGAATAATAAACATGAATTAATAGAGCATTAGGCATTTGTTTCTTTATCTTTTGGTATTGTAACCCTTATTTGAAGAAATTACTGAAAGTAAGTAAAATATATTCACATTTTTAAAGCTGCAGTATTATTTAAAACTCTGTATTTGCATTAGATTGTGTAATTGTCAATTTCTTGTTTACATATACTTCGTATTAATTGCCTGTACAAGATACAAGAACATAACTTAGGAGGAATGCCTGTTTGTAAGTCGCTCCCGCAATGACAAACAAGGCAACAACATGCCACTATATTTTCAGGTATTTTTGTAATAGTTAATATGTACATCTATTACTATTACCTAGAACTAATACCTAGAACAAAAGTGTAAGTTTTAATACACATGCTAAGCTAAATTGTTCTTTGCATCATAGAAAGATGTTAATTCATTTCCGTGTCTCAATATCTGCACCATCAATTTAACTGTAGCCCCCCCATGTAATTATTACAAATGCGCATGTAATTACAAAAATAAAAACATGTGATTATCATTAGTTATTCATTAGTTGGGCAAACCACCCCCCTGGTATGCAATTTAGGGCAATGACACAAGAAATCACAGAACCTTCTACTCCATTGGCCTTCTTTAAATGTTCCTTAGTGAAGAGGTGTTTCAGAAGCTAGTCAATAATACAAACATATATACATGACTAAGCCTAAGTATAAAAAAAATAACGATGGGTCATGGTAGGATGTGATAGTAGCGGAAAAGGAGCGTTTTGTGGTACTTGTAATTGATATGAGCTTTTTTATGGTTTCTTGTTTTTGAAATGTCAAAATAATCCTGAAAACTGAATTTTTATTCACTTCCATTTTGTTATTGTCTCGTATACCATTATTCTGCCCATCTAATTATAAAGAATATGACTCGTGTTCCATTTTGACTAATAAGGTACTGGATGAGCTAAAATTTATGTTATGTTCTCTAATTATGTTAATTACGTGTAATATATCATTTCTAAATGCAAAAAGTGAAGAACAGAAAGCATCAATGAATGCCCAGGAAATGAAATTCGATTTACTTACAGTTAAATTCTAAATGTTTGGAAATACTTTGAACAGAAGCAACTAGTCAAAGACATATCTAGTTTTATTATGAACATACCATTATTAAAAATAATAAATCTCTTATGTGATTACAAATGTGGAATTATTGTGGAACGACAGGTGAGGGAATATGTTGCGATCACAATTTGCCTACTACACGTGCGGGACATCAGAAACGTTCAACAACTAGTGGCGATCCCTGCAACTACAACTCTGGTGACAGACTTCATCCACATGGAGACGAGCAGGCGCTCTTCACTCAAGCGTGTATTATGACACCAGGACTATTATAAACTCTCTCACAATGATTTTCTGTGTCAGTGCCAATGTCTGACGTCAGCCCTCAAGGAAATTCACATGAGAGGAATGTCCCACAATGATGAAAACCCGAACAACTACATCTTGATCAGCAACTGAGTGGGAAGATCATTGATTTTGCATTAGCCTCATCTTTGAAGGAGCCCATGTACTTCAAGAACACCCCTAGTATTGCCCCTCAAATTTCCGATGGCAGTTCTTCATCTTCAACTTCATAAAGTATTACCATTTATTATCAATCAAGATCAACATTTTGACAAACTTAGGCCTACAACAAAACAAAACATACACAGACATGCTTTGACAGGAAAATACTAAAAAGCATGATATAGAACAGAATTTCAATAAAAAATCCTATTGCACCATTTCCTCCAAGATATTATTGATTATTTCACTATACTAGGTTATTTAAAAAGTGACAAATATCCTGTGAATTACATTGTAAATAAACAAATCTTTGCTTTGAGGTTCAATCACACATCTATTTATAAATTATTTAAGGAAAAATGCATGAGATAATATTTTATAATAGTTTACATTATTTAACAAATAGAAAATACTATAATTTTTTAGTTGTACCAAAAAACACTCTTAAAGGTTTTTCTTTAAAAACATTTTTATGTTGTAGATTGAAAATATATATGATGTGAGTGGATTGATCTTGCCACACCTTGAAGATGTAAATGGACATTCTCGGCCACACTGCTTTAAATTTATCAAGGAAAATGGACACAATAGAATGTATGAAAAAGATAGCTTCAAATACTTTCCTTACTGCATTCTGTTTGGCAAATTGTACTGACCCAAATATAGTACCCAAATTCATGAGAGGGAATGTAGGGAGACAAGAGTAGTCAAGGAGAGCAAGAAGACATATGTGGAGGAAGACATGTGTGGAGGAAGACAAAAACAAAAAAATAGTAAAAGAACATAATGTGTATATTTTCCTTTATTTCCAGGAAAATCAGATTTGCATGTTGTAAGATCACAAATCCTGACAGATGACCAGTTGGGAGACCAACAAAGAATCCACTACACTCACAAAGCCATGTCAGCTGAAACTAATATCATCAACAATATAGCACTCCAGACAGTTTTGAAGCAGAGGCAATCATTTAAACATTCAAATCCGCTGTATTATTCATCATAGTGAGAAGGACAGTTATGGATTATTATGTCACCACTAAAAGTTGCCTCCAACATCAGACAATTTGGAAGCAGAGACAATATTCATCTTCATTCAGAGATGATATATCTTTAAGCTGAAGAAATGAAATGGATGGATGAACAACCAACAAGAAAGCTGTTCACTTCTCTCCCTCAGCCTAACTAGAGCCTCCCAGATATCTTAAGAATAACTGTGCTAAAATATTATATCCAGGAGAGGAGGCAAACTTTTTTTTTTAATACTGATGTTGCTAAAAAGTATTTTATGTGGAAAGAATGCTGTATTTTTATTACTTTATTACTAAACAAGTTTAGAAGGGGAACACCATGGACATTGTCCACCTTCAAGAAAGATTGGGTGTTTGTTTTAAAGGAAAAGTGTATGGCAAAAATATGTCCTGGATGTAGAGGAGACTTCAATGACGAATTCATTATACTGAGACACAGGGAGGAGTTTATTGCCGGAACTGACTACATAACTCCCATGGTATTGAGTGAGACTGGCAGACTACCAATGTCATATCATATTCATTTGAGTGCAATTAAATACTGGACGCACATAAGCATGCTGCCAAAGACTTCTCTAATGAGCAAATTACTTTCACACATGAAACACAAAAAATACAGTCTGTGGTACAATTTCATTGCAAAGTCACTGCAAAGTATTGACATTGATATAAATGATGTTAAACTTCCTGATTCATCCTCAAAAAATACATTCTTAAAATCTGTTAAACAAAAACTTATCACTAAATGCAGTGACCAGTGGAAGATGAAAAAAATAAACACTGGTAGCAAACCAAGTAACAATAGTAAAATGAGAACCTACGTAAAATTCAAAAATAATATAAATCTTGAAGAATATCTCACTACTGAAACTAACTTTGAAAAAGAAAACTATTTACAAAACTGAGACTCAGTGACCATTCATTAGAGGTTGAAGCAGGAAGATACAAAAATAAAAATGTAGAAGAACGCATATGTACATACATATATGTATGAATCAGTACGTATTGAGCCATTTAATGATGAAGTTAATAGCAGATTCATGAGACGTCAACTTCCACTGATTTTATCATATGCCTGTACAATACATGAGTTACAAGGAAAAACATGTGACAGAAACTGAGGGGGCAAGGGAGCTAACGAAATTATCAAATGTACTGATGATGTATTGACTGCTAAATAACCAATATGACTATTCAGGATGGGTTTAGGAAAATAAGAGAAGTTGAAAGATTACAAGTTCTGCAAACATTTATAACTCTTTAGGAAATGTGAAGATTTGAATTCATGAATTGTGATGCATTGATTGTTTGACATATACTGGTCTCAGCAAGACAACAGTATTACAATCTATTCCTTACTTGAAAACAAAAAATATTCCAAACCCAGAACAAAGGAAGATGCAATTTTTATATTTTTAGTAAAAGTTAAAACAAATGGTTTATTTTCTCATATAGCCATAGCCTTCTCTATGAACAAAAAAAAAATTTTCTTGCTCTTGACTATGGGATATATGCCATCATCAAGTTTTTAAACATGAACAGAAAGACCCGGGGGTACTCTACCAGAAAGACCCAAAGGTGCCCCACCAAAAAGACCTGAAGGTGCCCAACCAAAAAGACCTGAAGGTGCCCAACCAAAAAGACCTGAAGGTGCCCAACCAAAAAGATGTTTTTCTGTCAGCGCATTGCTTTATTGTACACAGATTCCATAAGCTTGTATTCGCGAAAGTAACTAACGCCTGTCGGCTACTGGATTAACCTGTCTATGGGAACAAGAAGCCCCAGAATGGCTGGACAGCAGAGTTAAGAAATTCAAAGATGATACAGCCACAAGATACATGAAACATTATCAAATAAATCAAAACATTTCAGATGAGGAACAATAAATGTCCTTGGCTTTTCCTTCTTTTACCAACACGCAGGCTCAACTATTCACATTGAAAACAGTTGAATTTTCGACCAAAATCATGGATTGAGAGTGTCATACTGCTCCATTTTTTTTTCAAACTTGTTCCATTCAGTGCAAAGTAAAATGAAAATGTTTTTCTGTCAGCACATTGCTTTATTTGCAGTCCCTAATTTTAGCGGCGTATGGATCCCCAGCTGTGAGAAGATATTTCCACAGCTTGTGACGCAAACCACACTAAAACGAGGGACGTGGAATAACAGAATAATGTACCAACAGACAGGCATTTTTGTTTTGTTTTGCTTTGAATGGAACACATTTGACGAAAAACAGAGCAATATGAAACTCACAATTGTTATCGGGAAGGTCGAAAATTCAAATTACCTTTTCAAGCTTCATAGTTGATAATAGAGACAAATGTGCTGTCATTTGACATGGCATGTGAATAAATATATTTATAAAGCCCGAAATTATTAAAGATCCACCAAAAATACTTATATTGAAAAGATTTATTAATTATATTGGCAGAATACCAAAAATATACCACATGTACCAATATGCAACGGAGTGAAATAAGGTAACGGAGATTAACATCCACGCCTCGAGTTGACAGGGCCTTAAATGATGTGTCAGCGCTGCGGCAGCATGCTACGGGAGCGCTGCGGTAGCAGGCTGCCCGAGCCAGTAAATTTGTGTAAGGGACACTAGATGAGACCATACCACTAAATCAGACAAAACCAAAGAAGAGACCACTGAAAAGAGGACGAAGGAAACCTAAATTCTGTCATAAGAAAAGGAAATATTCAAGGTAAAAACCATGTTGTTCTACCATGTCGATAAATACTTTTTTCTCCATTGTGACTTTATCATTTTAAAAATTAATCAATGGAATTTCTTCATTTCTTATTTAAAATTAAGTTCAGTATACGAGTCAGATATATTGGTACATGTAACATAGTAAAAACATATTAAAAACTTCATGTTTTAGACCATGTGAAGGAAGCCAACAAGAAGTATTTCTTCAAATCAAAAGACCACTCTCAGTAAAATGTACAGGATGAGAAATTAATGCTTCTTAGTTTTATTTGCTGAAGAGAAGGTTACTGGTTAGAAGGTGCGCAAACTGCCTGCATATTTAAAAATGGAAGACGGGGATGACACAACTCCAGTACCACAACACAACAAGTGCTACCTATAATGTAATTGTCCTAATCTAATCTAATCTTTGAAATTCTAGGTCGTATGTAGGTTTTATAAATAAGGCTTCTGATCAACTGAAAAACTCATTTTTTCTGCAATTGACAGGTTGGAGGTTGAGTTTCAAGGTACAACAGTTTTATATACAACTATTCTTCCAAGAGTCACCAACGAGAAGACAGTTTCAGAAGGGAGCACAATATAGCTTTCACACACACATATACAGTGGCAACTACTTCAGTGAAAAATAATGTGCTGTAATCAGATGATTTTCACAAGTCTGCATTAGGGGATTCAGTTTCACCATCTACATAGTGCATACTTTCTGGGGGATGATGTGCAACCAGAGCCTCTTGATTCTTCCACATTGGATTTTTGACTCCTCAAATTTCCTTATTTCACTGATTAATTTATTCTTATTTCTCAAACGAGTATGTGAAATAAATATACTAGTATGTGAATTGTATGATTCCATACAAAAGCCAGAAGTGTTAAGCTAGTCACAAAAGATCTAAAAAGAAATTGTCTGCTATCAAAGATCACCCTCCTGACCAGCATATTATTGTTGTCATCACATGACATGATAAAAAGATTTAAAGGTATGTAGAAGACAAAATATGCTGAAGTAATTGACAGGATACATGATCAACACTCTCATCTTCTATCTGCACTGTATGTACAGTGATCGCCTCTTATTAAAAGTGCTTGATCAAAGACTCGACAAGATGTACAAAATCCAAAATGCTGGAGGAAAGGTATGTTTGTTTCTCTTCACCACCTTAATGTCATTTTACCTACAGATAGTATACCATATGCTGTATAAGAGACTCAAGATTCATTTGGTAACAGGATTCAGTGATTGACTCAACCAAAATACCTAAACTGAGTTGATAAATGAAGCAAAATCAAAAACCCGCCGAACAAAAATGCATATTTCAGAATTTTTTCTGTTTTTGCCAAAACCACAAAATCAATATATCTTTGATTAATATACATACATAAATACTTAGCATTACATGCATATCAAACGTTCCAACTCCCCTTCAGTATCGAGTAAGGAGGATGTTATAAAAAAAATTATGATCAGCCAAGTGTGTGAATTTACCATGTGGATTCTAATGATATGTTCTTTGCATTTCAGAGTGGTTGGATTTACATGTATTCACTGTCCTTTATTACAAACTCTTAAATTTCAAAACATTATAAATCACCTTATAGAACATCATGAAGAAGAAGATGGGAAAGATTTTTGAAAATAGAGGCAAATTTAGAATGATAACAAGACATTTTTTCTGGAATAATACCAAATGAAGTGAAATCAATAAATAAACACATAATTGTAGAAAGTGATAAATTTATGACAACTTCAGTGATTGACAACAATCGAATGAAATTATCCAAAATGTCTGATTCAACACCTACAAAATCAAATAAAATTACCAATCGATGGGGACGATAACCCCATTTGACTTGTATCACGGAGATTGCCATTTTGCACGTCAATTGACATGAATCACGTCAATAAGCATAATTTAACATGGGATCTGCCATTTTTGTTAAATTTCATGAAATTCATCAATTTTGACATCAAATTTTGACCCAATGTAATGGAGATATAACATTGAAATGTTGCGGACTTTATAGGGAATAGATTCAAGATACAGATTTATTTACCTTATCAGGATTTCTTTTGTTCCTGCTTAGAAAATAGTCGTTCAAACAAATATGGGGGTTAACAATTAAACCTATGAGGAAAACCACTGGTCCTTAACTTTTTTTGAGGAGTACATATTAAACACTGGATCTTCTAATTAACCTGGTGTTTCAAATTATAAATCACAATGGACACATATATATATAATCTAAGTAATATTTCTCTTATAGTATGTAAAATTTTGGTAAACATCAATGATAATTGGAAATTTTACCTCATCTTCAATGCAAGGCTAATTGCTGAACTCGGATACAAATGATTCACAAGAAACTGACCTGACCCAAACACCCAACGGCATGAGGAGGAAGTTCTGGTCAAATATCATTGGGATCACATTCATAGGCTAGGGAAAATAGACGTGTGTGCTCTTGAGAGTTCAGTATTTGCCTTCAATACATTGCATGATCAGCTTGAGGAATGACACCATCTAGGTCTGGAAAAAACAAGGGATGCTTTAACGCTGTTGGTGGAGACACTTTCATTGGAAATCACTGACATGGCTGCCAATGAAGGAATAACCACTCTTGTTCGACCACCTCACACCACCCAATACCTGCAGCAACTGGACAAGACATGCTTTTTTTAATATTAATATGATTCTTACTCTAAAAAATAAAACTCATTACATGAGTATTATGAATGTAGTTTAAATTGATATGACGACAACCTAAATGTTTATCCAAGCAGTTTTGAGATAAATTGATGGAACAGAAAAATTTAGAGTTAAGGTTCATACTTTACATTCAATTTGATCTAAATGTCAGAAACTGATTCATGCTGACTAATCATATAATCGTAAATCTTACTGCATTAGTATTTTGAATCTGCATTCACGAGATGACACTAGATAAATAAACAACTGGTGAGGTTACCACATTCTTTTCACTATCAGGTGGCACAGTATTTAAATAAAGGTCACAAATTAATTCTCTCATCGTTAATCTCACTGCATTATTCATTTTAAATCACACCCTCCTTCCTGTATATTAAACTTGTGTTCATAACTGTTTATTTCTATTTTTCAGATAGCAGCCAGTCCCTACTGACTCGAAAAGAACATAAACAACAAGTAAGTATTCCCATTAAATGCAATTTCAGGATTCCTTTAAAAAATTCTTATGCAGTTGGTCTTTGAATATTTTGAGTATTGTGTTTGGCTGATATAAATTAAATAATATTACCAGTCGAATATTTCTAGAATCATTAGATGGTGCAACTGAAGTGGTACTGATTTCTTCTGTCATGAATGACTGCATTATTTTGTATAAAAAGTTTATGAATTACTACATGAATGATGTAACAATAATTCATGAATCATTTGCGTGAAAAATGCATTGAAATTGCATTATTTTGCATGAATTACAACAGATGATGTTGAAGGACTCTTCAACTACTAGAAGGATGCTTGGAGGAGCCTTTACCCTCAAGAACTTCGGGGGACAGTGGAGAAAGATTTCAAGGTACATGCCCGTAAGACACTTTTCTCCAAGGGGGGTGCGGTTTTTAGCTTACTAAAGAGAATAAAAAAATTGTCATTTTTTTGCCGCGTAAATCAAATCGCGTAAGACAGAGGGGGGGGGGGGGGTCAGTTACTCCCTATATTGGTTTGGAAGTAACAAATGCATGGCAACTTCCAAACGTTCCAATTGTTTTGTGGGGGGTGTGAGGAGTGGTCCACTCCCCCTAGAAAATTTTACAGTTTTGAGATGCTATTTGGTGCTTTCTGGGCACTTACAAAGTGTAAGTTTCTAAGTAGTACGCCACCACCACAAGAATAAGAGTTGAGTGAATAAAAAACCGAGCATTCAGGGAGGTCTGGGGGTTCTCCCCCAGGAAAATTTTGAAATTTGGTTGTATTTGGAGCGAATTTGCAACCATCTGGTAAGCCTGTGCGTAAATCAATAAGAAAAATGTGAAATTTTTCAAATTCTTTTGGGGGTGTCAAAGAGGATGAGAGGGTGAAGTGGGGTGGGGTGCCAGTAGGGGAGCAATGGGTTGTCACCCAGAAACATTGACCATATCAAGGTGCTATTTGATGATGTCTGGGCACTTAAAAAATGTCTGAGACAATACATGAAATTCAGAATATTTTCTTTTGTTTTGTGGGGGATGTGAGGGGTAGCTAACTCTCCTAGAAAATTTTACAATTTAAAGATGATATTTGGTGCTTCTGGGCACTTTTAAAGTGTATTAGTCAATAAAAACATTGAAAAACAATCACAATTTTTTTCAAATTTGGGGGGTGTCAAAGGGGGGGGGGGAGGGGTGCCAGAGGGGGAGGTGGCGCTCGGGTGCCAGAGGGGGAGCGAGTGTTTGTCCCCCATATCAAAATTTACAATATCAAGGTGGTATTCGATGAAGTTTGGGCACTTTAAAAGTGTCTGTGCCTAAAAGTGCCTATTTCCCAAGAAAATTTTACAATTTTAAGATGCTATTTGGTGCTTTCTGGGCACTTTCAGAGGGTATGAGTCAATAAAAAAAATCTCAATTTTTTTTTGGGGGGGGTGTTAAGGGAGGGGGGCTGCCAGAGGGGGAGGTGGAGTGGGGATGCCAGAGGGCGAGTAAGTGTTAGTCTTCCAGAATCATTAACTTTATCAAGGAGCTATTTGATGATGTCTGGGCAATTTAAAAGTGTCTGAGACAATACATAAGACAAATTCAGAACTTTTCCATTGTTTTGTTTGGGGTGTGAGGGGTGGCCCACTCCCCCTAGAAAATTTTACAATTTTACGACGCTATTTGGTGCTTTCTGGGCACTTTCAAAGTGTATGAGTCAATTAAAGAATTTGAGAAAATCACAATTTTTTTTGGGGGGGGGGTCAAGGAGGGGGGGGGTTATGCAAGTGCAAGATGCAAGGAGGGGGGGGGGGGGTTATGCAAGTGCAAGATGCAAGAGGGGGAGTAAGTTCCCCAGAAACACTAACTATTTCAAGGAGCTATTTGATGATATCTGGGCACTTTAAAAGTGTCTGAGACAAAACTCTAAAATAAATTTAGAACTTTTCCATTGTTTTGTGGGGGGTGTGACAGGTGGTTAATACCCCTAGAAAATTTTACAATTTTACGACGCTATTTGGTGCTTTCTGGGCACTTTCAAAGTGTATGAGTCAATTAAAGAATTTGAGAAAATCACAATTTTTTTTTTGGGGGGGGGTCAAGGGGGGGGGGGTGCCAGAGGGGGGGGGGGGGGGTATGCAAGTGCAAGATGCAAGAGGGGGAGTAAGTCCCCCAGAAACACTAACTATTTCAAGGAGCTATTTGATGATATCTGGGCACTTTAAAAGTGTCTGAGACAAAACTCTAAAATAAATTTAGAACTTTTCCATTGTTTTGTGGGGGGTGTGACGGGTGGTTAATACCCCTAGAAAATTTTATAATTTCAAGGTGCTATTTGGTGCTTTCTGGGTACTTTCAAAGTGTATGAGTCAATGAAAAAATTTTTCAAATTTTTTTTGGGGGGTGACAAAGGGGGGTGCGGTCGCACCCATCGCACCCCCCCATCTGACGGCCCTGAGGTACTGTTGTGCGTTTCGGCTTGTGTTTGCACGGGTTTATATCCAGAATAATTAATGTTAGACAAGGAAGATCCAATATCAGAGTTTCAACCTGAGATGTGTCTTCTTTGATGAAAGTGGAGTGACTCTCTGATTAGAATGCGTGATGTCAGTTATATACCCTCTCTGATATATCAAGGGTCTTAGAAGGAGTGCTTGATAAGCCTCCTAGATGTGCACCGCATACAAGCAGAGTTGACAGCTGCAACCTCAGCACCTAATACCCCTACATTGGATAGTGTTCGGATTATAATAAGCATTTTGGGTGCACAGTTTCCCACATACCAGTTCCTGCACTAGTAATAACCACTAGGCAAATTGAGAGACCAGTTAAATTTTATAAGAAACGAACAACAGAGAGAAAATTTTATTTGTCAATTGCTGTTTTTTAGACATTCTCTTCAAAATGTCTCATGTTAAAAGATTCAATATTGTACACTGCGCATCAATATAATGCAATTTATGCCACATAAGTCAAATAAATGGGGTATAAAAACTTGGGGTTCAGCAGAAAAATATTACATATTGCACACTCCATGCCTCCTTTGTGACGTTTAAGTGCATATGATCACATAGAATGCAATCATTTTAGATGTGAAGTCATTTAGAGCTACCTTAGAACAAAGAACAAAGCAAATGGAGAATTGCTTAGTTCTGCCTAATATCAATAATATCAATCAATATTGCTTAGTTTTGCCCTAATATCAAACAACAATGACCAATTCAATCGAAGGAACAGCATTAATGTACACAGCATTTCAGAAACACTGAAACACAAAGCAAAAAAATTGTTGACGCACTTAATGTGAATGGCATTCAAATAATCAGGTAAGATTTTGAATCTCAAAATTAACACATGCAATATAGGCTTGCTTTAACATTTTTACATTGTCACCAAATGTTGTTTTGACTGTTCCTATAAGCCATGATCACTTCAGGTATACAGTTTACCTGTAAGAGATGTTGATGAATAACTTATGCTGCAACAGTTCAAGAAAGAAACTCGCAAGAATATTTAATGGCCTCCTCTGTAAAGGTTTGTAAACTAATTGGGCCCTGCCTCCTGTTATATTTACAGATCATGGATGTTGCAAAAAAGGTTATGTCAACAGTAGACAACATCACATAAAATTAAGGCCAAAAAAAGCTGTTGTGGGTTGAGGGGGAAGAATGTCTTATGCAATGTATGGAAACGATGAATTCTCAGAAATGCAATGTAGCTGAGTGACTGATTAACATGATGAAGAGCTTTTTGTGTGGTGAAGGAATAATTGTCTGAAAGATTACCTGAAGATTTAGTGCTAAAAAGAATTCTACAAAATCGAATAAAAGAGAAAACAGAGTATATAATTCATACCATTGAAGTTTATATTGTGAAAAATGTACACACATGAGTAAATACAAGAACATAATGATGTTATTTGTAGAAAGGGGGATCATAACCAGTATTGATGATTATAACGATATATTAGATCAAACATTACTGCAGCATAGTGTCAACAGAGCAATACATAGAGCTTATACAGGATGCTTCTTAATCAGATTATTACATTTTGTTGCTTTGGGTTGGGGATAAATACCTCACCCAATCAATTGTGCATTCTTCTTATTTAAAGGAGTCCTTATTTCCACCCTGTCTTGGAGAGTCAAAAGCAAACAGGGAAAAATAAAAAACCTACTACACAGTCGTGTGCTTGGGCATCAGAGGTAAGACATTACAAAATTAAAATTCTTAATTTCATCCTAGATTTTTACTTGTTAATTAATTATTAACATCATGAAGTGTAAACATCACAAATGTGGAAATAAGACGCACAATCAAAGTATGAATTGGACCGGATCTGCAAAGGCTATGGAGCCTGCCAAAATTCTTTTATTCTATATTGCAGGGTTGAGTTTTTGTTCAAGAGGAGTGTTTGTTCAAGAGGAGTGTTTGTTCAAGAGAAGTACACGTAGGTGCCATTTTGTAATTTATTCATGTTCAATTTGTTCTAGCCTCTAGTTTATGCTATATTTAAATTGCATGTGCATTAACTGCATTAACTAGTATAAATTTTAGAGAAGTCACACTTACCTGAAGTTGACCCTGTAAGAGGCTTGACTTGATGTTTTACATGGTTTCCAATACTAATTGCTCATCATGAAAGTGAAGCTATTTTTATCAATTGATTATTAATGATATTGTGGAAACATGTTAATCAAAATAAGTTTAATCTTACCACTGTTGTTGATAAAGTGAGCAATTTATAAAAAAAAATCTTAAATATCTCTTCAAATTGTTTTTAGAGGAGCAATGTGCTGTCATTTACGAAGGAGTGTCAAATACTAAGGAGTATTATCCTAAAGAGAAAACACATGCTGTTCAGTATTTTCAGTATTTTGAAGACTAAGATTGGATTCATAAAATATATTTTCAACTACTTTTCAGAATTTTAAATGGTGAAATAAAATCCCCTCCCCCCAAAAAAGAATTAGTTAACAACTGTTTAGATTAAAGAAACCTTTGCACTTAAAATATCACCATCTCAATTCATTTGTGATACAGCATCTGCCCCTTTGTTATAGTCACTGTTGGCCATGTTATTGTAAGACTTGAATATATAAGCACAAGTGCCAAGTGGGAAAGGTGACTTAAAATTAGAACCTAAAACTTAAAAGTAGACCCTATATATCCCAAAACCATGATCAAACGTGAAAAGAAACGATGTCTAACATCCCCCTCCCCCAATCAAGAACCAATATCACAATCCAGGACCAGAACACCAAGGGACATTTCATTCATACTGAAGTCATTACAATACATGTTGAAGAAAAATTGATATTGAGACTTTTATACGGGAATGTATAATTCGCCGCCCCAACTACGTGGATTGCCGCCTACCCAACACACCTTGCAGGGTCCAATTTTCTTCTGCATAATTATCACCAGAATAAGACTATTCAGCCAAGTAAATACTATTGGAAGTTAATCATTCATCCAAAAGTTGATATACTTTCACACGGATATCAGCTAGAAATCAATAGGTAGTGTTGAGGCAAAGTTGTATTTTTGAATGGGAAATCGCTCGATCAGTTTGAACTGGTACGCGTACAAAGTTGATGATCGAGTAGTCTGCTTACTTTGACCCACTACAAAACACCCCCGATTTTAAACTCCCAATTAATGTTTCCTGCCCGCCTTACTAGAATCGTATTTAACAATTTGTAAGGTTTTTCATGCTGTTTCAGAAACGTGTATTAAATTCAATTGCATAATGTCCCAAACGAATAAATCGATTTGTGTAAAAATTATAAGTTTTGATTGACATAAGAGGTGTTATTTAGTATCGCGCAACAAGGGTCAAGGTCATCAGAAAACGTGAGCGCAGCAGGTTTGTACTTTTGATTTTATAATTTTTGTATTTGGTATTCAAATTGCGACAATTTTTAAAACATCTATTAATTTGTGTAAAATCTCTCTTATGTATTTGTAAATCAAAATCTGATTGGTGGGGCTCTCTAATCCTAGAAAAAATAAAGTATATTTTTAATCGTACACACCAGCTTTTCATTTGATATCAGTAGGGGATGATATATACACTGTCATTGCGATACATATCATGTTATGGAATGAAGCCGAATTTGTAAGCCTAGCGGTGATTGCGTAATCATTACATGGAATTGCCAGGTGATGCCACGCCCCCTCGATCGGAGTAACAGCTGTTGCCATGGTATACCATTATGTATTTTATGGCGATAGCTCAAGAAAAAATTAAATTAAGACCCTGCAAGGTGAGTTGGGTAGGCGGCAATCCACGTACGTGGGGCGGCAAATTATACATTCCCTTTTATACTGGGTGGTCATATCATTAAGTTCTATGGGAAAACAGTGCTGTAGAAAGAAAGATAATTTTTCATTGATTGATGTCTTACATTTACATGGTGACACTATATACATGGTGTTCAGGAAGTAAGGTAATAGATATTGGCATTTCACCAATCAAAAGCTATGACCACCTGACTTCAGGTACTATAGTGGAGTAAGTAAAACAACATAGATTCTGTGAAAATATCACGAGAATCAAAAAGATATTGAAATGCTTGTATCATTTACCTTGTTTACTGAGCACTGTATATGTTGTTTAATGTTTTCTGTTATGTTGAAATTGTTCAGGCCTTACCAAGTTAATAATTTAACTAAAATAATAATAGGGTTATGGACTTAGTTTCTTTGTTACCAGTCTTGTCATTTGTAACTCATCTGCAAATGTGGAGAAAAACACAAAACACATTTTTCATTTGTTATTTTCCCAATCAAAAACCATCTTTTCATTTAATAAATTGGGGAAATGAATATTATTAAAGTGTACTAAAAGCTCCTCATTATTACATGCTTTAGAGGAGTATTAGCACAGGCCCTTAGCACAGGATTTCATTCTGTGTTTTTATTAAGCCATTTATAGAATGTTACTTCCTCTTATTTGTTATTTGTACAACAGAAAATCATGTACTATTATATGGCCCCTATTTGTCCATTAATATTTAATGAAATGTACTACACGTCTGTGGAAAGCATTTCTGTAGCATTAAATAATTCTGGACAAAATTAGCAATTTGTTTGATTGCCCAGACTATAAGCAGTTGTTCAATATGCTTTCAGGTCAACTTGTAGGTGTAACAAAAATCCAACAATCCAGGAGCAGCATTGGAGCAACAGGAGACATCCAACATATGTGTCCAGAAATCCAACAATCTAAGTCCAAGAGCAGCACTGGAGCAATAGCAGACATCCAACATATTTGTGCAGAAATCCAACAATCCGAGTCCGAGAGCAGCAATGTAGCAACAGCAAACATCCAACATATTTGCCCAGAAATCAACCAATCAACGACCAGCACTGGAGCAACAGCAGAAATCAAACATATTTGCCCAGAAATCAACCAATCTGAGACCAGCACTGTAGCAAAAGCAGACATCCAACATATTTGCCCAGAAATCAACCAATCTGAGACCAGCACTGTAGCAACAGCAGAAATCCAAAATATTTGTCCAGAAATCCAACAATCCGAGACCAACACTGGAGCAACAGCAGAAATCCAACGTATTTGGGCAGAAATCAACAAATCCGAGACCGCGAGCAGTACTGGAGCAACAGCAGAAATCCAAAATATTTTTCCTGAAATCAAACAATCAGAGTTCGAGACCAGCACTGGAGCAACAGCAGAAATCCAAAATATTTGTCCAGAAATCCAACAATCAGAGTTCGAGGCCAGCACTGGAGCAACAGCAGAAATCCAAAATATTTGTCCAGAAATCCAACAATCCGAGACCAACACTGGAGCAACAGCAGACATCCAACATATTTGCCCAGAAATCAACCAATCCGAGAACGAGAGCAGCACTGTAGCAACAGCAGAAATCCAAAATATTTGTCCAGAAATCCAACAATTCGAGACCAACACTGGAGCAACAGCAGAAATCCAAAATATTTGTCATAAAATCCAACAATTCGAGACCAGCACTGTAGCAACAGCAGAAATCCAAAATATTTGTCCAGAAATAAAACAATCCGAGACCAGCACTGGAGCAACAGCAGACATCCGACATATTTGTCCAGAAATCCAACAATCCGAGACCAACACTGGAGCAACAGCAGACATCCAACATATTTGTCCAGAAATCCAACAATCCGAGACCAACACTGCAGCAACAGCAGAAATCCAAAATATTTGTCCAGAAATCCTCCAATCCGAGACCAACACTGGAGCAACAGCAGAAATCCAAAATATTTGTCCAAAAATCCAACAATCCGAGACCAACACTGGAGCAACAGCAGAAATCCAAAATATTTGTCATGAAATCCAACAATTCGAGACCAGCACTGGAGCAACAGCAGAAATCCAAAATATTTGTCCTGAAATCCAACAATCAGAGTTCGAGACCAGCACTGGAGCAACAGCAGAAATCCAAAATATTTGTCCTGAAATCCAACAATCAGAGTCCGAGACCAGCACTGGAGCAACAGCAGAAATCCAAAATATTTGTCCAGAAATCAACCAATCCGGGAATCTATTGATATCAAAATCACTACATGCCAGTCATGTTTTAAGATAAAAACACTTGGAAACCATATTTAACGCCTTTTGATGTTCAGAAATGTAATGTTATGTAATGTTAAGATGTACAGATGGATTTCAGAGAGTATATGGGTTGTATGAAGACAACAGACTAGACATTGTCTTTTCTCGTGTCTATGTAAATGCAACTCCATCCACTTATATGTTATTTGTAATGTTTCAGAAATCATGGTGAGGCTAACCCTCATAATAAGAGACAAGCCCACATCTGCCAATTGGCTTGCTGTTCGTGAGGCCAGGATCTCCTTGTACCTAACCGCCACTCACAGCATATTGATGCGCATGGTATGTATATATACATATATATACTGTATATTTTGTTTGTGTACTTCATCATATCCATTATATTTAAGTTTAAAATGTACATGGACGTATGTACATATTCTTATATATTTATATTATTGAATCTTGGTGTAATGGAATGATATATTAGTCAGTGCAATGATAAATCTAATTTGTTCATGACAATATTAATGCCATTGATGCTTATTTTCTCTGTAGCGCGGTAATTGAATATTAAATTCATACACATTCATCCACGGGAATTTATCATTTCTGTTTATTGCCCTTGATTACCACAGTATTTATAGCTATCTCTTACCTCTTCATTATTATGATCCTCCATAATCATAGCACTCTATTTATAATTTATTTTTCTTCTCATTTAAGTATAACTTTATTAATCATTTTTTAAAATGTTATGAGAACGTGAATCGATTGAGACATTAATAATGTTATTTTTTCTTTCAGGCTGACATTCTTTATGAACCACCGTAATGTTCAAAAGCATTGCTGCCTACAAACGACGACGAAACCAGATTATAACCGGACTATGATTTCAGACCAGCCCTTTCAACACACGTAATCGGATAACTGCTTTCACAAACTTTTACATGGTAAGAAGTGCTAGAAATAATAAACTTTCCTGCAGCCATCTTGCATTCTGGCGACCATGTTTGACAACAAAATCTACAAACACAGCTGACGATGTACATGCCATTCACTCTCAAGATGTGCGCCCTTCAGGCCGTCAAGAGGGCTGACTTGGTGAGACGACTGGACAGCAGAAGCTTTAGGCTGGTCAACCAGGTGTTGACCTTGGAGGTCATTGACCTAGAATTGGACACAAGTCAGACAGCAGCCACAGAGGTCCGCTTTCAGTTATTTCCGCCTGCACATATGTGTCACTGGCAGCTCGCTGTACAGGCCGTCACTGGAGTACTTAGCTCTGATTTAAAAGGCCTGAAGCTGACATACTCTGTTGCGAGCATTGTTTTGAATAAGGAGGGGGTGCAACGGGGGTGCAACGACGATGCGAGAGAAAAATGTTCCTTTAAACTATAAAAAAATCTTGGTTCTCTGCACTGGATTACCTCACAAGAGATTCAAACTATGGCATTCGAGGATGTCAAAGCAGATCATTGGCAAACATGGCTACAGAACAAAGTCAATAGTTATGTTTTGTTAAATCTAACCGAATATGACAAAAGTTAAAACATTTTCAATAAATAATCACATTATCAAACTTTGCATAAACAGTGTTGGAGAACAAATTAAATCTCCACCAGTAATTCTCTTCACAATAGGTGGTCATGCCTTCTCATTTCAACAATTTTTAGATCCTATTTTTTATTTAAAGGATGTGGATGGACTTTTCTCCAATTTTTCAGCACATATTGCAAGGAAAACCATCCCAACTCTTCCCAGGCAAGAAAATACTCAGGAGCCTGATATAGACTGTGGGAAATTACCACATACAGTGACCCCATGTCAAGGTTGGACCTATACAAGGACAAACATCGGAATTATATTAATTCCACTCTACCAACTAGTGTTTTGCTTCTGAGCTGGTGAGCTTCACACCTGATAAATATAAATGCACTTAGAGTTTGCTTTTTCTTGCTAAGTTCCATTACAACTTTTAGTGCTTTCCCTCTGACAACCGTGATCTGCTGAAAGACTTCACAGCCAAACACCATATTCCAATGCTGTATCAGACTTTTAAAACAAAGGATCAATACGGAGTGTTTACCGCCAATACCGTAACAGTGACCAACAGCCCGTTCTAGACATGCAACTTCAACTACTACAAGATGCATATAGTGTATAACGACTTTTAAGTGTATATATATCATGGACATTTTACTTGTATTTCTTTTATATGTTTTCAGGTCATGGTTTTCAGATAGCAAGAGACACGTTATAGATTCAATCTTAGAGCTAATCAATTTAAATCTACATTTGGACAAAGGAGCATTAAATACATAGGACAAACAACATGGACTGAATTACCTGAAACTTTTAAACATCTGAATTCAAGAAATAAATTTAAGTCAGATTTGAAAAAGTATTATCTGGACAAGTATTAAATTGATCTGTATAACATTTAGCTATATGTGCTTATATATATGTATATTTCTTTCTCTTCTTTTAGTTTTCTCCTAACTTTCTATCTTTAAAAACAGTTTTATATCTTGTCATCTTGATTAATACAATTATGTTATGTAATCATATGTAACTATATACACCCGCATGGGTGTCAGTTGCCTGTACAATGAACATTGATATAATTGATGAATAAACAACTATGTAAACTGTATTTCATTGTTTCAACAAAATGGTTATATAACACAGTCTCTCAAAAACAAAAGAAGCCTTTAAAGAAAAAGGTTGAAAGAATAATGACCAATTTTATTCACTTTTAACTTTGGATAATTTAATAATATCATTGTATGGTTATTTTTAAATTTGAAAAATTTAAGGTTATTTAATTTTTTTACTTTTGAAAATAAGGATACCAAAGCCAAGACACAGCTGCCCTGGCAGATGGTACAGCTGCTAATCTACCAGAGCAAACCTATGCAGACAAAGACTATGGACCATTCCCAGAGGTTGCTTTCAAACCAGCTTGCAGACCTAGGGTTCAGCTTTGACAGCTGACCAGACAAGGTATTCTTGAATTCAAGACTAATTTCTATCTTTTCTCTCTTCAATGATGAAATTCTAAATCTCAACAACTTTGCTATGAGTGAAAACGATTCAAAAAATGCTTTACAAAGAAGAAAAATGTAGTTATTTAATGGTTAAACTACTATCGTTGGGAGTCTGACACACTGTGGGGATGGAGAAAGTAGAGAGGAAGGTAAGTGTAAGAGATGCTAATGTAGCGACCAGGGGCCCGACATTTGTAATTTATCGCCAGTATGGCAAAGGGACCTGGTCGATATTGTACTTCCCTATATTTTACTTACTGAAAATAGTGTTTTTACAAATCCCTGGTTGAATTACTTCCGCTCTCGTTTAAAATCTCGTTTAAAATCTCGTGAGATACGAGACGGAAGATCACATGATCATTAGCCCGCGAACATAGTTCGAGGTAGTATATTTGCAACGTGCTGAGGGACGGACGTGCTCCCATCATGGCTTCAACTTCAACAGCTGAAACTTGGGTAGGCCTAAATAATTACATTCCGTGGCTTCATAGTTACTTCATTTATTTATGGTCATTTATTTATGGTCATCTATATAATGTGAACTTCATTTGGAAACTCATTGGAATTTCTAGCGTTTGAAGTCTACCAGTTCAAATTTCATATAATTTTATAAGCCAGTATTTTATTCAATTATACCACGTTGCAAGTATACTCCCCCTTCTATTTATACTCATATTTCTTAGATAGGAGGTCATTTATTACTTTGAATACATTTTTGACTGTAGTGTTCAGGTGTTTAGGCAATGTTTAGTCACTATTGATAAACCATTTTATCGAGAGGTTTTCAGGTTCTATTTCAAGCCTATGTTTTATACTTACCTTTTGGCGGGAAATTCAATCCTTTTGGCGGGTTATTATGCCTTTTGGCGGGTAATTATGGTTTTTGGCGGGAAAATATTACCCTTTGGCGGGAAAATACTACCCTTTGGCGGGAAAATACTACCCTTTGGCGGGCAATTACACCTTTTTGGCGGGAAAACTTTACCTGCTTTGTCAATCATGTTTGAGGGTACAAATCTCTACTGTTTTTATGGACGTATTATTTCAAAAGCTTATGGGTAAAAGCCTTATAATTATTGGGGAGAAATTCCTTGCAGTGAGTTGAATTGTGTTTTTGTGGATGAATTCCTTCATTATGGGTACATTTTATGGATAAAACCCTCATGTTTTGGTTGGAAATCCGTTCTCATTAGACATGGAAATTCACTGTTTTGGGGATGGTAGATTACTCATATTTTTTTGGAAAGGGAAAACGTTCATCTAACATTTACAATTGTTATTGAGTAAACAGGTATGGTTATTTGTCATATTCCTAAGGTGTTATTGACCATTTTCATCAGCCACGTTTTATCCAGTTCAAGTTCCCGCCATTTTTGTTAGCCATTTACTGGGTAAAATCTGGGACCATTTCAAGTTCCCGCCATTTTTGTTAGCCATTTACTGGGAAAAATCTGGGACCATTTCAAGTTCCCGCCATTTCTATAAGCTCTTTAACAAGGGAAATATTTGGTATAATTTCAAATCCCCGCCATTTTTACTGGCCATCTATTGGATAATTTATGACAACATTTCCCTCGGCCATTTTTACTGGACATCTATTGGGGGAAAATCAATATCACTCCTTTACCACAATTTCTTATTGGACACATTTTGAGAAAACATTACTTTTAAGAAACTTCAATATAAATGGTTTAGTTTCTACTCAAACTCAAACATAACAATTTCTGTACATATTTAGTTCAACATGATCATATCATACTGTAGAACACACATATTTTAAACTGCTATTATCACTAGTGATTATTTTACTTCGTTCATTTCACATGTACTTATGTTCGTTCATTTCACATGTACTTATGTTCGTTCATTAGAGATCATCCATTAAGGATGACATGTACATAGTCCACTTATGATCATCCATTAAGGATGACATGTATATAGTCCACTTATGCTCATCCATTAGGAGTAACATGTACTAAGTAACTTTACATTCATCCATTAAGGATGACATGCACTTAGCCCTTTTACATTCATCCATTAAGGATGACATGCACTTACCCTTTTACATTCATCCATTAAGGATGATAACTACTTAGTCATTTTACAATCATCCTTCAAGGACGAGAAACACTTAATCCTAGTCCACTTTTGTTCATCCATTAAGGATGACATGTACTTAGCCCTTTTTATATTCATCCATTAAGGATGACAACTACTTCATTCATTTGTGTTCATCCATTAGTGTTGACAATTACTTGACCTAGTTATGTACATCTATTACGAATTATAACTACTTGATTATGTTATGTAAATCCATAAAGGATATCATTTCAACTTGGATCCATTCATTTCCATATAAGTTTATCCATAAAGGATGACTTATTTTGTACTTTTATTCATTTGATACTTGCCATTTATAACAGGGACTACTTTTCATCAGGTGGTATCCATAAAGGATAACCACTTGTTTACATTAATAAATACAATTATTGCTAACACCTTTTAATATAATAATAATCATGTGAAATAAAATACATTATTTTAACTTTACCTTACTTATTATGTATTTTCATTAATTAGGCATAACACAAGAGGTATTCCTTCCTTTAATAACATTTTATTGATCACTCCACTGTTGCATATAAGCCAGGGTTGTTACACTAAGAAGAAGATGGAAAAGAGGAAGCGGGAAGACTTGATAGAGGAAATAATTAACCATATGGTAAGGAACCCCTGCCTACATCTTCTGTCAATTTTGGAAAGCAACACCTTCAAGGAATGGTCATTTCACATTGCACAGGGCTAAAATTCTTAAATTGCAGCAAAATTGCAGTCTTATCTCAGACGTAGGCCTACATTTATTTACCCGGTCAATATCAGAAGCATATCATTTGAGCAAGTAGAAATAAGAGAGTTTTCAACTGTAGTGCCATGAGTGGAGAACAATTGTGCATTGACAAGAATTAAATACATTCTACTTTCAAAGGTGTTTGGGCAGACAATGGCCAACAAAAACAAATGAGAGGAAAATGTGGTATAGCAATGTGCACTCTGCAATTTTACTACTATAGTATATAGTACTACTATACTCATTAGCATGGCACATTGTTTTATTACACTTTCATTAGTAGGTATGGCCACCAACATACATGTGTGTGATTTTTGTTGGAAGTTTTATATGTGCCCACTTTATATTACACTTTCTTATGAGAATTTGGTCAGTGAGCGACCAACTTTAAAATGGTAGCCATTTTTATGTGTGTCATTTTATGATTTCTGGTATTAATGAAAAAGTAGTAGAAGGATTTTGTAAAAATGACAGCCATGACTAATTGATTGGATTTGCTATATGCTTTGGCGTTGCTGTTATCTAGTTATTAAACGTTTGTGTTTTGTCCTAGCGAAACAACTACAATGGAAGACAAGGACATTGAGATCATTGAAATACCCTCCGACAGTCCAGTGGTGGAAAACAGACTTTCAGCAGGTATTAAAACATTTTTTTTTATTATTATATTATTATTAGTGATATATGGGGTGATCATAAAGTAAGATGAAAAAGGCTCTAACTATTGTAAATATAGTTGGTTGTCCTGTTGATTTTCTCGATATATTGGTCAACCTGTTCATGATTTGGTCTCAAAATATATCTAAGTTATGTAAGATGATTAGAGCAATCATATTGGGACAAACCTCTGGTGCCAATCATAAATCAAAACAGATCAAACACCGGTGCAATACCAGAGATTGCTAATTCGTCTCATGAGGTTTAATTGTATCGCTGAATACAGACCCGGAAAGACATTAGTCATAGCAGACACATTGTCTAGAAAACCGCTTAGTTGCACGGAATCAAACACTGTAGAAAGTGTGACTTATGAGAGTTTCATATATGATAACCTACCAGTCGTGTATATCATACCCCTAGACAAGAGAAAGGACCACATACCAACGAGAACTCCGTGAAGCGTAACATTGGGCCCGCCACTGAAGAAACTGTTTAAAACACATAAGCAATAGGCATAACACTACCCTCCGTCCATTCAAAAACTTTGTGTCCGCACAAAGGAAATGTTAAAGTACACATGTATATAAAACATAATGAAAAGATATTCTAATGATACGATAATAATAACTATGAAATAAACGGAGCAAATAGTAGTGTCCAAAATCATAATTAGTGTTTCCATTGGTTTAATCAAATTGATATCCAGGCATAAATGTTGTTAAAAACCAAATTCAAAATGTTCGCAACAAATATAATTCACTTATTCCAAAAACATAAACAAAAATGTTTCATATATAGATGTCAGTGTTATAACCAAAGTCCATATCCTTTCTATATCCTAACATGTTCCATCAATCAACATTCACCTAGAGTCAAACTACTAATTCATCTCATCATTTTCCATAATCTACAGTACAAACAACTGAATGTAGAACTGATTTCCCTATGAATAAAAACATATCACCTTCAAGAACAAAAATACATCTCGAAATAACATTGCTTCAAAGCTTGATAAATTGTTTAGAAACTCAAAGAGAAATCATAATTCTTATGATAAACAATTGATAAACGATATACCCCATTATTATCTAAAAATAGATAGGCCCGCCACTGATCAGTTATTGATCAAAAATTGTTAAAAAGTTCCTCAATCAAAGTCTGACCAAAGGAAGCATGATCAAATTCAAATCTAAAAAGATACACGTCAAAAGCACAATGGTCACATTGACCAATAAAAAAAACTCCTAAAGTAAAAAATTAACTCAATTATGCCATCAGTGTTATATCTACTTTCACAATGCGGCATTTACCCTCGCATATGAAAATCCTCAACAGTACTCATCTTTAAACCCAATTATCAATGGACTGGCATACATAAAACCCCCCTCGGACTCTTGTATTGGCGTGTATGTCCAAGAAATAAACTCATGACTCATGTCCACTTCAGTGAAACTTCACAGAGGGAAATACAAAACTACATGTCACATAAATCTCAATCCAAACCCAACACATTAAGTCTTAAGAAACATATTGATCTTGGCATATATTTTGCGGAAAATAATCACTTAACCTGACATACAATTGTCAGTTACTACTCTCATCACCTCACACAACCTCCAATATCAAGCAATCAGTGAATAACAAAAACCTGAACAAGATTGGTGAAGTAGCCAGTGAAAAAATGAGTTCTGTTTAGCTCTACCATAAACCATTTACTATTCCCACCCCAGTCTCCAATTTTCTCATTTAATAAACAGCAATATTACTTTGAAGTAACTAGTATCAACACAATGATTGAAATGACGAAACATATCATCAAAGTATGATCACAGGAAGCGTCACCAAATTCATATCCCAAAGCACACACGTCAAATGCACAATGATCATATTGACCATTTACTTCCAAAAATATACTCAAATATGTCATTCACGTAATATATCCTCTCATGATGCGGCATTATTCCTCGCACCATGAAACAACCTCAACAACTCAATACTTCTTAACATAATTATCATAAATGAACTGTGAACTGACATATATCAAAAACGTCCCTTGGCCTGGACTCTTGTATTGAGTGTATACCTGAGAGATAAACCCATTAACGCCCCTACAATCAAACTTCAAAGGGGAAAGTTCAGAAAATACATAATTAACATGAATCTCAAGTTCAACCCACAACATTCCTTCGCCTCAACTACCCCATGATGAATGGCTCTGGCCAATAATAAGTATCTTTAGCAGACAAAATATCAGTATTTGTACACCTAACAGTTGTCAGTACCCTCATATGTATCTACCTTTCACCTTACACAACTAAAAAAAAAACATTAGCAAAGGAATCAGTGAAATGCCAATACTTTACATCTTCGGCATCTATTTTTAACACTTGGTCTACCCACGTTATCCAGCCATCTTAAAATATACAAAGCGGAGTATGACGTCAATACCGGTCAAAAAAGGAAAAGATACCTGAATTTGAATAATGAGCACTATGCAACTTACTTTCTCCATGCGCCTAGCTCAATAACTGAATCATCATAATTTATAGCAATGCCAAAATTACTCCAAAACACTTAACTCGAATAGGGCAAAAACAATATAATACACATGTGAAAATACAACATGCATATGCTTTCCCTTTTTAACACTGTATTCTCCATAAGGTCAAGTTACAAGACCATGCCACAGAAATACCAATGAATGCACAGATAAGAAAAGTATCTCTTTAACCTTGAAGCTTTACCACACCTGGATTATGAATCATTATATCAATATATAAAGTTCCCTCATAACAGATACTCAATTGACCGATTTCAAAATACACAAACCCTTACTGATTTAAAAGTTCTGACTTCTTTTTGAAGAATATATGTTTAGCATCTTATATATTATCATTAATGATACTTTATTATGCCTAGATAATCAAAATTGATATCACATTGTACTAGGTAATTTCCGAATGTTTTCCCTCTTAGTCAGCACCAACATATTAAGCAAAGTACTGGATTACGATCTTTGTCCCTTTGTTCCTCACTAGTCTGTTTTACCACTATTCGGACGGTGCCAATGTCCACTACATAGTATGTCTTTTCGCAGACAGGACTGATTGGTAACAATTGCCATGATCAGTTGTCAGATTCCGGATCCGTTCAGTTGATCATGCTGATGAGTTCCGAAGTTCCACAAACGACCATTACCTCCTTTCTGATAGAATTGAACCAAAATGTTCACACTGTAGTAATCCTATATATCCAACGATGTGTCAATCAGGGAAGTCCATACTTCTGTTTTTATTAGTGTCTCAGTGGAGGTAGCAAAACGACAATGCAAAATCACCCATCCGTTTATCGTCATTTACATGACATGATAAATTGAGTCAATAAAAGATATATATATAATCCAATCAACATTAGCCCCTCTGATTAGGGTCGATCGGGTTGTGTTAAAGTTATAGCTGTCCAAAAGTTGCTTTTGTTAAATATGCAGGTTTCGGTTATGGATTAAATATGTCAATTTTCAAATATGGTCCATTACTGCTTCTCCTAGTTTTAAAATTTTAACATGTCAATGTTAATATAAAAGTTCATTAGGTTGTAGACTTTCATCTCGAACTTGAAAATGTTCTGTCGATCACCCTTAGGCACAAGTTGACTATCCTCTTGTAAATTGTTGAAAATCACGGCCCGTGTTCTCTATCATCTCGCACCCTCTGAAGATTTTTTATGTCTCTAGAGAGCTACCGTGATTCCCGGCTTGGCCCCCAATGTTACGCTTCACGGAGTTCTCGTTGGTATGTGGTCCTTTCTCTTGTCTAGGGGTATGATAATGTAACTAAAATAGCTTGATGTAAATTCCTTTATTATTCTACACTAAGAAGCATCTAATTCAAAGGCTTGAATCTCCTAACTGCAACCCAAGATCAGAAGATGTTAGCTAGAGATGTTGCCTCTTGAGTTACAGCTAGTAGACTGAAGAAACTGTTTAAAACACATAAGCAATAGGCATAACATCACGCCTTAAGAATATTCGTGACTTGTCACAGATTGATCCCGAAATCTCAACAGTCATAAATTATGTTCTTCATGGTTGGCCGGAATATTATAAAGACGTGAAAGAAGTTGCCTAGCGATACTATGATTGTAGAGAATCCTTGAGTGTTGTCAATGACATACTTATGTGTGGTAATCGTATCACTATACCAGCTGCATGTCGCAATAATATTCTTGATCAAATTCACGAGATTCACTTCAGAATTCACAAATGCCGTGAACGCGCTAATGGGACAGTGTGGTGGCCAGGGCTTACATCACAAATCAAAGAATTAGTGGCCAAATGTAAGCAATGCCAAATTTTGAAACCTAAACAGAAAAGTGAACCATTAATTCCAACAGAATTTCCAGATCGCCCCTGGCAGCAATTAGCAACTGATTTATGTGAATGATTCAAGAAGCAATATTTAGTCACAGTTGATTACTATTCCTGCTATCTAGAAATTGGTCATGTTAGGGGTAGTGTCACAACAACTCAAATCATAAACAAACTCAAAAAGATATTTGACAGGAATGGTATCCCTGAAGTGTTGAGATCAGATAATGGACCACAGTTTAGCTCAAAACAATTTGCAGATTTCGCAAAAAAGTTTGATTTTAAACATGTAACATCAAGTCCCAGATACAGTCAAAGTAACAGTCTAGCAGAAAGAGCCGTCCAAACTGCCAAACGTATTCTCAAATCAGAAGACCCCTTAAGCTCCCTTATGAATTATAGGGCCACTCCAGTCAGTTCTACAGGTAAAACGCCAAGTCAATTACTCTATGGTAGACAAATCAGAACTAAACTGCCAGTTTCGCCTGAGAATCTAAACCCAAATTGGCCTGATAAACAGGAAGTTCAAAACAATGATGCTACAGCAAAATCACTGTATGCCAAATATTTTAACAGATCTCATGGTGCAAGAAAACTTGAGAAACTGTCCCCTGGACAGTCTGTGAGAGTGAAGTTTGATCAGGAAAAGGCATGGAGTAAGCCATATAAGGTTCTCAATCAAGCTCACACTCCGAGGTCATACATTATCAAAAGTGACAGTGGAACTTTGTTCAGGATAAATCGTAGACATTTGATGCCAACAGGCCATGATCCTACTCCTGAACGGGGTTCTAACATGCCTAAGCCAATGGTGTTTTTCTCGAGCAAACAGCCAAAGAGGGAGGGATGGATGGTGGTGGTCAAAATACTAATAATGTTACACTTACTAGTAATACTATACCAGTCTATCATAGCTCTATTATCACTGAACCAAGCTCTAGTTCTCCATTAAGGAAATGAAAGAGGATTGTAAATCAGCCAAAATGGCTCAAAGACTATGTAACTTGAAATAATACTGTAACGGTCTGATTCACACATTATTAATGATTAGAGTTAACACGGTTATGACGGAATGTTCGGACATAAAGCCTGTTGTATTGATCACATTGTTGAGCGTTAAACTATAAGTAATCCAATATGGAAATTGTAAAATAAATTAGCCCAAGTTGTGATCACAAACCAGTTTCCCATTTTGGAAAAGACGAGCTCAACGATACATGCAACTCGAACGCGAGGTACGGACTATTCGGAATTATGATAGACCGATAGCATCTAAGCAAGCATAAGAAACTGCAAAATGATTGGTCAAACGCTGTATACCACAGTTCTGAAAGTGATCGCAAGAAGTCTCTAGTGGAACACAAACAGATGAGCATGCACACTCCCGAGGAACTAAATCTCCCCGTGGACTGCAACTTTACTCCGCTGTGTAGACATGTCAGTACAAAAATCATTAGAAAGGACGGACGCTCAAAGTCCTCGTCAGTAACTACTATTTTTGTTTCAAAGTTAAAGTATGGATTTAAATCATGGTACATTAAATTACATTTTTGTCATCATGAAAATGGCACACTTTTGACAGCCATCTTTGTTCTTAAAATGTTCGAAATGAATGAACTTTTCGAGAATATTTTAAGAATTATGCATTCATCACGAATTATAAATTCTTGAATAATGGGTCAAAACTATTTCATGAACTATTCATGAAGTTCACATGCATATATCATGCACAGAATGAATCTAAAATTCATGGATTATTCAAGCTTTTTCATGAACTCTTTATACATTATTTTCAATAAAAAGTTCATGAATTACTTCATGAATCATATTTTCTCTGTAGCACAGTAATTGAATATTGAATTCATACACATTCATCCACGGGAATTTATCATTTCTGTTTATTGCCCTTGATTACCACAGTATTTAGCTATCTCTTACCTCTTCATTATTATGATCCTCCATAACCATAGCACCCTATTTATAATTTATTTTTCTACTCATTTAAGTATAACTTTATTAATCATTTTTTAAAATGTTATGAGAACATGAATCGATTGAGACAATAATAATGCTATTTTTTCTTTCAGGCTGACATTCTTTATGAACCGCCATAATGTTCCAAAGCATTGCTGCCTACAAACGACGACGAAACCAGATTATAACCGGACTATGATTTCAGACCAGCCCTTTCAACACACGTATTCGGATAACTGCTTTCACAAACTTTTACATGGTAAGAAGTGCTAAAACTAATAAACTTTCCTGCAGCCATCTTGCATTCTGCGACCATGTTTGACAACAAAATCTACAAACACAGCTAACTTTAGACCATGTAATAAAATATTTCTGCACCTCAGCCAATCATAAGATTATAAAATTACATCTTCTATCATAGCGTATATCAGGGTTTAATTGCTGGAACAATGGTATAACCCTGAAAATAACTTTAAACATCATAACACAAATATTTAAATAACAATAGAGATTGTAATGGTTGAATTGTTTTTTAATAAAAGGTGATATATCAGGATAATCGGTCATTATTTTCATATGTACCCTTATTTACAATATTTTTGATTTATTTTCTATAATAATTTTCATATTTGTCCAAAAAACCAGTGAAATCCATGTGTAAGTCCTTGGACAAGGTACTCTAATAAAAATACTTTCTGGGACAAATCTGCCCTATAAGGCTAAGCATACTATAGCACTAAAAATATTTGGACCTTAATTTCTAATCGATGAAACAAATTTTAAAATGCAATTGTTTATGCAAAATGTTACTATTCAAAGACAAATTGGCAAATATGTTCATCACTCTTTCAAAAATTTAGAGTTAACTGCAATTATTGTGCTTTACTGCTAAATACATCCTTTTTCTTTTATTATCAAAAAAAACTTAAGTGCACACTTTATTTCAGAAAAACTAAAGCTTTTAACAATAATGTATTATCTTTCTATTCATTCCTCATTTCAGCTTTGGAAGAAAGCCTACAAAAGAATATGTCAAGGGAGATAGATATCTGATCATATCACAGACCATGCTTGTTATTCGAGGGAAGGTGAGTCCAACAGTTGGTTGATACACCATAATTTTTAATAATTTTATTATTTTATAAGATCAGGTCCCTCAAATTTTGATGAGATATCTTAAAAATAAAAACAAATAAATATGAAGCAAATCAGGAATCCCAATGGAAAGTGGATTGTTTTTGCAAACTTTTTGTTTTTGCTTTTGATAAAAGCACTCACGTAAGTAATTGTTTCTTTGAAATTTAAATTGTTGTTACTGTATTGTTTTTTTGTTTTTGTTTTTATTCCAAAAAGGCCGAGGCTGAACTCTCCACAGGAGAGGAGGCAACACCAGCGGGTACTGAGGCAGAATCCACAAACGGGAATGAAGGAGGCAACATCCAGTATCGAGGCTGAATCCGCCAAGGGAGAGGAGGCAACACCAGCCAGAATTGAGGCACCAGTGGGTATCGAGGCTGAACTCGCCACGGGAGAGGAGGCAACACCAGCAGGTATTGAGGCTGAATCCGCCACAGGAATGAAGGAGGCAACATCTAGCATCGAGGCTGAACCCGCCACAGGAGAGGAGGCAACACCAGCGGGTATCGAGGCTAAACCCGCCACGGGAGAGGAGGCAACACCAGCGGGTATTGAGGCTGAATCCGCCACGGGAATGAAGGAGGCAACATCTAGTATCGAGGCTGAACCCGCCTAGGGAGGAGGCAAATCAAAATATTTCTGCTTTTGATTGGGATAACTTAATTTACTCTGGGGACATTAACTCTGTAACTCAAAAATTTTCTAATACATTATTTAATTTAATTTGTAACTTGTATATATGTTGAATAAATAATATTATTAAAAAAACAAGCCACAGGGTGAACAGAATCGCACCCTTGAACAGAATACACTTTTCGGGATGGAAAATTCAAAATGGCTACCTTAACATTTACCCAGGCTGCCTAAAAAGTTCTAAACTTTCCATAGAAACATCTCTAAAATTTTAGGATGAATCCATGAAACCTGTAAACAACCCTCAAGAGACACGTTTTAAGGTATTACTTCACAGTGTATCAGCTTTTTTTCTACAATTCAGATTTTTCTGAAAAAAATCCTGATGTTCTAGATTGGAGAAGCATGTGCTGAGAGGACACGAATGGGAATTTGAGTAATTCTGCCCTACTATCATATACAAATAGGCGACATATGTTGACAATTAAGGACTCCTCCTGTAGAAATAAGAAATATAGAATCAATTTTGAGGAGGTTGGCAACTTTGCACAGCAAAGTTTTATTTGAATTCTACCTATTTTTGCATTTTTTAGCATACGATTTGCCAGTTTTTTATCTTAGGCTAATCTGTTAATGTAGGTGTGAAAACTTGATCAGAAGCGTAGATCGATCAGTAACCCTTCTCTCTGACGTAGACAAAAATCAGATGATGATACATATCCATTCACTGAGTGAAGAAGCCAAGAAGCATCTACTCACATAATACAGGTGTTTATCAGTTATAACTATATATTACAATACCCCCATTTAATTTACAGGTACCACAACAGGGAAACTGAATTGGTCGTCAAAGAAAAGGAGCACAATGGAACGGCCGCAAGAACAATGCTCAGAGACCAAGAAACCCAAGAGGAGAAACCAAGAGTTCCATAGCCAGAGTAGCAGGGAATAAAGATATTTTAGTCCCTAGCAGAAGTACTATGTCTATTCCTATTACAGGCAATATCCATAAAAATGGACAATTCCTCATAGTTTTGGAAATATTTTTCACATCTTTTCCCTGCTGTTTTCTTCCCGGCTATACCACTTTAACATACTTCTATTTCTAGAATAAGTGGAAGGACATGTCCAGCAAGACAAGGATAAAGGCAAATAGTAGAATAAAGACTGACGCCACTAGAACAGGGGCCAATGTTGGAACCCGAGTAAATTATCCATGATGGAAGAACGCATTGTGGCCCAAATGTGGGCTGCATTATGTCAGTCAATATTGTTCCAGCTTGGGCAAGAGGGATTGGTGTTTTTCAAAGTATTTGTATGCATACAGGGTGTTCTAAAACTAACAGGACTGGTGCATTTATTTGGTTAAATATGCACCAATTCTCTTCAAAATTTAACATAATGTACTTAGTTTTTAATTTGCATGGATTTGTATGTGAAGTGCATTTGCACATGTTGCTTCTTTTTTATTCCAGTTGATAAGAGCACGCCAGCGTGTGACATCAAAGTCAAGGGCTGACGTCTTGAGAGTCACTCAGGAAAAGGGGATTGAGGCAGCCCTGGCTCTGGTGACATCCTCGGTCAAACAGGACACCAAGTCAAAAAGAGGCATCAATGATATTGAGGTCCATGCTGCCGTCTCTATCATTATCAATGGGAAGGAACAAGAAGAACATGTATATAAGACATGATAAGACATGCTACCGTATTATCTCTATTAAACGCACAGTGCGCTTAGCAAATTCCCGTGGGGAGAGGTTTCAAGCAGCTAAATCCCTGGGAATTCTAAAAAATTATAAATACACTATTGAAGAAATTTCTTACGTTGCATGATGGGAAATCGTGACGTTATGAATCATGATGCATTATTTTAATGAACGGTCTTGCGGCGGTAACTCTATCACAACACAACATGTTATTACTATGTTATTACTATGCTATTTATTTAAAATCAATAAATTATATATAGATGAGTCATCAGGATTTCTTTAAGACACCTCAGTTTCCACTAGAGTCAAATGCTACTCCTTTGGGAGTGATTGAAGGAGCCACCTAAGTAAAAGGAGTCTTTTAGAATTTTTACATAAAACTGTGGGCACAGAAGAAAGAGAGGCCACCCCCTACACAGATGAAACTCCTTTTGGAGTCAGACCCAGTTCACATAGGGTACAAATCAAGGATATGCCATTTGAGGACTTTTTGGACTCAGATTTATAGAGACATTTACACATCAAATGTTCTTAAACATACTACAGACATTCACATTCATATCTTACATCATCCACGATTGAGGAGTCAAGAGCAAATCTCACTTGTTAAACTTGCCAATAATCTAGCATCCCAGTAATATAGAAACAAAATGCTGCATGATGCGATGCAGTAACTTCTCATGGATTAAGAATAATATTCATCTCAGTCTCCATAAAAGCACAAGTTATTAGAGGAACAACTGCGATAACTTGATTTTGCCTTTTGTTGAAATTAATTTACGATTGGAATAAAAAACAATATTGTCCTATGCCTGGCAAAGCAAGGGAATATTTTGTACACTATACTGCACTGCACTTTACTATATTAATTATTTAAATAATAGTGTACACTTTTTGATACTTATCTCTTAATTTAGATCCAACATGAACTTGCAACTACGCATTGCTTAGTTATGTATGTAATTTTTAAATATGTAAAACTTAATTTTTTTTAAATATCTAAAACATAAAAAAAAACATTTTTAAATATTTTAATAATTTAATACTTTGATGATTTTTTGAGAAAAGCGTCATTTTCAGCTGGTTGATCCCGGGGACTTTAGTTGAAAAGGGGGTTTGTCATCATTCATTCAAAACTCAAGGGGGTGCACCTGCACCATCTGCTCCCCCTGGCTACGGCCATGCCATTTTCGTGAGCGGGATTGGTAAGTGAATATGATTTTCATGAGCGGGATTGGGCAGGACAATATCATAAATATTCCCGGGTGTTATTCACCGGGAAGTAGTCGTATCATGGGATAAATAGAGTTAATTTAATGGGAGGGATGGAATATGAATTTTATTCCGAGGGAAAATATGGTATTGCCCAAGGAAAATATCACATTGATCGAGGGCGAAACCCCGAGCGTCAATATGATATTTTCCGAGACCAATATCATATATTTTCTCGAGGAAAAAATTCATATTCCATCACGACCATCAATAACCTATTTATTCCATAATAAATTCTGAAACTTGTTCATTTTCATGTTTGGTTTGTCATCATTCATTCAAAACAGAACGAAAATTGTAAAAATCAAGAGAAATGCCCGGGAATAGTTCTGATACGGGATCCAATACAGGATCTGATAGGGGATTTTGACTGATACGGGATCCAATAGGGGATCTGATATGGGATTTTTTGAATATCAATTCTTTTCCCTGTTTATTTGCCTGGGAAAACATGTTATTATGGAATAATATACGCTACCCAGGAGTTGTATATCGTTCGCAAGTTCGTATATGATGAGTGTTGGTTTTATATTATACAATACTATTTTACATACAATAAAAACATACAATCATATAAAACACTTAGGGTGGGATAATTATATTTTATCATATTCTGCAATGTTTAAGTCCTTTTATTTTCAGAAACGTAGATCTTTTGAGAATACGATAATCACACTTCAAGAAACTGAAGGCAGTCAAACATTGGATATAACAATGTACAGCAAACGAGAAGACGCTGTGCCCGAAGGTGTTTTGACAATTTTAAGTTTGGAAAACAAGGGTGGGTTAAAATTCACTCCTGGGACAACTATATCTGTAAGTTTATTTTTCTTCCATACTTCAGAATATGCATTGTATGTATTGTATTTATTATAGTGTCACGCCATATAAAATATTACATACTTAAACAATATTAAAAAACATTGGCCTTGCCGATGTCGGCATATGGGACACTTAAATGACAACAATTCAATTAATAAGTTAAGAATGTTCGACGTTTCATACACAGATTAATTACACAATTACAGTCTTTGCTAAGGAGCGTTGCAACAATTCACAATTCATCAGTAAGCGTATAAAAGTCATTCCCTATTACTAATCTGGCCTTATGCAAAAGCTCTTCTCTCAGGCTCATAAAGATGACATTCTATAACAAAATGTATTTCTGTTTCCACGGCATTGCCACAGGGACATAATCGCTCATTAAGTGGAATGTTGGCGTATCTCCCAGTCTTTTTTTTATCTATCCCACATCATTTGAGACTGAATACTCTATCTTTTATGAGTACTAGTATCTACAACTATTTTTGATGTTATGATTATTGGCTATCAATTTTTTCAACTTTTCTTCAACATGTATTGTAATGACTTCAGTATGAATTAAATGTCCCTTGGTGTTCTGGTCCTGGATTGTGATATAGGTTCTCGATTGGAGGGGGAGGGGGATGTTAGACATTGTTTCTTTTCACGTTAGATTATGGTTTTGGGATATATATTTCTTAGGACAGATTTACACTTACAGTTTGCTTTTCTTGTTGGGTTTCTTTAAAGTTTTTAGTCACCCTTCCCTTTGGCATTTGTGCTTATATATTCCACCCAAACTCAGAATTTGTAAACTATGTAATAAAAGGCACAGGAGATCAAAGAACAGTGCAGAGAGCAAACAAATAAGGGGAAATACAATGGGAGTCTCAAAAATTGAAAGTGGTCAAATCAGTGTCGGACAAAATGGACAAGGTTTCAAAGAATAACTACTCACCACTAAGAAGAAGAACTTCCAAATCTAACAGAACAGATCTAAACAATATGCCAGAGCTACTACTGTAAATAATAGCTTTTCATTTCTAAGGATGTTCATAATTATCTCACCAAACCAAGTTCGAGTGGGATAAAGGAAAGCTCTTAGTATATTCGTTTCTCCGTAGATAACTCAAATACCGATTGCCAGACTTTCTGATGAATATGAGCAAGTCCATCTCTCTCTAAAATATGATGCAAACCAGGTGAAGATATCAATATTCAAAGTGGAGGGAACCAATAAATTTAAGATTGTTGAGCATTGCAAAGTTACAAACATAGAAAAGGCGAAGGGAATTTCTTTTCCATTCCTTCAAATGTACTTATGATAATATTAAAATGATCTAAAAAGACTCATTAGCAGAAAATCCTTATATCAAGTAGTATTGTACACAAAGGTGAATGCCTTACACAATTCACAGTAGAGATAACTTCTAAACTGCACCTTGAATTTGGTTCAAAGCAACTTATCGACATTTTGGGTGATAATCTGGAATATACATATGACATGAAAGTTGACAGTGTTAGAGTTTTAGACAGATTATCACAACAATTGCTATCAATGAGGACCTAATGGAAAATTTTACATAAAAAGGAGTGTTAGTTTTTCCCAGCTATCAGGTACGATGTGAGACTCAATTGGTGCAACTAAATACGAGAGAAGGTTAAAAAATTGTTTAACACTGACCGAGCTTTGGGTAAATCTAATGATATACGATTTACTGGGGAAGAAATATAACTGATCCATGGATATATATCATTTTGAAAATTGGAAGCAAGGAATATCTTCTGGAGGCCATGTTTTTACAGTCATAACAGGAAATAGATTCTCTAAATGAAAAATGGATTTATATAATTCATCCTGATAATGGCTAAGAATAACTACCTCAATATGTATTTAAATATCATTAGCATGACTATTTTTATTAATCTTGTGTAGTGATTCAACTGTTTTCTTTCAATATGGCCTCTGTCTTATACAGATTGGTTATTTAACATTAGTGCAAAGGTTGTAAGCAGAACAGTAAATTCAGTAACAGTTTTTCAGAAAGACAATTTGCATTTTGTAGCCAGCCCGGTTTCCCTCATCGTGCAGTTGCAGTGCTGCACTCCACATCAGGAGGCGGGCAGTGGGCAATGGAAATTTGATAATATTCTTTCAGATTGCTGGCAATGATGCCTCAGATTTGGCTAAAGAAATAAAGAAATAAATTCAAAGAAAGAATACAATATAGTTATGAAAATTGTACATAAATTGATGTCAAATTAATGAAATGAAAAAATGGCAAACTTCACCCTGGACATTATAGGAAACATTTGAACAACCCAATGGTATTTTTAGAGCCAACCAAATAATCAATAAACTATTCAACTAGTATGACAAAAGATATTAAAGTAATAATATGGAGATCCCAGGGATAAAAGGATTTAGGTGACAAACTAGTATAAAGTAATGGAACCCACATAAACCTCAATAGCCTCAATATACACAAAAAGGCCATAAAAATACATTGATCCATGCATAAGGGCAAATAAAATAATGTAACGACCCGATATTAAATACTAGGGCCGTTCCTTAGGGAACATATTGGAACCTTCACATTTGATTCTTATTTATAAGATTATTTTTGAAATTAAACATTACAATTTTAACTGATATATTTGATTTAGAAAAGAAAATTTGACCCAACGAATAGAGATGGAAATTCAGGAACAGGATGCAAGTTCTTCAATTCTTACAAAGTTTTGGTCAAACAATATCTCCAAGGTGTCGCCTTGCGAAGAATGAGTTATAGTCTGAGATTTTCTGTTTTTTTCCAGGGAATTGTTCTAGTGCCAGTGTCTGCATAATAATCAATTATGATGGTGATAAGTGGTGGGTCTACAAACCCACTGTTAGAGACTCAGATTTTCAATAAATCTATGACCAGAAACAGGTTTCAATTGCTCACCAATTTTTTCCGTATTGCTAATTTTAGAACCGTACAACATGTTGATGGAAAACATACTAGTGATTTCTTCAGCCAAGTTAGAGAAGTTGCTCAGAGGTAATGAAATAATTTTCTAAGTCGAATGTCTTTATGGCATAAACAATTATGCTTTAATCAGTAACATAAATAAGAATTGAACTTTGATGGCTAGCTTAATTATTCCACCAAACGAAGTTTGAGGGGAATATAGGAAATAACTAGATTTGTGAAATTGAACAAGTTCAATTTAAGACTCCAGATTTATTTGACCTAGATAGATCAGTAAAGAGCTGAGTAAGTAACTGAGTAATTAGCTGAGTAAGTACCTTAGTAGTAGTTGAGTAAGTAGCTGAGTAAGTAGCTGAGTAAGTAACTGAGTAAAAAGCTGAGTAGGTAGCTGAGTAAGTACCTGAGTTAGTAGCTGAGTAAGTTGCTAAGGAAGTAATAACTAATTAAGTAATTGAGTAAGTAGTCAAATAAGTAGCTGAGTAGGTAGAGAGGTAAAGTAGGGTATGCAGGAATTTTTGAAAGTATATTTGATCAATCTGCATCGTGAATACTGGCAAGTGCGAATTTCAAACTTCAAAATGGTGTAGAATCTAAACCGGGGGTCGGATTGCAATCTTAATTTCAGATCCAGATTCCTGAGGAAATTCTACCCCTAATTCATAACTCATACTTTAAAATTGGAGAACTTTTTATTTTGACCTACATTTCGGACACCATATCTCAAAAGTGGGTCAAAAAACTTATTGACGGCAAAATGTTAACATTATTAGCACACTCTTTGCTACAAGTTTACAAAATTTCGGAGAATATCATTGAAGTGTAGTGTCAGAATCGCAAAATAAAAAAAAACTATGAATTTGACCTAGATTTTGAACTAGGTATTTTGGTGTCCAAACTTTGAAGGAAAGTAGCTTTTGAGCTCCCCTTCTTCTATGGGCTTTCATTATGTTTAGCTGTACTCATTCTATATCTCGTATTTTTATACTTCAAAAAATTATTCGGTCCCATTGATTTAACATGGGGCACCAAATTTAGCGATTTTTGAGATTTCAAAACGCCATAACTTCAGAACAAGTAGTCGGATCGAAATTTGGTTTGCAGATCTAGATTTCCGAGAAAATTCTACCCTTAATTCATAATTCATACGTTAAATTTGGAAAACTTTTAACTTTGGCCTACTTTTCGGACACCATATCTCAAAAGTGGGTCAAAATACTTTCTGACGGCAAAAGCTAACACTATTAGCATACTCTTTGCTACCTGTATACAAAATTTTAAAGCAAATCATTTAAATATAGTGTCAGAATCGCAAAAATAAGGGAAAACTATAAATTTGACCTAGATTTTGACCTAGGCATTTTGGTGTCCAAATTTTGGAGCTAAGTAGCCTTCGAGGTCCCCTTCTTTAATAGGCTTTCATTATATTAAGCTGTACTCAGTCTATATCTCGTATTTTACACTTCAAAAAAATCTTTTTTCCCATTGACATAACATGGGGCAGCAAATTTAGCGATTTTTGAGCTTTCAAAATACCATTACTTCCGAACAGGAGGTCGAATCAAAATTTGATTTGCAGATTCGGATTCCTGATAAAATTCTACCCCTTATTCATAACTCATACGTTACATTTGAAGATTTTTTTATTTTGACCTACTTTTGGGACACCATATCTCAAAAGTGGGTCAAAATACTTTTTGACGGCAAAAGGCTAACACTATTAGCACACTCTTGGCTACATGTATACACAATTTCGAAGAATATAATTAAAGTGTAGTGTCAGAATCGCAAAAATAAGGAAAAGCTTTGAATTTGACCTAGATTTTGACCTAGGCATTTTGTTGTCCAAATTTTCAAAATTAGAAGGTTTTGAGGTCCCCTTCTTTTATGGGCTTCCATTATGTTTAGCTGTACTTAGTCTATATCTCGTATTTTACACTTCAAAAAAATATTTTTTCCCATTGACATAACATGGGGCACCAAATTTAGCGATTTTTGAGCTTTCAAAACGCCATAACTTCCGAACCGGAAGTCGGATCGAAATTTGGTTTGCAGATTTGGATTCCAGAGAAAATTCTATCCTTATTTCATAGCTCATACGTTAAATTTGGAATTTTTTTATTTTGACCTACTTTTCGGACACGCCATAACTTCCAAACCGGAAGTCGGATCGAAATTTGGTTTGCAGATTCGGATTCCTGAGAAAATTCTATACTTAATTCATAACTCAAACGTCAAATTTTGAGAATTTTTTATTTTGACCTACTTTTCGGACACCATATCTCAAAAATGGGGCAAAATACTTTCTGACGGCAAAAGGCTTACACTATTAGCACACTCTTAGCTACATGTATACAAAATTTCGAAGAATATAATTAATCTGTTGTGTCAGAATCGCAAAAATAAGGAAAAACTTTGAATTTGACCTAGATTTTGACCTAGGCATTTTGGTGTCCAAATTTTAAAGCTAGATGGCTTATGAGGTCCCCTTCTTTTAAAAGCTTTCATTATATTTAGCTGAACTCAGTCTATATTTCGTATTTTTCACTTCAAAAAAATGTTTTTTCCCATTGACTTAACATGGGCACCAAATTTAGCGATTTTTGAGCTTTCAAAACGCCATAACTTCCGAACGGGAAGTCGGATCAAAATTTGGTTTGCAGATTCGGATTCCTGAGAAAATTCTACCCTTATTTCATAGCTCATATGTTAAATTTGGAGAACTTTTTGGTTTTGACCTACTTTCAGGACGCCATATCTCAAAATCGCTAAGAGTAATCAAAAAACAGATGGCACACTCTCGATTTTTTTTTTCTAAGCTACATGTAGAAACTAAGATGAAGTAGTTACGACAAACAACAACGAAGATAATTGACAGAATGTTGATTTGACCTTGATTTGACCTAGTTCTTGACCCTTGACCTAGATAAAAATTTGACCTAATTTCCCATCATCCCAGGTACTGCCCCTAGTTGATCATGTAAGCAGCTTAAAGTAAATTCTTTTAGTTGGTGAGAAATCTGGGAAGGAGGAAGATTCTGAAAGAATAATAATAACTAGATTTGTGAAATTGAACAAGTTCAATTTAAGACTCCAGATTTATTTGACCTAGATAGATCAGTAAAGAGCTGAGTAAGTAACTGAGTAATTAGCTGAGTAAGTACCTTAGTAGTAGTTGAGTTAGTAGCTGAGTAAGTAACTGAGTAAAAAGCTGAGTAGGTAGCTGAGTAAGTAGCTGAGTAAAAAGCTGAGTAGGTAGCTGAGTAAGTAGCTGAGTAAGTACCTGAGTTAGTAGCTGAGTAAGTAGCTGAGTAAGTTGCTAAGTAAGTAATAACTAATTAAGTAATTGAGTAAGTAGTCAAATAAGTAGTTGAGTAGGTAGAGAGGTAAAGTAGGGTATGCAGGAATTTATGAAAGTATATTTGATCAATCTGCATCGTGAATACTGGTAAGTGCGAATTTCAAACTTCAAAATGGCGTAGAATCTAAACCGGGGGTCGGATTGCAATTTTAATTTCAGATCCGGATTCCTGAGGAAATTCTACCCCTAATTCATAACTCATACTTTAAAATTGGAGATTTTTTTATTTTGACCTACATTTCGGACACCATATCTCAAAAGAGGGTCAAAAAACTTATTGACGGCAAAATGTTACATTATAAGCACACTCTTTGCTACAAGTATACAAAATTTCGGAGAATATCATTGAAGTGTAGTGTCAGAATCGCAAAATAAAAAAAACTATGAATTTGACCTAGATTTTGAACTAGGTATTTTGGTGTCCAAACTTTGAAGGAAAGTAGCTTTTGAGGTCCCCTTCTTCTATGGGCTTTCATTATGTTTAGCTGTACTCATTCTTTATCTCGTATTTTTACACTTCAAAAAATTATTCGGTCCCATTGATTTAACATGGGGCACCAAATTTAGCGATTTTTGAGATCTCAAAACGCCATAACTTAAGAACAAGTAGTCAGATCGAAATTTGGTTTGCAGATCTAGATTTCTGAGAAAATTCTACCCTTAATTCATAACTCATACGTTAAATTTGGAAACTTTTTACTTTGGCCTACTTTTTGGACACCATATCTCAAAAGTGGGTCAAAATACTTTCTGACGGCAAAACGCTAACACTATAAGCATACTCTTTGCTACCTGTATACAAAATTTTAAAGCAAATCATTTAAATATAGTGTCAGAATCGCAAAAATAAGGGAAAACTATAAATTTGACCTAGATTTTGACCTAGGCATTTTGGTGTCCAAATTTTGGAGCTAAGTAGCCTTCGAGGTCCCCTTCTTTAATAGGCTTTCATTATATTAAGCTGTACTCAGTCTATATCTTGTATTTTACACTTCAAAAAATCTTTTTTCCCATTGCCATAACATGGGGCACCAAATTTAGCGATTTTTGAGCTATCAAAACGACATTAATTCCAAACCAAAAGTCGGATTGAAATTTGGTTTGCAGATTTGGATTCCTGAGAAAATTCTACCATTAATTCATAACTCATACGTTAAATTTGGAGAACTTTTTAGTTTGACCTACTTTTCGGACACCATATCTCAAAAGTGGGTCAAAATACTTTCTGACGGCAAAAGGCTAACACTATTAGCACACTCTTGGCTACATGTATACAAAGTTTCGAAGAATATAATTAATCTGTAGTGTCAGAATCGCAAAAATAAGGAAAAACTTTGAATTTGACCTAGATTTTGACCTAGGCATTTTGGTGTCCAAATATTTATGAAAAGAAGGTCTTGTGGTCCCTTTCTCTTATGGGCTTCCATTATGTTTAACTGTGCTTAGTCTATATCTCGTATTTTACACTTCAAAAAAATATTTTTTCCCATTGAATTAACATGGGGCACCAAATTTAGTGATTTTTGAATTTTCAAAACGCCATAACTTCTGAACCGGAAGTCAGATCGAAATTTGGTTTTCAGATTCAGAATCCTGAGAAAATTTCCTATAAGACTGATATCCTGGACATTGGATTCGGTGAAATTTTTTTTGGACCTCGTTTTCGGACACTGATATCTCGAAATCGGTTTGAGATACCAAAAAACTAAATCGACCCTAGGTTTTCTACTTTTTTATGAGGAACACAATGAAAAAAACCAGGATCAAAAATATTGAAGGACGATCGAGATAATGGGAAAAAGTGACAAAGTACTGGATTTGACCTAGTTCTTGACCTTTGACCTAGATAAAAATTTGACCTAATTTCCCAGAAAGCCAGATACATTCCCTAGTTGGTCATGTAAGCAGCTTAAAGTAAGCTCTTCTAGTTGGTGAGAAATCTGGGAAGGAGGAAGAAGAAGAATAATAATAATAATAATAATAATAATAAAGAAAACTGGCAAAAGCAATAGACTCCAGATTTTCAATCTGGAGTCTAATAATAGAGGCTGCCAGAATAGAGTCTGTCAGATAACTCAAAATTGTAATCTTTGATTACTCAAATACCAGTGCACTGATTGGGTTCAAATTGTATATGCCGATACCTAGGGATACAAGAGTTCTGCTAGAAAAGGAATTTTAAATAAGGCAGTTGAATTCAAGATGGCAAACATTTTTGAAAAGAATGTAATCTTTGATAACATAAATACAAATCAATGGATATAGTTCAAATTTGATATGCTGATGCCTACATTTTTATGGATGCTATTCTGTCAGTTGAGTGCAGCGATGGGCTTGAATTTCTATCGGATCCAAACATACGAGATGAACTTAATCTTCAACACAACCCATATCTATTTGCTTATAAAAGTGAGCATCAATTTTCCTAATGAAACAACATATTAATAACATGTATGTATCAGATGTATCATTGTTTTTTTTATTGTTAATGTTGGAATTATGATTAGCATTTCAGAAGTTTTGAAATCTGTCTAATTAACTGCCTCACTTTATTGGGAGCTATTTTATTGGGAGATTATTTATGAGTTATGTGACATTGTTATATCATTGTTAGGTGACAGAGCCCGATGTGAATGTCTGACAACACTTGTCTCATAAAAAAATGAGGCCCAAAAAAGTAGAATGTTCAAATCATGCTTCAAAAAATGTCAGAACCAGGCTAGAAACTTTTATAAAGGAGAATTCAAAGTATACACAAGTACTAACTCTGCAAAAACTGATAAAATGGTGAGCACAGTTAGATGTGTGATTAGAATGCAAACAAAACAACTAGAGGAAACGCCCGACAAGAAAGGATATATCACCAAATTATTGCGCTGAGAAATTATAAATGCCGCCCGTCACATTTTTGGATACCGCAGGTTGTGTGATTTTGCCTGGTGTGAATCCAAAAAAGGTAAGGAGAAATATGTAAAAAAATGGATTGGTCAAACATGTTTACTCTGTAATGAAACAGGCTGAGGTGTCAAAAATAGCCCAATGTGGCAAAGGAAATTTGGAAAAAATTTCAGGTTCTTTCATACAAATGTTTTAGCTGAAATTGAAGGTGAAGACCTAGAATGGGGATAACATAAGTCATTTAAAAATCCAGATTTATATTCGGTCAATGAAAATACCGGGTCAGATTCAAAAGATGTGTCTCCCATAACCAAGATACACACACCGGAATAGCCTTACAACGGTAAAGTCAGATACCATAATGGAACAGAAGAGACGAGAGGTGGAGAAGATGGAACAGAAGAGACGAGAGGTGGAGAAGATGGAACAGAAGAGACGAGAGGTGGAGAAGATGGAACAGAAGAGACGGGAGGAGGAGATGGAACAGAAGAGACGAGAGGTGGAGAAGATGGAACAGAAGCGATGAGAGGTGGAGAAGATGGAACAGAAGAGATGGGAGGAGGAGATGGAACAGAAGAGACGAGAGGTGGAGGAGATGGAACAGAAGAGACGAGAGGTGGAGAAGATGGAACAGAAGAGACGAGAGGTGGAGAAGATGGAACAGAAGAGACGAGAGGAGGAGAAGATGGAACAGAAGAGACGAGAGGTGGAGAAGATGGAACAGAAGAGACGAGAGGTGGAGAAGATGGAACAGAAGAGACGAGAGGTGGAGAAGATGGAACAGAAGAGATGGGAGGAGGAGATGGAACAGAAGAGACGAGAGGTGGAGAAGATGGAACAGAAGAGACGAGAGGTGGAGAAGATGGAACAGAAGAGATGAGAGGTGGAGAAGATGGAACAGAAGAGATGGGAGGAGGAGATGGAACAGAAGAGACGAGAGGTGGAGAAGATGGAACAGAAGAGACGAGAGGTGGAGAAGATGGAACAGAAGAGATGGGAGGAGGAGATGGAACAGAAGAGACAAGAGGTGGAGAAGATGGAACAGAAGAGACGAGAGGAGGAGAAGATGGAACAGAAGAGATGGGAGGAGGAGATGGAACAGAAGAGACGAGAGGTGGAGAAGATGGAACAGAAGAGACGAGAGGTGGAGAAGATGGAACAGAAGAGACGAGAGGTGGAGAAGATGGAACAGAAGAGACAAGAGGTGGAGAAGATGGAACAGAAGAGACAAGAGGTGGAGAAGATGGAACAGAAGAGACGAGAGGAGAAGATGGAACAGAAGAGATGGGAGAAGGAGATGGAACAGAAGAGACAAGAGGTGGAGAAGGTGGAACAGAAGAGACGAGAGGTGGAGAAGATGGAACAGAAGAGATGGGAGGAGGAGATGGAACAGAAGAGACAAGAGGTGGAGAAGATGGAACAGAAGAGACGAGAGGAGGAGAAGATGGAACAGAAGAGATGGGAGGAGGAGATGGAACAGAAGAGACGAGAGGTGGAGAAGATGGAACAGAAGAGACGAGAGGTGGAGAAGATGGAACAGAAGAGACGAGAGGAGGAGAAGATGGAACAGAAGAGACGAGAGGTGGAGAAGATGGAACAGAAGAGACGAGAGGTGGAGAAGATGGAACAGAAGAGACGAGAGGTGGAGAAGATGGAACAGAAGAGAAGAGAGGTGGAGAAGATGGAACAGAAGAGACGAGAGGTGGAGAAAATGGAACAGAAGAGATGGGAGGAGGAGATGGAACAGAAGAGACAAGAGGTGGAGAAGATGGAACAGAAGAGACGAGAGGTGGAGAAGATGGAACAGAAGAGACGAGAGGTGGAGAAGATGGAACAGAAGAGACGAGAGGTGGAGAAGATGGAACAGAAGAGACGAGAGGTGGAGAAGATGGAACAGAAGAGAAGAGAGGTGGAGAAGATGGAACAGAAGAGACGAGAGGTGGAGAAGATGGAACAGAAGAGATGGGAGGAGGAGATGGAACAGAAGAGACAAGAGGTGGAGAAGATGGAACAGAAGAGACGAGAGGTGGAGAAGATGGAACAGAAGAGAAGAGAGGTGGAGAAGATGGAACAGAAGAGACGAGAGGTGGAGAAGATGGAACAGAAGAGATGGGAGGAGGAGATGGAACAGAAGAGACGAGAGGTGGAGAAGATGGAACAGAAGAGACGAGAGGTGGAGAAGATGGAACAGAAGAGATGGGAGGAGGAGATGGAACAGAAGAGACAAGAGGTGGAGAAGATGGAACAGAAGAGACGAGAGGTGGAGAAGATGGAACAGAAGAGACGAGAGGTGGAGAAGATGGAACAGAAGAGATGGGAGAAGGAGATGGAACAGAAGAGATGGGAGGAGAAGATGGAACAGAAGAGATGGGAGGAGAAGATGGAACAGAAGAGACGAATGGTGGAGAAGATGGAACAGAAGAGACGAGAGAAGATGGAACAGAAAAGACGAGAGAAGATGGAACAGAAAAGACGAGAGAAGATGGAACAGAAAAGACGAGAGAAGATGGAACAGAAAAGACGAGAGGAGAAAATTGAACAGAAGAGACGAGAAGAAAAGAAGAGAGAGAATGAAGACCAGGTAAAAATAATGAACATGCTCCATACTCATAATTGAATTTACTTTCAGAATAAAACCTCTACATGCAGATGTATTTAAACTCCTGACAGAGACACAATCAGAAAAAATGATGCATTTGTGAATGGAGTAGTTAAGGTATATATTTTATATAAAACTACTAAATCAATCATTTGTCATTAGGTTCAGTCAGTCTAGTTGTTTGAGTGAGTGGTTCATGACTTGTATAGAAGGTTGTGGATCCAGCATCCTGATTTGCATCATTTAGGAGAAGTTGCACTTTGATCATCAATTTAATTTGAAGGATTGATGTTACTCTGTTTTGGGTTGAGACATAATTTGTTTTGTACATGTTGGTTGTCGCCAACTTAATGATCATTTCCCAGATTGGGCTGGGTAAATCCCTTACGACCTTGTAAGGGTTTGAAGATCTGGTGGGATACCGGAGTTTCCTGAAAAATATGCATATATATATCAATTTAATTTGAAGGATTGATGTTACTCTGTCTTGGCTAGATACATAATTTCCGAAACATCAACATCAATGTCACGAATCACAACCTCATGATTATTCAAATACTGTTTCCATATCAAGGTTGAAAATCATTTGATCATGGATTGAATATATATGTCTTCTAGATAATGTGAATACAATAAAGGAAAAATTGAATCAAAGTGAAATTCTAGATGCAAAAAATGAAAGATAGTTAAGTTCAAGATCAACTACCGAGTCAGGATGCAAGGTAGAAACTTTGAGGGCAAAATGGTTGTTGCTTTGTTTAAACTTATGGCATCTCAAAATCACGGAGACGCCCTAGAGAACCTTGCTGAGAAAAGTAAAAATACAGCTCTACAACAAGAGAGAGGTAGATACATTTTTCATACAATATTATTGTTTTATCTTCATTCCAAATATTAAATTTCAATATTTATTCTGGATGACTAAATCATTATTCAGAACATTAAATACCATATTATCTCTATTGTTATATCAATTTAAATAAAAGATTTATTCTATAGAAATAAAAGATGAAGAGACACTGATCCCAAATAAGATTAATGACAGTATAAATATCACTGACTCCTTGTTGCAGACTCATGGTATGTACAGGTACATGTAGGTGTAGTAATTATTATTGATGGATTAAAACATTAAATAATAATTATGAACCATGGAATATATACACCCCCTGGGGTGTATTTTTTATATTTTAGTCATGTATATTGCATGATAGAATTTTGAATTGAATTGAATTGAAAATTAAATAGATAAGGGTTATAACATGGGGAGTTTTGTAAGGAGAGACTATACCAAGGTACTGTATGCATATCTCATCAAGGGACAGGGGAAAATCTAATTATCCTTACTAATTTGAAATTGTTGGAGTACTTGAGATATTGCCATTACTAAATTACTAAATATCATTGACCAGTTAAGATACAGAGAGGTAAAAATGAATATTTAGCTTCAGAGATAAAGAAACAAGATAAGAAGTTGTGTGTTATATGTCATTTAGTTAAAAAAGTAAAATAGTTAGGGCACAAAAATATCAGTTTGTAGGATTTATCAGGAATGGTCCCAAAATCAAATCATGTAGTGCATTTTAAATTTAGTTTTAATATTAATTAACATTGCTGTGGTGTTAATGTATCTTTCAGTTACAAGTCAACAAGCTATGGCAGCTGTAGGTGCACAGGATGGTTACCCACTGGATAAATTAGGTGAGCAAAATAAATAATATTACAGGGTGACCCCCAAAAAATGCAACCCTCCATTTCTTCAATATTTTTCTTAAATGGAGGTAAATTGCTCTGAGATTTAGCACACAAGGACTCCATTCAATGTGGGATCCTCTGGCAAAGTTTCAATAATCATAGTCTTATATTGATAGAGTTATGGTCGTTCCAAAATATGCTCCAAAATATGCTCCAAATATCGTCCATTTCCAATGTTAGGTTTTCGGATGAATCACATTCCCTTCTTTCTGAACATGTAAACTCAAGAAATAATGTGTTCTGGGATCACAAATTCCAGATGAAGTGCTTCAAAGGCCCCTTCATTCTGTTAAATGCACAGCTTGGGCTGCCAATTTCCAAACATGAAATCATCAGCCCCTTTTGGTTTGAGGTTGATAATGGCAACACTGTTACTGTTAACACACAGCGCAATATTGGCGTTCCCAGGAAGTTCTAGGCAGTTCTAGAGTGACATAGAGGCTTCAATAGACAAGAACAGTGGTTCTAGAAGGATGGAGCTATTCCTCACACTTTTAATGATAGCATAACCTGGCTCACTAGTCATTTTTATGAGAAGATTATCTATATATTCCACGGAGTATATACCACGGTACAAGTAATTACATTGTGGACATGCATTATCATGGGCATTAACATCAATATTTCTTCTTGTATATCAATAATTAATCAACAAGTTTATTCAACAAATTTATGCATTTATATGAACTTTTCACCTACGCGGAGGATAATTAACACAGATTTCACAAATTACATTCATCATGCATAGTAATTTTAACTAATAGTATAATTCCAGCACAAACACCAACTCTCTTTTTCAAACATATAAATCTTTCGAGGATGAACAAAGGTTTTGTTATCTAACTAGTTTTTTCACTAAAACATAACATAATTCAATTTGAGATAAAGCCAGAACACTTAAAACAAATTATGACGAAAAAAATATTTTCAAGCTTGTCATGAAAATGACTGCATTTAGCTCGTTTAAAAATGAACGATTTGTCCAGAGGACAAAATCGTTTCACACCCCTATAAAAAGGATGAGATTAGCAACATTTGCAACATTAAACATGAAAAAGAAAGTCACTACAAAAGACAACAAAACAGTAGAAATAACTGCACACAGAAACTTATTTGGACAACTTTAAACGCATACCCAAAAACGTAATATTGGTCTCGAAAAACTCCTCCAATATCCTCTTGGGCCAATCCAATGGGCACTTGCTACAGCAGACGGAATGACTGTTAAAACAGCAAAGAGTACTCTGCAAAATGCAATAATGAAACCATTTAAATCTACAAGTGTACCAAACAAGGATTTCACTTCTTACGTAATTGATGGAAACTCCTTATTTTATCAAATTGCCCCTATGCCAAACACATTTGAAGAAGTTTCTCAATCCATATTCAACAGCCTTCCAAAAAGTAGCACAGTTCATTTTGTGACAGACACTTACAAGAATGACTCTCTTAAGGCAAGAGAATGCTCCAAGATAGTTTGTGATAATTAGTCATACTTTTGTACAGTATATCATGATATTGTCCAAAAGGAGCATAACCTCAATGTGTTTATTTTCATTTTAGATAGTCTTAAACAGTCAAAGGGAAACATTACAGATGAGGTCATCTTAAGACACGGACAGATGACTGGTGCAACTAAAGACCTATTGGAAAATATATATTTCAAAAATATTGTGTACGTCAAAAACAAAGATAGTTTTCAAGTACAGTATGACTAACTTTGTAAATCAATACTTCAAAGATGATTTGGTTTCATACAAGCACTCAAGAAGCCACACATCTTTTCCAGAGTATATCAATAAATCAGGATACAAATAATTAGATATTGAACTAGGTCCTTCAAATGACAATGACACTTCAAATGATTGGGTTGCCAAGGGTCACACGACCAGCCTAAAAGGTACTTAAATGCAAAAAATTATAAATATTGTCAAACAGTCTAGAGAAAGATGTTCAAAGGGACAAATAAAGAGGCAAAAAGACAGAGGATAATGCTTTGAAGTGAGAGAAATCCATATCTTGAAATATATCATTTTTTAGATTTGCAGATCACAAGATTTAACAAATGCACAAAATGCAGTTAAAAACTATTTTGGAAAATACTGTGGATAGTGCCACAAAAGCTGGTACTGTCAAAGCAGAGATAAAGAATCTAAATAAGTAAGGAAATCTGAGGTTCAAAGGATTATTATATCACAAATTGACTTTCACAGTGTCAACATTTGGGAAATAGTTTGTAAAATATTACCAAGTTAGCTTGCCTCATGTCTTGTCTTATTCATGCTATTACCAACATGGTTTGTTCCATGTTTATCTATCTGTCTACTGATATTCATACTTTACTTCATTTCTAAATTGTTTAATGAAGAATGAAGCATCTATCCATTTTTAGGAACAAGGCAGTCTGAGGATTTAATGCTGGTTCTCAACTCCAAAAGACTCATCGGTGATGTGCAAAGGATGTCCCCAGTAGGACAGACTGGCTCCTTAGAAGGATTTCACAGTGTCGTGAATCATTTTGACCCCAGAATGATTCACTTTGGTTATGCAGGGATGACAAGCAGGTAAATCCATTGATTATAATTGATTAGCTTGGGGTTGGGCCACAATTATTGTGACAATACCAGTATAATGTTTGGTCGATTTGATGGGACTCTAAGAAGGTCTAACAATAAATTATGCCAAATACATTCATAAGAAAGAAGTCATTGTTCCACAAAGAAACAGAATCTTACAACTTTCTTCTTAGGCATATAGCAATGTGACAAATTATAATTTATAAACATAAGGGGTTTATAAAATGTTACAAAATTTTATATGGCATGTGTAATTTTTATTTTTATTAACAATGATCCATACTGGGGTAAACATCACATGTTATTTTATGTATCTACTACAGTTTTGTTTATCCCTGTTGCCAAAGACGCGCTTGTTTGTCTTTCGTCCTTTACAAAGGAAATAGGGTATACAAACTGGTCAAACATATACTCGGGGTGGAAAATTTTCTAAGAGGCTCCGTTAAGGAAAAAATGACTTTTTGAGCTGGATGGAATTTCTGTGTACTTTTTATTCTATTAGGGTGTCCTGCATAAGGGATTTGCCTGCGAAGTATATAACTCTTGCGAACATATCTAAATACTGGTCCGAATAAGACATATATTTTAGAAAAGAATTGGCTAAAAATGGAAACTACAAAAAGTCAAAATGTTCAACTCAAACAAAGTTGTAGCTATTCTATATCAATATTATGTGTTATGTAAGGTTTCTCAGATGTTTCAGGACCTTCATTAGTGTACTTGTTTCTAGAAATGTGACATTTAAGGACAAAATTTGGCATTTTTTAATCATTTTCGCTTTCAGCATTAACATATAGTTCCTTATATCTTGAGTTTAATGCTGACTGGTTGTTGCATTTTTGATTAAATATGTGCTTGTACATGTGTTCTTCCATTTAAGGTATAGAAAATGTATAGTGGACAACCAATGTTCATATTAGAGCGTTCATATCTCCCCTACCCCATTTATTATGCAAAATGACCCCAAAATATGAAAAAATAAAATAACTTGACATTATAAATTTTAACAAAGTTGTAGCTATTCTATATCAATATTATGTGTTATTTAATGTTTTTAAGATACTTCAGAACCTTTATCGGTATACAAGTGGCTAGAAATGAGACATTTAAGGACAAAACTTTGCATTTTTTTATCATTTTCACTTTCAGCAGTAATATATAGTTCCTCATATCTTGAGTTTTATGCTGTCTGATTGTTTCATTTTCAATCAAATCTGTTCTTGTGCATGTCTTCTTCCATTTAAGGTATAGAAAATGTATAGTGGACAAACAATGTTCATATTAGAGCTTTCAGATATCCCCTACCCCATCTATTATGGAAAATAAACGAGAAATATGAAAATGTAAAATAAGTTGAAATTAAAACCTTTAATAAAGTTGTAGCTGTTCTATATCAATTTTATGTGTTATTTAATGTTTTTAAGATTTTTAAAAACCTTTATTGGTATTCAAGTGGCTAGAAATGAGACATTTAAGGACAAAACATTTTTTAATCAATGCTGCTTTCAGCAATAACATATAAATCCTTATATCTTGAGTTTTATGCTGACTGGTTGATGCATTTTTGATTAAATCTATTCTTGTACATGTCTTCTTCCATTTAAGGTATTGATAATGTATATTGGACAAACAATGTTCATATTAGAGCTTTCAGATCTCCCCTGCCCCATTTATTAAGGAAGATGACTGGAAAATATAAAAAATAACTTCAAATTACCAGTATTAACTTTAACTTCTTTATGTGTTACTGAATGGTATAATTAATATTTCAGGACCTTCATTAGTATACTAGTGTCTAGAAATTAGACATTTAAGAACAAAATTTGGCATTTTCATCAATTTTTCATCATTTCCACTTTTAGCAATAACATTACTGTATTTCCTTTTATCTTGAGTTTTATGCTGATTTGTTGATGGATTCTTGAACAAATCTGTTCTTTTGCCTGCCTACTTTGATTTAAGGTATTTAAACACGTATATTGGACAGCCTGACATTAATATTGGAGCTTACATATCTCCCCTACCACATTTATTTTGAAAAAATAACCAGAAATATAAAAACCAAACAATTTCAAAGTATAGACTTTAACAAAGTTGTCGCTATTCTAGATCAATACTATGTATTATTTGATATTTTCAGATGTTTCAGGAACTTCATGAGAATACAAGTCTATAAATTAGACATTTAAAGTTGAGTTGCAAATGGGGCGGGTATTCTTTATCTTTGTCTATTTGGGCTTTCTGGTAATAATACGTTGCAAACTGCTCATGAATCTATGCAATGTATAGTAGAACACTTGGAATATATTTAAATGTAATGGGGTATAGTACTGTGATAATTATAACCAGTGATCAAGCCATATTGGTTGAATTCCCTCATATCAATTGCAATGTTGTCAAAGGCTTGGTGATTTCCATATTACACCTAAGGGTGGTGTAATTAGAAACTTCATGATGGATATTTGGCTTGGGGATATTTTGGTAAATGCAAACATTGTGAAATGAAGAAGTTGACACTCTCCTTATACCCATGTCTATAACAGTGCTGCAGACAAGACAAAGGAATTCAATGTTGAGAGAATCTGTATGCAGTCTGATGATACAGAATGTTACTTGCAAAGAAGGATGAGAGTTAAAAAGAGCTCTTAAAGTTTCTTATGTCCTTCAAGGTAGCATTCTAAATTACTATATGAGTCTCAAAGTGCAATACCTATTTGAAGATATATCAAAGATGGGTGTCTTGTACCAGTACTCACAAACAAACCTTCGTAGCAACACAAAAACATATGTCCTTGGCAATTGTAAATGTAAAATGGCAAAAGGCAGAGGAAATTGCAAATACAACATTTCTAGTCAAGGGTGTATTGCTACTTGTCCATGTGGCAATAAACAACATAGTGCACATCGTTGGACAATATTTTAGGATGAGTTTCTCAAAACTATAAAAATTATTTAGAGATCTTACATATCTGAATACTGTATAAGTGGTAATTTTGCCTAATCATTTAATTTGCCTATTTCCTAATTTTTGCCAGGTTCGGAAAATTAAATGTCGGAAATATTGTGTTTTTAATGTTATCCAATGGGAGGTTTCTTGTCATTAGGAAAATTAAAATTAGGAAAATGATGAAATTTGACCATTCGGAAAATCAACCACTCGGATTAAATACCACTTATACAGTAAATAAGGTCGAGTAAGCAGTGCGATCTGGTTTTTAGTTTATATTAACGCCCTTATATTAGAACTTTTAAATACAAATCTTGGAGCTCTAATGGGCGACATTCGCATCCCTACGCTACTTGTCGCTGATGATACCACTGTCATTGCGACAACACCAAATGAGTTACAAGAATTACTCAACGGAGTGTCAGAGTATAGCTCTAAGTGGCGTATGTCCTATCATGCTGGAATTAACAGTAAAAGTAAGATTGATTATTATCTTTCACGAAACAAAAAAGCAATTTGAAAATAAAATGGGCATGTGTAAATGGGAAATTCAGAACGATACTGTCCCAGAAACAAGATCGCACACTTATGCTGGCAACATACTCCACGCTCAACTTAAGAACGATGAATCAGTTCACCAAGCAAAAAATAAATTGAATGCTAGCTTTTATTCAGTTAAACCTATTGGCATCCAAAAAGGAGGACTCAATCCAATGGTAGCAGTCAAAATATTAATCTCAGTTATCTTGCCGACAGCTATGTTTGGTTGCGAGCTGTGGAGCAACTTATCGTGTGAAAATACTTGTATATACTCTCTAAATGTTGCATATCGTCAAATAGCAAAAATAATCCAAGGCTATGAACACAATGTGTCTTCTGATGTTGTTCTTTATACTCTTGGGTTGCTACCTATTACATGTTACATCAACAATGCAAAACTGCTATTTTTCGATCGCTTATGCAGAACATCTCATAACATCAGCATAAAACTCAATATATAGGGACCTATACGTTATTGCTGAAAGTGAAAATGAAAAAAAACAAGTTTTGTCCTTAATATCTCATTTCTAGGCATTAGAATACTAATGAGGGTCCTGAAACACCAGAAAAAGATTAAATAATACATAGTATTGACATAGAATAGGTACAACTTTGTAAAAGTTCATAATTTTAAGTTATTTTACTTTTTATTAATATTTTTGGTCATTTTTCCTAATGAATGGGGTAGGGGAGATCTGAAAGCTCTACTATGAACATTGGTCATCCACTATACATTTTTTATATTAAATGAAAGAAGACATCTACAAGAACAAATTTGACTGAGAATGCACCAACCAGTCAGCATTAAACTCAAGATATAAGGACCTAGATATGCTATTGCTGAAAGTGAAAATGGTAAAAAAGCCATATTTTGTCCTTAAATGTCTCATTTCTAGGCACTAGTTTACCAATAAAGATTCTGAAATATCTTTAAAAGATTAAATAACACATAATATTGATATAGAATAGCTACAACTTTACTAAAGTTTATAGTTTCAAGTTATTTTATATTTTCATATTTTTCTCATAATTTTTCATTATAAATGGGGTAGGGGAGATCTGAAAGCTCTAATATGACCATTGGTGGTCCACTATACATTTTCTATACCTTAAATAGAAGAAGACATGCACAAGAACAGATCTGATTTAAATTGCAACAACCAGTAAGCATAAAACTCAATATATGAGGAACTATATGTTACTGCTGAAAGCTAAAATGATTTTAAAAAATGCCAAGTTTTGTCCTTAAATGTCTCATTTCTAGACACTAGTATACCAATAAAGGTTCTGAAATATCTGAAAAACATTAAATAATACATAATATTGATATAGAATAGCTACAACATTGTTAAAGTTTATAAATTCAAGTTATTTTACATTTTCATATCTTTCAGTAATTTTTCATAATTAATGGTGTATGGGAGATCTGAAAGCTCTAATATGACCATTGGTGGTCCAATATACATTTTTTGTATCTTAAATGGAAGAAGACATGTACAAGAACAGATTTGATCAAAATTGCAGCAACCAGTCAACATTAAACTCAAGATATAAGGAACTATATGTTACAGCTGAAAGCGAAAATGATCAAAAATGCCAAATTTTGTCCTTGATTATCTTATTTTTAGACACTAGTACACTAATGAAGGTCCTTAAACATCTGAAAAACATTAAATAATACATAGTGTTAATATTAAATAGCTATTGTTTTGTTTGAGTTGAACATTTTGACTTTTTGTAGTTTCCATTTTTAGCCAATTTTTTTCTAAAAAATTAAGGTATGTCTTCTTCAGACCAATATTTAGATATGTTCGCAAGAGTTATATGCTTCGCAGGCGAAATCCCTTGTGCAGGAAACCCTAATAGAATGAAAAATACAGAGAAACTCCATCCAGCTCACAAAGTCATTTTTCGCACAATTCTCACACCTTCCACCCCGAGTAATAGGTGCATCAGTGAAAAAGCATAACACCACTAACCTTCACAAGGGCAATACAATTTGATTAGATAACTACTACAGAATTGTTATTAACAATAACAATGACGGAGACGTCGTGGAGTTACTTGTTAATGAGGATGATAGGATAATCAGAAGAAACAAAGAGATAATGCTCGCTATCTTGGATGCTGTCATATTCTTTGGGTCCCAAAACATGGCCTTCTGAGGCAAAGAAGATTTGTCAAATTTTATGTCCCTAGTCAAATACACGGCCTCAAAAAGTCAAGTTCTTCAAGATCATTTAAATAGCGCACCAAAATATGCAACCTACCTCTCCCCTGAACTACAAAACGAACTGATAAGTTTGTGTGGTGATCAGATCCGAAGTATGATTATAAAAGAAATAAATGAAGCCGAGTTCTTCAGTATATTGGCTGATGAGGCTACAGACAGTGCAGTATACGAGCAGCTGGCTTTGTGCATCAGGTATATCAAAACATTTCCTGATAAGCCATCCATCTTGAAAGAGGAACTGCTCGAATTTATAAAATACTCTAATGGTAAAGCGGAAACGATTACAGATGTGATACTAGAAGGTACAAATGGCCTAGATATGTAAAAACTTGGGAGCCCAGGGCTATGATGGAGCCAGTGTCATGGCAGGGGTTCACAATGGGGTACAGGCACGAATTACGGGACATTACGAACGAGCTGTGTACGTTCACTGCCAGGCAGTTACTGTGGATGCCAATGTCAAAAACTCTACTACCAAAAGTCCACCTCATAAATTCCAAGAAAAATTGCTCAGAAGAAATCCCAAAGCAAGATCCCAATCCCAAATCTGAAAACACCACCTCATCCAAAGATAAACCTAGTGCCAAAACCAATCCTCAATAGGATGTCCCAAATCAAGAGTGCTTAAATGATGCTTTCAATGAAATGTGGTAGGTGTAAAGCCTCTTCCGTAAAGCCACGTCGAAGCTGAGACAATCATGAAGCCATAATTAAAGGATCAACAGACATTTACAATGGAATCTTACTGAACAAATTATGTAACTCAATATTGTTCTTTCAGATTTCTGGGTAAAAAGAAATCAACTAAAAATTACAGGCTGTTGAAACTGAAACTAAACATGTAATGTAGATGTGGTTGATTTGTAATTTTGCCAGTTCTGGCATATTGGTAGCCATTTAATTACTATCCCCCTCCCCTAAAAAATGAGTATGTGTTGTTATATAAACAGTGTAGACGATGAGATGACAATCGATTCAGATCATACTTAAAACCAAAGATTATACTATTATATTTCATTATGTAGTAACATATTTGGATAAGATGCAGGGATGCATAGGATGTAAATGGATTTTGACAGACACAAAAATACTTCCTGGTTTGGAATCTATGCCTCTACACTTCATGATTGAATTATACCAGTTCTGGCATATTGGTAGCCATTTAATTACTATCCCCCTCCCCTAAAAAATGAGTATGTGTTGTTATATAAACAGTGTAGACGATGAGATGACAATCGATTCAGATCATACTTAAAACCAAAGATTATACTATTATATTTCATTATGTAGTAACATATTTGGATAAGATGCAGGGATGCATAGGATGTAAATGGATTTTGACAGACACAAAAATACTTCCTGGTTTGGAATCTATGCCTCTACACTTCATGATTGAATTATGACCCTAATAAGTGGCCTATACATCAATACAGTGCTGAATATAGGTCAATAGGATACTAGTGTGCATATAAATGTATTAATTGAAGCAGAATACTCATTTTGAAAAATCAGATGAATTATTTATTTCCCATGGTGAGATCCCAATGGAGGGTGTATCAGGTCCTTTATTCCTTTAGTAAACAATACTAGACATGCAATTGATTGCCAAAGTTTTATAAGTTTTGCAAAACTGTCTAATTAAAACAGGAGTAAAATTAGTGGTTTCACTGGATACTTGAAATATAGCTAAATCTAGAGCTATAAATATGTAAATAGATTATGAGTGATATGATTTTTATCCACAAATAATTTTGTTATTTTTCCTAACATGCGCATATGCATGAGTGGATTTAACTCATAAGATAAGTAAATTATAGAATGTTGACTTTTCTCTAAAATCAAATAGTGTAAATAGATACAGAATGACACACTATGGAACCAGACACAATAAACTATGAATATCACCCTAACTAGCACTGACACAAACAAACTATGGAATAATAATAGTAATACTGTATAATAGTCTGTTCACCTATAATAATATTATAATTATATAAAAATGATATTGCTATGTTGGTTCTGTTGCGATACTTTAAGTGGTCCTTTAATAACCTTCAGTAAATAAACTGAAAAACGTTTTGCAAATATGCCAGAAGTACAAAATGACAAATGTCACTGCAACTGAGAGACTCATATTAATCGAGAGCCTCCTGTCAGGAATAAATGAGGCAACTTTGGTCACCAGTCAAAACACACTTTGACGCATCAGGGGTTTCTCAGGCATGTGAGGCACACGATACCATTGCAGCACTTATTCAAAGGTAAGTTCCTTTGACCTTGAAAATTTTACTTATTCAGAGCTCAGTAGGTCTTTTGTGATTAAGCTGACCAAAAAGTACATCCAAAAAATCAATTTAAAAAATTAACTTTTCCTGGCAACCTGTAGATGATTTTCAAAAAGGAATTTGGTCAAATTGAAGCAAGTTGAAAATTAACTAATTTTTACTATTTTTTTATGTCAAATATCTCAAAAACAGTAAAAATTTGATGGGGACGTATGATGAGCAGTTTGTAGAGAATGCTTAAATCGTTGCAAGAAATGATCAAGTATAAGGACAAACTTTGAGAAACTTTTCAATCACAAAACCTGCCACTGACTTTATACATGAGAAAGTTCCCTGAAAATGACATTGAATTCATGGTAATTCCCTTTGTTTGTTTGTGAACTAGTCTTTTGTAGCTTATACAGGGAGAGGTTATGACAATCATTTAACACTTGAAGCAATTGATCAGTTTTAGGAACCCTATTCAAATTACAAAGGGAAAGAAACTATTTTATGGTAGGCCTCTTCCCTTGTTTCTTGTGAACTTGTCTTTTGTAGCTTATGGAGGAAGAGCTTCTGAATTTTTGTGTATTCTTTTATGGAGTCATGTTATTTTACCAGTTAGTATTCACCAGTTAGTACTGCACAGGAGGAGGCCATTTACAAGGACAGAAGAATTCAAGACTTTTGTCACTGTCGCGAAAACCTACAGCCTACTAACAAATGTCCCATATGATGGGAATTGCTTTTTCGATAGTGTAAACGCCCCGCCGCCCTATGAAGATGGAGCAAAAGGATTAAGGAAAGCCATTATAGATTTCTGTAGATGTGGAGGAAATCTTAATTTTTGATTTTAATTTTGTGAATTTGCCGATATGCAAACATGTTGATTCATGCCTTCCCCTATTTTTTAGAAACTGTTTCGCATGTTAAGAAATTCATGATATTTGTTTTGTAAATAATTGTTTGTAAATAACTGCTTGTATAATTATTTTTAAAAGAGCTCTTCTTCGAGAAGGAAATAAAGATAAACAAACAAAACTCTGACAAATATCACTATTTTTAGACCAATGTCAGACATCAGAGGCTTCACCTATCAAGTTCTGATAACGTTGACCAGCAATATTGAGAAATCCGCAGACTCTCCAATACTGATAATGGACCGGAGCACCAAAGAGCATCTACAACAGATGATGTTGAAGGATTCTTTTCAATTACTAGAAGGATGCTTGGAGGAGCCTTTACCCTCAAGGACTTCAGGGGACAGTGGAGAAAGATTCCAAGGTACATGTAATATATTATTACAGTAGAAAGTAAGAGGAACATACTGTGGACCACAAATAAGGTTCCACTTTTGAGGTGTGCCACTTAGCAGGTTCTATTGTATATATATTGTATAAAATAAAGGTATAACAATAACAAAACAGAACTGTTTATTGAAATATTACCTCAACTCGCTGTGTCATTTAGATTATCAAAGCTCAGAATGGACGACCTTGCATAAGAACCTCTATATTGTATTCTTTCCAATTTATTTAAGGTATACAATCCTAAACAAGACACTGTATTATGCACACATGTACAAATACCTGTGAAACATGGGTTTGCCTATACTGTTAACAAATCTCAAGGTTGTCAATTTGCCTCGAAGTAGATTGCCAGTACATGAACTACCCTGGCCAGCTTGGTGTAGCTGTGGAAAGGCCAGCTTGGTGTAGCTGTGGAAAGGCCAGCTTGGTGTAGCTGTGGAAAGGCCAACATCTGTTCACGGACTGCAACTAAAGAACTTTGATGCTACAAAAATTGCGAAACAGGATAGCAAAACAACAGAATTTTACGACAACATTTGCGAAAGCTGCATTGAACCTGATCATACCTGCTGTGTGGGTTCTTCCATCACCACCACAGATATCAATCACACTTATTTTATACCACTGAATAATAACGAAGATGATACATGCCATTAGAACAACTTGCACCAGGAGTGCCTTCTGATCATGTCGATGTAGATGACTGGTGTAACATTATATGTAACAGCCTCCATGAAAAAGAACTGGCTTTATTTGAGACTCGTTGCATCCAGAAAAGCATACCTAGATGTTTATTTGTTCAATTAATTTGTGTAAATATTGTTTCAGAAAAAATTCCAACAAAAATGCCCCCAACACTCAGGGATAGATTTTGTGCAGGAAATGCGAATTACAATAGAGAGGTGTCAACTATTCTAAAATCATGTGGGCAACACACTAAACAACAGCTGCCATGTGAAAAAAAAAACACTTATTTTTGTACCTCCGACAGCAACATGTTTTTCCTGTAATTCTAATTTATCATCGCACAACAAACAAAACTTGTAACAATGAATGGAATAATTGAAAGGCCTGTCCAAAGTTTGAAGGCAAGGTGTTCAACATTTGGAAGTCACTTATGTTAGATGGTCCCAAGTTGACAGGCCTGGATTTTTTAAGATGTTTGCTTATTAATAAATTTTGACAATGTCTGTGTGTTTAGACACTTAATTTTTCACCTCCACATTTGTCGAAGTTGAGTCTAATTGCTCTTATTCACTTTGACCAAGATTACAAATTCCCACTCCCACGGTGACCCAAAACTTCATATATTTGGTTGCTTGCCAGATCTTCACTCTAGGTGAGGTCAGAGGCCGTAACTATCTGGGTAAGAGTTCAAAGAGTTCAAAAAGTTCTGTCAGAAAGGGAGAATTGTCAGGTCCCAAGAAGAGAGCACTGGAGGCTGCTGTTGGGACACACTTTCCTAGCTTAAGCAAGACTGAGATAGAAAAGAGATGTCGAGAAATAGTCAACAAGAGGATAAGATACATCTTCACGGAATGCCTAGACACATTCTCATGGTTTACACTTCGATAGACATTCTTGCCAGTCTGGTCTACAGGCATAGGCATTGTCTAAAGAAAGCATGACCATCAGTTTGCCAGTCTGGTCTTCAGGCATAGGCATCGTAGAAGGCTTGACCATCAGTTTGCCAGTCTGTTCTCCAGGCATAGGCATCATTAGAAGGCTTGACTATCAGTTTGCCAGTCTAGTCTCCAGGCATAGGCTTTTGATGTGACAAGACATTATCAATATTGGACTTAGTTATCACAAGTTAATTTATGATTAAAAGTAATGATATCTATAATTCATAATTTGTTAACTTGTGGAATATCCATTTAGATATTGTGTAAATAATATTGTAGTCAATTAGAATGTATAATACAGGGGGCATATTTAAAACAAGGTAGCAATTTTTGTCAAATTGATCTCATTTGATTATACGCTTTAATCTAATAGTTTGCTTCCCTGGTATAGGCTGGTATAGGCTGTGGAGGGGTCACAGTGCAAAGTAATACTGTGTAGCTTGCAAATAAGTGGAATAGCCTATGTATCATATTGTAAAAAATTATGTATATACCTGTACATATTATAGACTTATTTATTTCAAAGATATTCTATATTAAATTTTCCTCACATGTTCAACTTAAAACATGGCTAACAATTTTTGTAAAGAGCCACTTAAAGAATTTATTTTATCTGACCATTTTTTGTAATAGTTTTATTTCATCCATCAAAAGTGGTGACATACATGTAAATGCCTGATTTATCAACTGCCAATATAAAATGAAATTGTAAAGATCCACTTAAAGAATTTATTTTATCTGACTATTTTTGTAATAGTTTTATTCCATCCATTAAAGGTGGTGATATACATGTAATGTTAAGTCACTATCTTGCTGTGAACTGTGTTTGAGGCTAAATATGTTAATGCCTGGTTTATCAACTGTCAATATAGATGAAATTGATGGTAGCCAACAGTTTCAATTACTGTATCTAAAAACTGCCATCTGAAATGTCAAAATCATATTATATGGTGATTCTAATACTACCAATCTTGCCAAGAGATATGATCTGAGTTTCTCCACGCTAAATCCCCTAGTGGGTACAGGGCCATGCAAGACAGTTGTTTTCTCAGTCTGCCAAGTGAGAAAACGCTTTATGACTATAGTCCAAGGTGAATGGTCTACTTCAACAGGAAGTTCCCAACAAGAATCTAAAAAGTCACCAGTTATACGTCAGTCACCAGTTATACATTGGTCACCAGCAAGATGAGATCAGGATAAAATCTGATTTGGTGTATTTTTGGAGCAAATGGATTGGATCCACAGAGAATAATTAGAATGGTCTCTGGATTCAGATGTGGAGTTTGAATGTGAACAGCAGACTGGAAAGTGGTAAACTTCAAAAACATGAAGCTGTGCCTCTGCCTGAGCACCCATTTGCTGATGTGAGGGAACCAGAGCCCACCAAACTCAAGGCAGAACTACCTTCGATGCAAAACCGTCATAAAGTGCTGGTGTAATGTTAGGGGATTAATTTGTATTGATGGTATTCATTTCATTTAAGACATATTGATAATAAGGATTGTTATAAGTCGATGAATCATTTTGGTTATACAAGTTATAAAAGTCATTTCCCCAGGCTTGGTAAACATCTGACTTATTTGTTGTAATAATATTTTGATTTTGATATTTTGATTTCCATTGGAATGTTTGTATTTCTGTCGTTTACTTTACATCTAATTTAGCAATTTCCCTCCAAAAATGTTGTTGATTGTGTGTGCTTTGTTTTAATTGTAAAATTGTTGTTGTTCATTTTGTTTGTATTTTATTTTATTTTATTTGTGTTTTTGATGAAGTATATCAAAATCTCTTTTTGAGTTATAATAATGCTTTTTAGTTTATATAACATATCACAACCAAATACCAGATAGAAGATAACCGATCACAGCACAATAGAACATAAAAATAAACCAACAAAAGCAAACACAATTCATTGTTAAATTAACCTTTAGCGTGCTGCCGGCGGACTCGTCCGCCGAGACTAAAATGTCTCTCACAACTGCCGGCGGACCCGTACGCCCGATTTCAAACTTTTAAAAACTTTACTTTTTCGCGCCATTCGTATTGTCCAATTAGATTGCCCGATTTATTCAGTGTTTAACATGACTTCCTGTTGACCTAGAATGGCGATATTTCGAAAAATAATTCTCAATTCAACAATTTAAACAGTGTTTTAGTCGTTTTTAGTGAACGAATCGTACAAAATGGTGGACAAATACGATCACAACGAAAATGTGGAGGAAATGAATTACGATTTCGAGCTCTTTAGGCTCTTGGAAGCCGATAACGGTCATCGAAAATAGAAACTAGAATATTTTCTGAATTGAAAAATTGAACATTCGATCGCTGCAAATTCAGATTTGGATTCTGACCAGACGAAGAGGCGGAGCGGCGGATTCCGGAGGAGTATTCATGGTATATTTATGCCCAGTCGTGTTAATGTACGAAAAAATTCATGAGAACATTTTTTTCATGAGCCAGGCCACTGTATCTTCCCTTTGTGAAAATTTTATCCAGATTCATTCAGTAGTTATTGAGATATTAATTATTATATCATTTTTTGCACTCTTTGAAAAATAAGCCAGTTGCGTGGGATATATTTGCTGAAATAAGGCAGCATGGTAAAGGTTAAATTTACACAACACAAGTGTGTATAACTTAACACCAAACAATTGAAACAGAATTAGGTACAATCAATAAAACACAAGTAAGTTATTTTGACTGTTCCATTAGTCTGCCTCCTATTTATACCTTATGTACCTCTTTATTACTGCGACTTTGTGTAACAAACATGAAAAGTTCAATATCGCCACACTTCCCATTTTTGATCATATTTCATTGAATACTGGATGATTTAGAAAATAATGTAAAATCATGTTTCAACTTTGTGAATACTAGTAGTAAACACAAGTCACGTAATAGAATTTGATTTTCTCATGTAGTATTGCATTATAGGTATTAGTATTCATTTCACAAAATATTTCAATAAAAATATAAGGGTAGTTCAAAAAGTTTTGCACCAAAGCTTCTCAAGAGAAGAGATTAATTACTTTTACATGAAGTTCCCTCCGGGTATAGTATAGCCTATCTTTCATTCATATCTAAAATTTCAGGACAATACACAATGTACTTCCTGAGATACATTGACTTTAAAATTTGAACCAATGGTCCCATGGTTCATATATGTATAGGAAATTTTTTTTCTAATTACGAAAAGCTAAGGCAATGCTTATGGAATCAGTGCAGTAATTCAAACAAATGCAATTTAAATCTCATTTAATAGCTGAGGTTCACAGAACACAATTTGTCAGTTGAGCCTCATAGATAAAATTTATTGATCTTTTCAACCTTATATTTTTCAGGAAGTGGATATTGGTATCCTGGATACAACCATACATGCGATATCAATGAGTTTCCAAGAAGATTTATTGGGATATGTTGACTACGACCCCACTGATATGGACGGCGACACACGAAAGGGGTTCCGCCATGCAGCCTACAGACAATTTGTTTTATAGGAATATGGAAAGTTGGGGCAGGGAAATCGGGTCGTCATACCCAGTTGTGTAGTCTGGAGGATCTGTGACAGGTTTCCCGATCCGTTCGGGACTTATGTCGGATTTAAAATTTCAGATTTGAGAGTGCCTGGAGAACAGGGACAGTAATAACACTAAGTGATGAACAGTGAAGTTGGATTCCATAGTATACATATGCATTTAAATATTGGTATTTCATCAGCTCACTTCATAAACTATGTGTTTGGTTGTAAATATTTTCTAGAAAATTCATCATTAATTTTTCAAATACATTTGTTATATTTTTGTATAAATACAGGGCGACTCAAAATTATGTTACCCTCCAATATTGGAAAAACTTCCTAAAATATTTAACCTTTAGCGTGCTGCCGGCGGACTCGTCCGCCGAAACTAAAATGTCTCTCACAACTGCCGGCGGACCCGTACGCCCGATTTCAAACTTTTAAAAACTTTACTTTTTCGCGCCATTCGTATTGTCCAATTAGATTGCCCGATTTATTCAGTGCCTAACATGACTTCCTGTTGACCTAGAAATGGCGATATTTCGAAAAATAATTCTCAATTCAACAATTTAGACAGTGTTTTAGTCGTTTTAAGTGAACAAATCGTACAAAATGGCGGACAAATACGATCACAACGAAAATGTGGAGGAAATGGACTACGTTTTCGAGCTCTTTAGGCTCTTGGAAGCCGATAATGGTCATCGAAATAGAAACTAGAATATTTTCTGAATTGAAAAATTGAACATTCGATCGCTGCAAATTCAGATTTGGATTCTGACCAGACGAAGAGGCGGAGCGGCGGATTCCGGAGGAGTATTCATGGTATATTTATGCCCAGTCGTGTTAATGTACGAAAAAATTCATGAGAACATTTTTTTCATGAGCCAGGCCACTGTATCTTCCCTTTGTGAAAATTTTATCCAGATTCATTCAGTAGTTATTGAGATATTAATTATTTAGTCCAGGCATATCATTTTTTGCACTCTTTGAAAAATAAGCCAGTTGCGTGGGATATATTTGCTGAAATAAGGCAGCATGGTAAAGGTTAAGGGTGAATTTTTAGGTATTTTTGTTGTAGAGTTCGGTTGATAGAACAGTGGTATGATTATATTGCATCTATGATTTAGTTTCTCATGCACTTATACCATCCATTGAAGGGGGGGGGGGTGTTAAAACTTCAGAGGACTGGGAATCATATTCCCTTAAGAATAATATAAATGGTGTTTTAAAAGGTTTCTTGTGTATGTCAATAATTTCTCAAATTGTGTAAATGGTACACCATGGTACACCATCCTTAATCCTAAGACTTTGATGAATTTCCCATAGAAATCAAAAGGTACAGTTCCAAGCAGATTATGAGATAACAGGAAATTATTGGCATACATCAAACCTATTTACAAAAGCATTTATATTATTTGAAAGCGAATTCGATCAATTATTTTCAGTACTCTGATGTTTAAAAATTGGAAATACCTGGGTATAATCAGTAGATAATCCGCAAAAATGAGAACTATTTTGGGGATTATATGGTGAAATCTTATAGTCTTTGGAATGTTACTGTGGTGGAAGATGGCTGGAATGGGTGCACTGCATGTTTGCCACGTTGATGAATGTGGAGAGATCTTTGACAGCTCAAAGGATTTGAATACTCATAAGGCCAAAGTACATGGAAAAGGAGATTTTATTGTACTCTATGCAATAGAGGCTTCAGTCGGTGCTATGATCTTATCAAAGACCACATGCCAAGAGCACATCCTGGCATTACTACGAAAAAGGTAAAAATTGCGACTCTAAACAGTGAAGAAGATCTGAAGTTACGTGAAAAAGTGTGTGGAAAAGTTGAGAAGAGGGAAGAGGAAGAAAGGAGGAAAGGGGAAGAAGAATACAGGAGGGGAAGAAGAAGACGGGAGGAGAGCGAAGAAAGTTGAGAAGAAAAAAGAAAAAAGAAAAGAAGAAGGAAGAGGAAGAAAGGAGAAAAAATAAAATAACTTTCTTGCCCTACAAGATATGAGTGACACTCTGAAAGCCAGATCTTTCAAGAAAAAACTGCCTGTTGCTTGCTGCTGAGTGGCAAGATCCCTTCTATTGACACATTCTTGGAAGTCGTCACCTGTAGGTTGATGTACCGGGTGAGTGTTTCCACTTTTATTGCAGAAGGTGTCATGATACGGGAGGTTGTGGAATGCCTGATGCTGCTTGCCATTTTAGCAAATAAAGAGCAAGGAAACATTGTTATCAGATACAGACATTGCAGTTATTCTGCTGTGCCATTCTGCAAGGCTTTGTGCTACATTGTAGATGGATACTGGAACGGCTAGGTGACAGACCCCGTTTGACTTCCCTAGAATGTCTCAGAACACTTGGTCTTATACAGAAGGGTTTGACAAGGACATCCTGTCCATAGGTTATGTTTTATTCATCAATACTATCATTTCACAATGTCCGACAATGGGCCAAGGCCATTGGCATTAGTGGCCCATGTTGATTGTTACACATACACATTTATACAATTTCTAAAATAGAGTTAAGGAGGCAAATAAAAATCAGGTAATTTTAGGCTGCTGAACACTCAGCATGACAATACATGTAAGTTACATGTAAGTTACATGTGACATTTCACACCAAATATATCAAGTTAAACATTAGTCTACAATTAAAGAAATAAAGTTGGCAGTTGTTGTGAATATAAGCTTGTTAGTTTCAATTTTATGTTGAGCCACCATATAACAATGTCTCTAGTTTCGAGTGCTAGTTGTTCCCTAAGATCAAGTAAAAGGGGGCAAGAAAAGAATAGGTGTTGGGTTGTCTGAGATCGAAAACCGCACAGGCATTGAGGATTGACATTATTGAATCGATGCTGGAACTTATGGTAACGAAAAATGAAATCACATCTGGTTTTATTAAGCACTATTTCAGCTTGCCTGTCTAAATTCAAGTGGACTGTGTCTATTAGGGTCTTCTTCGGAAATAAATGTTTTTTAAGATTGTATTTAAAAGTGCGCTTTATTGGAATGGTTTTGAGTTGATCAGGTAATATGTCCCTCTCCTATTCAGATATAGAAGAAACTACAGTACCGCGTCTAGTTTTTTCAGATTGTTAAGCAGGTACAATAAAATGTCCATCAGGAACAAATCCAGCCACAACTTAAGTCATACCTACAAAGCTTCACCAGCAGGCAGTAATCCCCAAGAATTGTGTCCCAGAGTCATCAGTGGCAGCCTCCAACAACAGATGTGAGACATATCAAAGTAATGGTCTGTTAATTAATTTGTTGACTAAAGACAATAATGGACAGTCGATCTTCAATCAAGGAGATTGAAACCAAGACGCAGTTGAGTCATGAATCCTCTTCATACCAAAGCATAAGCTCAATCTGAAAAATGTAACTGCTAAGTGGAGCCCCCACAATAAAAAGATAGATGCATGAACTGCACATTATGGTTCGATACATTGATTGTGACGTAAAATTTTTCAGATTCAAGCTGTTCCATGGTATCGAGACAAGTATATTTCAAACAGATGTATATTTCAAACAGATTTCAATCACCTGGAAAATACTTCTTCAGACCGTGACAAGTCTGATGTTTACAAATCCTATTTAAATCCACTATACAAAGTAACCTAGGCCTACCATTTATGTATTATTAAAAAGATGGGCCCCAACTTCCTTGAAGGTACTAAAACAAAACAGAACCTTACTGTCTATCTCCATGATAAATGTATGGAAATATCATCATTTATATCGAATCATTTAAACAGATCACTTCAAATAAGGAAATACAAAAACCAGAGTCATTTAAAAATTATAGCCCTCGTTACACTATCACTTTTGATCTCTCGAGCCATACTATAACCTCTAAAAAGTGTACTCTAAAAATGTATTCCACAGTAAGTGGAAATATCATCAAAATTGTAAGATAGGGCTGTAAAATAAAAACAATTCAGAAATAAACTACTTGCAAGTAAAATAATTATCAATTTCACCATGTCATTTTATATTATAACTTATGCCTCACACTAGCCAAAGCTTGAAAAGTGAAAATTGTATTTGTCAATTGCTGTTTTTAGACATTCTCTTCAAAAGGTCTTGTGTTAAAAGATTCAAAATTGTACATTGCACAGTAATAATATAATGCAATTATGCCAAACACTTGTTACATGGTAAGAAGTGCTAGAACTAATTAACTTTCCCGTGGCAATCTTGCATTCTGGCGACCATGTTTGACAACAAAATCTACAAAAATAGCTGAAGACGTACATGCCATTCACTCTCAAGATATGCGCCCTTCAGGCCGTCGAAAGGGCTGACTTGTTTGGACGACTGGACAGTTGAAGGCTTAGGCTGGTCAACCAGGTGTTGACCTTCGAGGTCAATGACCTAGAATTGGACACAAGTCAGACAGCAGCCATAGAGGTCTGCTTTCAGCTATTTCCACCTGCACATAAGTGTCACTGGCAGCTCGCTGAACAGGCTGTAACTGGAGTACTTAGCTCCGATTTAAATGGCCTGAAGCTGACGTACTCCGTTGCCAGCAGTGTTTTGAATAGGGAGGGGGTGCCAAGACAATGCAAGTGAAAATTGATTTCCTCGTCCCTAGGCCTTTAAAAAATAATGTTTGTTTTCATAATAGTAATACTGTATAATAGTCTGTTCACCTATAGTAATAATATAATAATATAAAAATGATATTGCTATGTTGGTTCTGTTGCGATACTTTCAGTGGTCCTTTAATAACCGCAAAATCTTGTTTTCTTAAAATTCTCAAAATTAAAACTAGCAAAATTACTGTACTGTATTAAATATGCATAGTGTCCCTTTAATTAGGAACTCATTATGTTTCAATTTGATTGTAGACATACATCCACATTACAATTCCAGGATCTCTTTAATGGCACACCAACAGATGGGGAGGATGCGCTTAATGATGTTATTCGAAGACAAGACAACATGTTCGCCGAGCTGTCTCAAGATGCCCTGAGTCTCCCAGAATTAGCGGAGAATCATCCTAGATCATTTGTCATATTGCATGGTGAATAAATAAATACCGGAAAGGAGATCGTCGTCCAGGGGCCGAACACCCACAGCCATCACGTGTTAGGGATCGTAGCAAGGGGCCGAACACCCACCGTAAGGTGTCCCCACAGCCATCACGTGTTAAGGATCGCAGCAAGGGGGCCGAACACCCACCGTGAGGTGTCCCCACAGCCATCATGTGTTAGGGATCGTAGCGAGGGGCCAAACACCCACCGTAAAGTGTCCCCACGCCTTACACTGGGGAGTTAATTTAACTTCTTAACTTAAGTTAACTTCTAGTTTAGCTGAAAGAATAACAAATGTCACTCAGCCTGATGCTTATGTAGGAATGTTGGGAGATAATCACTTTAGCATATTTGCTGAAAACGCATATACATATTTATCAATTCAACAATGGACAGTATACACATTACATTCAAAACTACCACTATGCTTTACCGAAAGTCCAATTACACTCCTTTATCAGCCAGATGCCCTGGGACAGCCTAGACATTATGATGCTCTACTGATTGATAACTTTCAAAATGTGAGTGTGCCAGGAATCAAGAGCAGTTTCAGGAAGAGTAAACTATGTCAAGGATGTGACAACTTTTGTGTCAAATTACTCCAAGGATAACCTTTACAACTTCATCCCCGGGCGCCACCATACCATTCTTTCCTAGATTTGAACATGATCACTTCATGAGAAATCCAGTAGCCTATGGAAGGAAACTTGGACAATTTTCAAAAGAATTGGACTCATGGAAGAATGCTGTCGCTAACTAATTATGATTATAACAATAATGTGTGGTGAAGCAGTTAAGAAAACCATGACATAAATGTATAACATGTCTTTTAGACACTATTGTGAACCTGAATCTAAGGCTAACACATGTGACTGGCCAGTGAGCTTGACCAAAATATATACTTCCAGATCCAAATTGTCAAGGGAACTACTAAGTCGTCATATGACGCGATTACGGATCGATTGTGTTTCCAAGTAATGTCGTCATGTGACGTAGAACGCATTGTCCGCCATTGCTCTCAATTTTGTCTGAACGGGTAAGCGTATTTTAACATTTCTGTCATTTAAAGCCTGGTTTTCAGTATTTATAATCGAATTTCACTTCAACTTGATTGTAGAAATGAATAGAGTTGTAACTTCTTATTTTACTGAATCATTATTCGAGCCAGAAGTGGCGCAAAATCAATCATTATGAACTTGAAGAAATTTAGTTACTCATGGTTCAACGAGTTTTTCAGATGGTTCAAATACTGAATAGCCTAGCATGCTAGTCAACACTGATATATTTAATGTTCTGTAAATGGTTAGTATGATGCTATGCTGGTCGCAAGGAGAGGTATCAAAAGTTCAATGTCTGATAGGAAGCTAAATTAATCTAGTTTTGAGTTTGACCCCCTCCCCCCAAAAACGTGATCATCGCGGACTTTTCACGTGTGGACTTTCGTGGATTTTGGATTTTCATTGAGATATTACCATAACGTGTGTAGGCTACAATGTAGAATTCTTAAAACATGTGACAACAACAGTAAACAGCATTTGCAGAAAACATCAAGTAAACTCTTTATTTTAAAACCATTCAAACAAAGGAATTCTGATCCGAGTCAAAATTGCACAAAAATTGAAATATTAAAATTTGTCTGATAGCAAACTGAAATGGCTTTGACCCCCCCCCCTTCTAGATTTATTTAGTTTTATAGGCTTATCCGTTGACATTGAACCTTGGATGCCTCCCGCCAGACGTATGTCACGAGACATTACCATCTCCATAAGAAGTGAACGATAGTTTTTTAAACTGGAAGGTCAAGGTCGGAACTCAAATGAAAATAGACTGCCCCAAGTCATTTCTTTTTCAGAACAAGAACGCCAACAACAACAAGATCCTATGCATACGACCACGCACACCAATAACAAGTGCAACAACAAATAACACAAACAATTATAAAGGTTATGTCAACAAAGACATATATTACAAATCAGGTGTGAAATCGGCAAAACTTGGGCTCAGTAGACAATAAAAAAGTTTACTGTAGAAGTGTGCATGCTAAGGTGTCAAGGTATGTATCAAATCAAGAGATCAAGAGATCAAAAGACTAAAAGCTAATGTATATTTTGTAACAATAGAGAGGTAAAGCAATACCATTTTTATTACATGAACCACAAACTTAAATCTATACATTTCCGTTTTCGTTCTGTGAACGTGCTACTTTAAAAACGGGGGAAACGTAATTTGTAGGTCTTAAACTTAAAACTGGTTTATTTCTTTTTGCTAGTGGTCTCTGTTTTATTTTCTATTTATGACAAAGTAATAAGAGTGTTTCGACCCTTCCAAGCCGCGGTTTGTGTTGCAAGAAGTACTAATACAATAATATTGTATTTAAAAAACTATTAGTATGAACTGTATGAATACATGAAATACTAGTATCTTCATTCAAAGGTATAAATGTTGTACAAAGACAGGCAGGAAATGTATTGACTAAGGCCACACATATAAGATATGCTTTTATCTCATATTTCCAGGGCACGGTAATAATAACAAAGGTCAAGAAGGATGATGTACATTAGAACTTTCCACAGAGTCCAAATGATGTCACGACAAGATCCACAGATGTCATTCACTAGGGATTTAATTGGACTTTTTGAGATTTGTTGTATATTTTTGGGCTATAAGACGCCACAATATACTGAAATATGTGCTTAAGTTATATGATTGTTTTATGTCACCGTGTAGAGATGGTGACATAATGAAGTTTGTTAGAGTTTATTCGTATATTTAAACTTTTTCTTGGTAATGCAATACTGCATCAAAACACAAAAAAAGATATAGAAATTGTGTTCACAGTTTGAAAATCTGATTTAAAACTCCTTGCAAAATGTAACATAACGTAAAAGAGCACGAAGCGCTATCTATATTGTTCTTGGTAAAAAAGTCATTTACAAAAATAACAATAGAGTTCCTTACTTGTAAGTCACCCTACCCCATCCAGAACAGTATACCAGTAATATAAGTGGCGCTACATACTTCTGGATATGTGACAATATAACCATTTACTTAATAGATTCCACTAAAAGCAACATTTCACTATCACTCCATCTTTTCCGCCCCTTATACCTAACTTCGGGTCTTTGTGGTTTTTCAGTGATTTTTTCACTGGATTATCTTGTTACTCATATGTTTTGATATATCAAAGAAAATTACTGACTCCATGCAATGAATATATCATTTGCGGGTAACTTTAACTTCTGTTTGAAGTCCAACAACGCTAAGAGTATGTGAATACTATAAAAAAAAGCATATTACTTCTTCTGATGACAACTTGGCTACATTCTTATGTGTGTTATTTTATGATATTTGCTATATATTTTGTTTGTAAAAATGCCAGTCATTTCTGTTCGATGGGATTCGCTACACTTTGGCGTTGCCGTTGTTCTGGTTTGAATAAGAGTCATGGCTATCTAATGCAACTACGGTAAAACATGTGTACAGTGAACGCATATCGAGCCAAAACGTGTTCCCAGTTGGTAGATGTTCACTTCATAGAGGCAATTTCATACAGAAGTCAGAGGATTATTTTATAAGAAGAGGTGTTCACTAGAGAAGATATTCATTGATACAGGTTTTACAGTGCAGCACGTTTACCAAGACTTTTTATAATTTTAGTTATGCAAAACGATGGATTTCATGAATTTCAAATAATTACAAATTAAATCTGTATTTGGATCATCTTATATACAGTAATATAATAAGTAATATAATAATTTTATAAGCAATATTTCTGAGATGGACAGTGTCTCATAAGCCATTGTTGGCTTGGGGCTTTTGAATAATTGTACGTATAATTATGTAAAATAATACGCCTGTAACACTTTAATAAATTTTGTTTTGGATTTATATCAATCAGTCCGGAGTAAGTCCAACATACACGTTCGTTTGTTCAATGAATACACAGATTGTAACGTTGGTTCTAATTGGCTGCCAGCTATAATTTTTAATGGCGTAAAAATCATTTTTGACGCCGTACAAAATTGATTTTTTTTTACGCCGTTAATTATTTAGCTGGCAGCCAATTAGAACCAGCGTTACAATCTGTGTATTCATTGAACAAACGAACGTGTATGTTCGACTTAATCCGGACTGATTGATATAAATCCAAAACTCTATTTTTCTGTTACTGTATGTCACATTTATCATTTATATTGGCATTTTTATTTGCCAGACGCATTTGGTTGTATGGAAGACTACAACGTCCCGGGAATTTGATAAGCATCGAGTTTTCATTGTTTTTTCGCAAATGATTAACAATGTTCTGTATGTTCTTAATTTCGAAGGGGTGAAATGAAAAATGGCTGAGACTGAGAGTGAAATTACTGAAAACGTACTTGATGTCATCCAGCTGGGTGTGCAGGCGATAGTCCAGCAGTCCAATGAAACAATAGACCATGCATCAAATTCTAGAGACACATTTGTCAATCAGTAAGCCTTTTTGCGCCTAGGATTTGCGCCATTGATTTGATTATTCCAAAATCGTTTTTTGCGCCGGTTCCTGGTGAATCGTGGAACAGAACACTTGTTGAGTTTCATGACTCATTATATCTTGGTCACATACTAGTATTTTTGGAAATGAAATTATTGGTTCTTTGATTAGACCCTAATTGATAATACTAAATAAGGGGTTTTCAATAGTTTCATGACATCCGCATTACATTTAAACTTTGGTGCCAAAAGCTTTGCAATCTGAGACAAGTAAAAGGACAGGTGGCGGTAAACCCCTGTTTTAGCCCCCTACAAAACAAGTATATATTGACATGGAATTGAAGAAGAAGTATGACTCATTACTAAAAATGTGATTTCTAAGAGTTTTGACATTTGACCTTGACACTAGGGTGGTTTCTTTGAGAGTTGCCATTTTTGTCAAAATTTTACTGTTTCTAATCCAAGAAATGAAAGCAATTGGCTTTATTTTGATTGTGACTGATAATAAGACTTGTGAATGGAAATAAAATGTGTATCATATATTAAATTCTATATAATGATAAGTTTTGATATTATATTGATGGTAACCTTGTGTGTACCCATATTCAGACAGCCTTGTGATAGGGGTTCTTACTGCCAATTTTTCAAAGAAACAGAAAACGTATGTCACTTTTTGAAATTGCACATCGCAAGAACAAAGCTTTATCTACAACTTGCATTGGTCTTAAAAGTAAATGGAAGAATGAGTTTTTCAGAAAACGTGGACCAATAGTCTGTTAAATGGACCTGTTCTTTTAAATGTTTGCAACTTGCTCTACTTTGAATCTAAAAAATAAGCAATCAAAGGACCAGTTAAAATAGAGACAATTATACAATTATATTTTGATGCTTTTCTGACATGTTATTTTCGAAAAATATCAATATGGCTGAAACACCCTAAATTACAAAAGGCCACAGCTTTGCTGCACATTATACATACCGGATTTTCTCGCATATAAGCCCTGGGCGTATAACTGAAAGAAGGGGTCATTTCGTCTGTTATTTTACCGCTTATTTTTCGCCCATGGGCTAGGGCATATAAGTGTACTACTTTCGATTTTTGGCCCAGTGGGCGTAAAGGTGAGAAGAGCTGATGAGCATCAGCCATCTTCCTCAAAGATTTCCGTACCTACTATTGTAGTCCTACCGCATGTTTTGTAAGAATTATAAAGGAAATGTCACCTACAACCTTGGACTTAATGTTGAAACAAAATAACAACAGAACGATCCACCACTGCCACTTACGGCACAGCGTTGAACTTAATGTTGAAACAAAGTAACAAAAGAACGATCTGCCAGTGACAAAATACTCTTGAATTTATTGAAAAAAATCAATAAATAGTCACTTTTTATAGGCCCATGGGCGTATAAGCGTACTACATTAGATTTTTGGCCCATGGGCCTAAATTTAGGGGGCGTATATGCGAGAAAATTCGGTAACTATCTGATCATATACAGTAAAACCTGTCTAATCTGAACACCCAGCATGGAACCAGCCAAAAGCGTTCAAATTGGCAGGTGTTCAAATTTCGAGGATTTTGTTGGTTGGGGGGGGGGGTTTCATTGTTTAGTCCACTACATTGAACACTTAATCCTAAGCTTGAAAAAGTTCTTCATTGTTGTTTGTTTCTTGGCACTTTTAGCATTAGCAATATTTGAGTAGATATCCTATTCAAGTAAAAAGAGTTTTTCATGAGTGTTCATCTGAGATGATATATAATCCTTCAAAATATCAAGGGCATTCAGGATGTCAGATGTGTGCCTTTTTAGGAGGCTTTTTAGTGATATGATATTACGAAGTTGAATTTTTATTCTTTCTCCTGATAAAATCTTGTCTGCAATTTAAATACATATATTATCATATCTTTTAATAAAATTAGATACAATAACAAAAAAATAAGAATGTGTTTGGTGCAGTAGGAGTTTTTATTATGTAACATTATGTAATATTATGTAACATTACGTCACAAGTTATTAAATATTAATAACTAACCCCAAAACCTCTAAAAGATTACTTCAGATGATCTTTCCTTACATAAAAAACGCTCAGAAACACTTGTCAATAAATCAGAAACCCTAACATTTTTGAAAAAACATACAATTACCATTAAACCATTATCGGTAAGATTCTCTTTAAGTGATGCAAACATATAGAAATGGAAACTTATTGACTCAATTAATATGCATGAAACAGATGCAAGGTACATGTGAAGAAGAGATTCTTCATATTTATTTTCAACCATCTAAAAGTAAATGAGCATGAAAAAGAACTTGTAATCTTGAGTTTAACACATTAATATCAAAATGTTTCTCATTTATTATAAATTTTGGAGTTAAAAACTCCTTTAACTATGATTTTTCAGTCATAAGACCAATTCAATAATGGCATTAACAATTGTGCTTGTCACATAAAATAAAATGAAATGTTAAAACATATTTTCAAACTTTGAATTGGGCCTGGAAATTAGCATTTGTTAATGTTTTAACTTAATTACGATGACCACAAAGAACTATTACTAGATTTGAGAGGCATTTGCTGGAAGGTCGCGAATGGGAATTTGAGAAAGTATGCCCAACTATCATTAACAAGGGACTTTCTGGAAGAAAATTGTTGGGCCTCCATGAAAAAGAACTGGCTTTATTTGAGACACTTGTGGCATCCAGGAAAGCATACCTAGATGTTTATTTGTCACATGAGCCATAGAGCCAATCTGGCAAGATGTTGTCGCACAAGCAGTTGAGAAAGAAGCTTATTCGAACTTTCAGGCAAATATTTTTTAGAAATGGTAATCTACTTACTGCACTCCCGGTTCATTTAGCGAGTTTTAACGCAAAAAAATGAATGATGACTATGAAGTTAGTAGAAGTGAAATGAGAGACCTAAACAGACAAATGGAAGAAATGAAGCTTGATTGGTTTGGACAATCATTCTTTCTTTCATATTATCTCTGGTGTTGAATTATCTTAAGACTTATCTTGTGTTCGATACCTTTAGCCTATACCCCTTTTATCCATCATGGATGCAAGTATAATTGTTTGTTTTTTGATGGCCCTTACTCCTGGAATACTTTAACAGTTATTTCCAAACAAGGTAAACATTTGGAATGGTCGTGATGTTTACAACATGTTCTGTACTCATGAATTTGAATTATTCCAATGCACGGGAAAAACACTTGCTACATTTAATGATATGTTTTTACATTATTTACTGTCCGTTCACTCAGCTGTTCTCTATACACACCTTCCTCAACTTGAAACCTGACATTTCAATTCATTAGCAAACTTGAATAACTGGAGTGATTCACAGAAAGTCAGTGCATTGCAAGTATGTCTGGAAGGAAGGTGCTGGAACAACTAGGAGACCATACTCCAAGTATAGCAGTAGTAACCTAAAATAGGTCAGACATTCGAAGTAAGGAAGAAAGAGTTCTTGGATGAATTTAATAAGAATAAGGCTAACTTCAATATGACGGATATAGTGTTGAAGGATGAGCAGCTGGAAATAGCTTATCAATGTTACGGGATATGGAAAAAACTATGCCTTTAGCTCAAATTGTTGATAATGATCTGGGAGGCTGAATTGTCGAGGCTAAGCAGTTCAGTCTCAGACTTGCCAAGAAACATCTTAGCGCGTCAGGTAGGCTCCTCTTGTGATCAGGTTGATATGGCCAACCATCACCTCTGTGTACCCAAGTGCAGAACTGTTCTTGTTTGACCCTCTAACACATTATCTGACAGGATTCGCAGATTTCCTGAAAAAATAAAAGGATTGTCCTGTCTATGTACCATCTGTGCAATTAAAAATGTCCAAAGCCAGGCTAAAAATATGCCCATCTATAGTATGTGCAGGTCTGTACACTTACTCAGAAATTCCTACAGCATATACTTCGAGGCATATATGATTATTTACAAAGTAAATAGTTTTTAATAGCATAGTGACATCTCTATTATCTAACTATAACTGATTATTAGCGCATGCGTATATTCATTCGATTTACACGTAGACATAGTTGAGTAAAGCTTTTTAGTTTAATCAATGTTCAGAGTGAGTTCTACTTTTAACCAATCAACACTTGTATAACTTCAAGCTTGGTGATTAGTATGTGGAATTTATAACCTTTAAGTTTTGTTCCATGACCTATTTTCTTGCTTTTTTCACTATTTAACTTACTATAAGAAACCTTTTTTACACGATCCCTTTGATACTGAGCACCAAGTGCTTTTGTGGATGTTGTTCGGTGGTTGGTGTTCAGCAGTCAGTGTTTGGACATCAGCATCTGTTACAAATGGCAGGTTGATAACATTTTGCATGTTCAGGCCCTTTTGGTTAGTTATCCAAACAAATAAGCGTAAAATACAATAGGTATTTCAGAGTAAAATATTATTATAAGTTCAGTTGTTTTGAAAGTTGCATACACAATACTTTTTCATTTACATGCAATACAGTGAGTGATGACATCATAGTGAACCATGTTAATTAACAAATAGGCAATTATGTTTCTGCATGGAGTAAATGCATATAATTAAAATATGTATCTAAGCTCAGTGAACTTGGACTTACTGTCTGGCCAAAAACTGTTTTGAAAACTGTGGATACATGTATATGGCTAAAACACAGAATTCTCAGGTAAAAGATTATATAAATGATACTCATACAAACTTTCTTTCTTCCATTTCTAATCATCAATGTAAGGGACACCTGCCAATATTTGAGCAAACTGTTGATAGACATTAATGAAAGATGAAACCTTCAAATCGTCGAATAAATCATTAATCACTGCCAAAAAGGAGCTCAAACAAAATGGACAAGGATTCTTCGAACATTACCCTGAGATAGGTAAAGAGGACTTGGAAAAGCTCATCAGTTCCATGTACATGGATGTCAATACCCCCATGGGTTTAATTGTTCAACAAGGTGAGTAAACGTAAAGTCAAATAGGCCCTAGGTTTCTATCATTCTTGGTGTGTATCGTCAAAAATAAGTGGATTTACATTAATGATAGGCATACATTGCGTAGGATCATTTGTATCATTCATTATATTGTTGAATTTGTAATCATCATATGATGATCATTTCTATCATCATTTCATAATCTTATTCAATTGTAGGTTCTGAATTCAATCGTGTTAACTGTAGAATTAGATTAGATTTTTTTAGCCTTGTGACGTCATAACATTTGCCTATTTTTGCAGATTAGGTCAAAATATAAAATAATATGTGCAATTCTCTTTCATTTTGATATACTGTATGATAGTATATTTGTATATTATTCTGTTTGACTTAAGTTTCATGACTGATGTGTTCAATTTTATTTGTTAATGCAGATGAATAATGGATTGTGAACCAGAACTGTTGCTAATTACAACATTAGCTGCCTCTACAATAATTTTGAGCACCTGTCTGCTCTACCATTGTTGCACAGGTAAACTGATGTTTATCATGCAATTAAACCTGTGTTAGTAAACACCTTTCTAGTGAACTTTTTTGCAAAAAGTTTCTATTTTTGACTCGCACCTTAATTAAGATACATCCGTATGTTCAGAATTTTTTGTAATTTTAAAAACTAGGTTAATGAATTTTCTATGTTCATACATTAGCCTTCAACTTAAAATCTATGAGTTTGTAATTTAGAGCACTTGTTCTAATGTTCTGTCAGATGAAAAATGCTGTTGATTAATTTGGAGAGAATTGGTGATAGAGTTGGGGCTGCCATTTTTATCATTCTATTGCTAGATCTTTAGAATGAATCTTTTCCTAATCTCAATCCACCTATAGCGGTCCATTTTCAGATAACTCTTATCTGATTTCAATGTAATTCAGATACATCTAGGGGAACCTACCTAAAACAAAAACGCAATGCAATTAAGGTTTATTTAAACAGTTCTGGTACACAGTCTGCACTTTGTTTCACCGTTCCCAAAACTGACCCAGACCGAGTTGTAACAGCTGACGACTCACACATCTGTTTTCACTGAGTCAGATATTCTTGGGACTCCCATTTTGTCAGACTCAGACGAGCAAAATAAGATAGAAAATGTGTAAAAATCTCTATATTTGAGAAAGTAGATAAAGGCGATGAACAGACAATTGATCTGTACCTTTAAGGACCAAGCGAAAAATTCATGATAGTCGTATATCACCAAATATGATAACCATACACATTATATAAGATAACCTGTAAATCTGTGATTATTGTTTGCTGTAGTATTGGTTTAATTTTACATGCACAATGTAAAATGTTTTTCTTTTTATATTTTTCAGGAAGTAAGGATCCTCAGCATACACATCAGTATCCTTGAATGTAAGTTTTTCTATTTTTACTTTATTCTTTATCATGCTTAACAAGAAAAACTGTTAACCCAGAATATTTCACTTCATATGCAGTATTTCACAAATAATATTCTCGGTTGGCAGTACTATCAGATGAGATTAACTCTGGTCAATTTAATTTAATTTGACACTTAATAGCACGTTTGAAGGGATTGGCGTTGCCGTTATCTAGTTTTAACTGATTGTAGGGTTAACATTCATTTCAGAATCTGTTTCTAACAATTGGGCTGTCATGCCTGTCTATTGAGTTGTTGTGTCTGCATTATTGGGGTTGTTGTCTGTATTATTGGGGTTGTTGTCTGTATTATTGGGGTTGTTGTCTGTATTATTGGGGTTGTTGTCTGTATTATTGGGGCTGTTGTCTGTATTATTGGGGTTGTTGTCTGTATTATTGGGGTTGTAGTCTGTATTATTGGGGTTGCAATAGCTCTAGCAATTATATCTGATTGTAAGGCTAACATACTTAAAAATCTGTTCTAATGGGGCTGTAATGTCTGTCTCTATGGAGTTATGTCTGCATTATTGGGGTTGTTTATGTCTGCATTATTGGGGTTGTAATAGCTCTAGTAATTATATCTGATTGTAGGGCTAACATACTTAAAAATCTGTTCTAATGGGGCTGTAATGTCTGTCTCTATGGAGTTGTTATGTCTGCATTATTGGTTTTGTTGTCTGTATTATTGGGGTTGTAATAGCTCTAGTAATTATATCTGATTGTAGGGCTAAATTTTATTTTATGTTGTGACCTTGTTTATGTTTATTCTATTGATTTAACAATGTAATTAGTTTATATGAAATCAGATTTGAAATCGGGAATAAAAGATACATACATCTTTTGCAAATTCCTGAAGAAACAAAAGGATTACAGGTTTGATGAGAATAAACTCATTAAATTGTACATTTTAAACCTAGTAGTGTGATTTGAAACCTGGGACAATAAATAAAATCGAAACAAACTAAAACTATCTTAGGAAAGCAAAGAAACCACAAAACCAATGAGTGGCAAAAGAAATGCAACTTTTAAAATCTTATGTGGACTCTGCAATAGCAGAAACAATGGCATCACCCAATATGCGTGGCTGTGTACCCTTGATGTAGCCGGTCTCACGCTTTTCAATGCCAGACGTGGTGAGGAGAGATCCTGACTTACAAATGAAGAATGGATAGATGCAATGGGAGCGACTTCACTGTCTAATGATGAAGTATGGATAATTTTAGTTAAGTATGGATAATTTTAGTTAGGTATGAATGTGGAAAAGCAAATGAATGGATGTAACCATAAATTTGATACGAAATAGCTCATGAAATATCCTTTGCTTGTATATAGTCCACATCAGAATGTGGTATACTTGTCTTCCATGTGCTCTTTTCTGAACCAGTGGATCTCAAACTAGCGTGCAAGGTCCAGTTTAACATGGCACAACATCATCATATTACACTGGACACACTCATCAAGATTTGTGAGTCTCAATTAGTAAATAATGGAAAACTGAGGCATGAAACTGTTGCCATAAAACATTTAATATTGCCAAAGATGGAATCTAAGTTAATTCTCAAAATAGGGCAACCCGGATCAATAATGAGTTATGTGACGTTGGTATTCCCTAGAATGTCTGACAACACTTGTCTTATACAGAAGGGTTTTGACAAGGACACCTTGTCCATCAGGAATAATTGTATTGGTGCCAACTGACACAAGTAATGAAGACCATAATGAACTGTGAGTACAGTCAATCAAAAAACAATATCCTTAGATCTAATTAAATATGTAACAGAATGAATAAATCAGGATGATTGTTCCAAAAGTAACAGGACTGGTGCTAGCATTTTGTCGAATATGCACCAATCGTCTTCAAAATTTTACATAATGTACTTCCGTGTATTGTAACTAAGACTGCAAAGTTTTGACAAAAATTATGAAACTGGGGTAGAATTATGGTTGCTATGGTAACATGACATCACGATACCCGGGGCAACATTCCACGCAGAAAGTTACAGAGATTTTAAGCATTTTGTACATCCCATAGCAAAGTTAGAATCCAACAACTGGTGGGAATTACATTTGCTAAATACATTATTTGATATTCCTATGTATCCTCTACTTTGAAAAGTAGGGTCCTCTTTGGTCAGTCCAAGAGTAACACTCAGTATCCATGACTCAACATGAGTGAACCCATTTGATGACATGCCACGCAGGGTCGATTGGACAATTTGGAGAAGGTCATTCTCATATTTAAAGGTCTTACAGCACTGATTAGCATTCCATTCCCCATATAAAAGTAAAAATTAGATATTGCATGATCAGAAGAGTATGATGCATGGTCTTAGACCTCAAGACCTAGCTCCGCTATAGCTGCAGTGGTCTTTAGTGCTGACTTGTGGGCAGATGCCTTATCAAGGTGGATGACTGGCTTCAAATTGGGTATTTTCAAAAACTCAACAGTGAATTGTGCAGACTGTTATACATAATGATATTTCAGGAAATTGAATAAATATTATTATTATTATGAAATCATACTTGAATCTGAGTTGTATAGCGACCCCATAACTATAAAGCAACTAATAAAACAAACAAGAAATTTTGTATTGTAATAGGCGAATTAGATACTTTCTTCAGTCATATAAAAATGTTAGATATTACATTTTCATGAAAAAGTTGCCCCGGGTATTGTGATGTCACGTTACTATAGTAACCATAACTTTACCCGGATTTTATCATTTTTTCTGAAACTTTACAATTTTAGTTGCACTTCTTCAAAGTACAATTTGTAAAAATTTGAACACACTTGGTGCAGAATTGACAAAATGCCAGCACCAGTCCTGTTACTTTTGGAACACCCTGTAAGTTGTAATTTGTGTTCAAATTGTAGAAATAACCCTTTATATGAGGTTGTGTTGCAAATAAAACAAGAATTCAATTGGACATGCAGAGATGCATTGCCATGATATGTGCATCAGAGGGTATGTTTTTGTTATTTAAATCTATAGTAGGATTTTGAAACTAGATAATTTATTGATGTACTGATTTACATGCAAAACATATTGGGAGCAAAATCATATAATATATTATAGCTGTTGCAAACAATGTTCATGCCAATGACATCAGAACTGTATCCACTCTTGGTCATTGTAAAACAAGCTCAAGAGCTGGTGTGCTCCTATCAGAAGGGGGACATAAGGATGCTACTCCATTCTTTCCAAGCAGCAGCTGGTTAAACACAGCAGTGACACAGATGTTGAAGTATTTTGTGTCCCCACATAAGTAGTATATAATCAACATGATTATATAATAAACCGAGAGGAAGGCTGATTTACTTCAGCCACATGTGCATCTTAGTTTGATAGAACAATTCAAAGGCACACCTATGCCCATTCCAAGCAGAATTGTGAATTTTAGTGTCAATGCTATATGGTAATCATTAATCTAAATGATATAACAAAGGAGGCTGATGTCAAAAAAGCTCAGTTGAACTGTAGCTACATGATACCATTTTTCTTCAGTCATTCTAATCATTCCAAGTACTTCATATTATATTACCTCACAAGAGAATCAAGCTATGGCATTCCAGAATGTTAAAGCAGACCATTGGAAAACATGGCAATCGAACAAACAGGGTATAAATTCCCATACACAAATTATCGCCTGTGCAGTGTCGAGGGAAAATAAATTGCCTTATGCTAGAATTAGTGGCCAATTGATAATGCGCCAGACCAAACACACAGTTTGACGGTTGTTAAAGCCCCGAAAAAGGACCTCTTCAGGGAATACCTCTCCCCTAAGGGGAAATCTATGAAGCAATAAAGTTTAGAAGTTCAAACAGATTTGAGCATCATTGGTAGCATACAAAATGGTGGCTTATAATCAAAAGTATGTGGTTAATAATTTAGAAGAAAATATTCAACTCACTGATTAGTCTTAGAAAAATTTGAACTTTTATTTGGCAAATTTAGCGCTACAACATCCAAAATGTCTAAGCAACCAGCTTGGAAAGTGATTACTAACAAGGTCTATATGTTAGGATACCCCCAAAGAAAAATAGATCTTCACTCCAAACGCTTTTAACCTTTTCACTTCACTCCAAACCAATATGCATTTTTAACTGTGGACCCTGATGGTAGACCTTATAGGACCCCTGACCCAAACACCCAACGGCATGAGAAGGAAGTTCTGGTCAAATATCATTGGGATCACATTCATAGGCTAACGCTGTTGGTGGGGACACTCATTGGAAATCACTGACATGGCTGCCGATGAAGGAATAACCATTCTTGTTCGACCATCTCACACCACCCAATACCTGCAGCAACTGGACAAGACATGCTTTTTTAATATTAATATGCTTCTTACTATAAAATTACAAAACATTGAGTATTATTAATGTAGTTTAAATTGATACCCTGTGCTTGTTGGAAACATGAGGTATATTTGAACCAAAGATGATAATGAGCTTCTCTACCTCAGGGGGCAGCAATGTCTATTCCAATCAGTACATTTAGGCTTTTGTAAAGTTCAAAAACGTAAACAGTTCACAAAGTACATGGTCCTATGTCATAATTGTTTACTCTATTTTTCAGGTAGCAGCCCCTACTGAGTTATAACTTAAAACGTAAGTCAGTCTCAGTCATAAACAAAATATTCTTGAGACATTTAGATATAGGTCTACTTAGATATAATAATAATCTATCAAATCTGTATTTGTCATTTGATTTGAAGACAACCTAAATGTTTATCCAAGCAGTTTTGAGATAAATGGATGGAACAGAAAAATTCAAGAGTTAAGGTTCATGCTTTACATTCAATTTGATCTAAATGTCAGAAACTGATTCATGCTGACTTATCATATAATCGTTAATCTCAGTCATCAGTATTTTGAATCTGCATTCACGAGATGATACTAGGTAAACAACTGATGAGGTTTCCACATTCTTTTCACTATCAGGTGGCACAGTATTTAAATAAAGGTCACAAATTAATTCTCTCATCGTTAATCTCACTCCATTACTCATTTTAAATCACACCCTCCTTCCTGTATATTAAACTTGTGTTCATAACTGTTTATTTCTATTTTTCAGATAGCAGCCAGTCATTACTGACTCAGAAAAGAACATAAACAACAAACAAATAGTAAGTATTTCCATTAAATGGCATTTCTAGATTCCTTTAAAAAAATCTTATGCAGTTGTGTCTTTGAATTATGAAATATTTTGAGTATTGTGTTCGGCTGAAAAAATTGAATAATATTATCAGCCAAATATTTCTAGAATCATTACATGGTGCAACTGAAGTGATACTGATTTCTTCTGCATCCGACCATTGGAGATATAGCAAAAAATCTTTTAAAATTAAATATTCACTTGATATCTAGATTTTGATTTGAGTTTGATACTTAAAGAATTGAGAATATGTACAGTAAATTTAACTATAGGGAAATGTTGAGTAAAAGAAAAAATACTATAATACTTGATATTTCACTTTTCATAACTTTATACAACTTTATTTTCAGACAACAAAAATCTATCTGTAACAGAACAAACTAAGTATATACATAAAGAAGTTGTTCATGAAATGACCTTTTCAAATTCCATATGAATTTCAACAAAGTTTTATCCCAAGAAATAATGAAAAGAGTCAACAGTACAACCTATCTAATATCTCAAGTTGTACACATTTGGTACATATATATAGGGTCATTTAACATTAAGTCAAATGGTCTTGGAACTAAGAAAGGTTTTCCTCTTACTACAAAGCAGTTCCATTTCACTGATTTAACTGAATATTATGTTAGAACAAGATAAATGCTGATTATGCTTGTTCAATGTTTGAAAGATCTATAGCGACCTAGAAGCTGCTAAAGCCCAACGTCTGTATTACCCTTATCCCTGAGGCATAGAAGATTACACCACATGACATAACAAATGACCTAGTAATCAAAAAAAGGTTACTAGGTCATTTGTTACACAATTAATTCTTCCATTGCCTTTTGTTTTATTATGACGTCACATGTATGCTGTAGTTATATGTCTATTGAGCAGAGCTCCTTTGTGTTTATGCATCAGCATATAAAATTTCAAGGCTATCAGCTGGGGTTGGCCGCCGAGGAAGCCCCAACTCCATCCAGAACTCCCAAGTTGGGACGAGGACAGGCGCTACTAGCTCTTGTGACACAGAATGGCGGTGACCGCTTGCCCGGCCGGCAAGTATCCCATGCTTAAGCATATGATATCGATAATACACAACTTTTTCACAGGATAAACATAGCCAGGATTTGCAAGGAGGAGGGGGGCATGTTTTGAAAAAAAATTCAAGGGGGTCCATTTTTGACAACTTTGGAAAAATAGCAATATAAAAAATAACATAAAGTGCTCAAAAACAGCATGGATTTGGCCAGGGTGGGGTGGTTCACTCACAACACCCTCCCCCACCCCCACCCCTCACCCCCCCCCCCCCTCCCCTCCCCCCCACCCCCTCCCAGCTATGGGCCTGACAAACACTACAGACTGCATCTTTAATATAACATTTGTTCAACTTACAGCGCAGAGAGGACTTCATATTATGTACGCATACAAAAAGCATTGGAGAACCCGGAAAGGTATAATTCAAAAATAATACTTTTATTGAACAATATGCTTGAATTTGAATGCACTGAGAAAGATGACTCAATAATTTATATATAATGTGGCAACAGGTCTGTGGCAAAAATCAAAAATCACCTCTGGCAAAAATAGTGTTTACAAAAATTAGGCAGGCACATTGCTGGATCGAGACAGGGGCCATGCCAAAGAAACGTGTGATATACTTGAAGTGTAATTGATTTCTGATGAGACTGTCTAACTGACATGCAGAAGGTCAGATTCCTCTTTCACATTTTTAAAGATTATTTTACATTATTTACAGATACATGTCACTTATAATTAATGCTATGGATCAAATAAAAACTTCCATCTCTCGTTTCTTAGAACCAACAGGTACAACTGGCAAGTGAACAAAGCAATGTTTGAGTGACATGAACAATATTTTTTTATTTTTTGCAAAAAATTGCAATTATTACTGAAAATATTATGGCAACTATAAAAAATGATTAGTAAAATACAATGAAATGACACTTGAATTTGTAGCATAATTGTATTATGATATTATTTTATAATATAGAAATAAAAGATGAAGAGACACTGATCCCAAATAAGATTAATGACAGTATAAATATCACTGACTCCTTGTTGCAGACTCATGGTACGTACAGGTACATGTAGGTGTAGTAATTATTATTGATGGATTAAAACATTAAATAATAATTATGAACCATGGAATATATACACCCCCTGGGGTGTCTTTTTATATTATAGTCATGTATATTGCATGATAGAATTTTGAATTGAATTGAATTGAAAATTAAATAAATAAGGGTTATAACATGGGAGTTTTGTAAGGAGAGACTATACCAAGGTACTGTATGCATATCTCATCAAGGGACAGGGGAAAATCTAATTATCCTTACTAATTTGAAATTGTTGGAGTACTTGAGGCATTGCCATTACTAAATTACTAAATATCATTGACCAGTTAAGATACAGAGAGGTTAAAATGAATATTTAGCCTCAGAGATAAAGGAGTTGTGTGTTAAATCACACCCGGTGATCGTAGAATTGGGACGGAGGGGGGGAGCAGGCAATTTCTGCTAGAAATTTCAACAAATCTGGAAGATTTATTTTTTAAAGAAGAAGTTTACTATTGAATTGCTAAATAAATAGGCTCACGGTATTGTAAAATATGTAAGGTATTCTAGGATTTTTTTTCAACCGATACTCTTTTAGGGTATAAGATCTATTAAAAAAGGCGCAACGCACCAACATGCAAAAGTCAATGTTGTCGCTATAAATGAAGCAACAATGGTGTACATGACCTGTAATAAATACTTGTAAGTGACATTATCGTCACAAAATTAATGTTATTGCTGACTTTGTAAAATAAGTTTCCATAGGTGAAATAAAAAATAATCGAAAATAATTTTGGGATGGAGGGGGGAGCAATATGTATTAAGACATGATACATATTGCTCCCCCCCTCCGTCCCATAATTATTTTCGATTATTTTTTATTTTACGTATTGAAACTTATTTTATAAATTCAGCAATGGCATTAATTTAGTTATGATATCGTCACTTACAAGTATTTAATACAGGTCGTGTAGACCATTGTTGCTTGATTTATAGCTAAAACGTTGATTTGTGTCTGTTGGTTGCCTCGCGCCTTTTTTAATAGATCTCATATCTTAGATGCCTATCATTTCAGAAAAAATCCCAGAAGACCTAACATATTTTACCATACCGTGCGCCTATCAATTCAGCAATTCAATAGTAAACTTTTTCTTGAAAAAATAAATCTCTCAGATTTGTTGAATTTTCTTGCAGAAATTGCCTGCTCCCCCCCTCCGTCCCATTTTCACGATCACCGGGTGTGTAAATGTCATTTAGTTAAAAAAGTAGAATAGTTAGGGCATAAAAATATGAATATCAGTTTGTAGGATTTATCAGGAATGGGCCCAAAATCAAATCATGTAGTGCATTTTAAATTTAGTTTTAATATTAATTAACATTGCTGTTGTGTTAATGTATCTTTCAGTTACAAGTGAACAAGCTATGGCAGCTGTAGGTGCACAGGATGGTTACCCACTGGATAAATTAGGTGAGCAAAATAAATAATATTACAGGGTGACCCAAAAAAAATGCAACCCTCCATTTCTTCAATATTTTTCTTAAATGGAGGTAAATTGCTCTGAGATTTGGCACACAAGGACTCCATTCAATGTGGGATCCTCTGGATTTCACTTCTTACATAATTGATGGAAACTCCTTATTTTATCAAATTGCCCCTATGCCAAACACATTTGAAGAAGTTTCTCAATCCATATTCAACAGCCTTCCAAAAAGTAGAACAGTTCATTTTGTGACAGACACTTACAAGAATGACTCTCTTAAGGCAAGTGAATGCTTCAAGATATTTTGTGATAATTAGTCATACTTTTGTACAGTATATCATGATATTGTCCAAAAGGAGCATAACCTCAATGTGTTTATTTTCATTTTAGATAGTCTTAAACAGTCCAAGGGAAACATTACAGATGAGGTCATCTTAAGACACGGACAGATGACTGGTGCAACTAAAGACCTATTGGAAAATATGTATTTCAAAAATATTGTGTACATCAAAAACAAAGATAGTTTTCAAGTACAGTATGACTAACTTTGTAAATCAATACTTCAAAGATGATTTGGTTTCATACAAGCACTCAAGAAGCCACACATCTTTTCCAGAGAATATTAATAAATCAGGATACAAATAATTAGATATTGAACTAGGTCCTTCAAATGACAATGACACTTCAAATGATTGGGTTGCCAAGGGTCACACGACCAGCCTAAAAGGTACTTAAATACAAAAAATTATAAATATATAGGGGTTAGAAACACATGACACATTCAGACAATAAATAGGAATTAAAATGCCAGACTTGGTGCGCAATAACACTTTGTGAAATCCATAGTACAGAAATGTACATAATATAAAGCCTTTGCAAAAATTACATCAAGTGAGATGAAATAGTGCATTGCATGTATTGTTAACGTTGTAGCCATGACCAGTATCAATTGCTATTGGAGTTTGGAGCAAGTGGACACAAATATCAAAACTATGTTCCCTTCACATATCAGACAGTAGAGTAGTAACATTGAAATAAACCAACGGATAAATGAACATATCCATTGACACCATTTTGGTTTTATGGGCAACTAGAATTGTGTGAGGAGCTCTCACAAATTAACAATGATAAGGATTTTCCAACAGTTTCGTGCAGGCCTCCCAAGAGGGACCTCTCAAGACCTCTACCTATAAAACTGAATGTCTGTAGGAACTGTATAGTTTATAGTTAGCACCAGATTGAACGCAAGACCACTTGGATGTGTTAAACGTCTATGGCAGACATTTCTATTAAGTCATCATGGTAAACCTAGGCCAGATAAAGGCACAACATCAAATGCAAAGAAGTTTCAAGAGACTCTGTTTACAAGTCGTTGTGTTATGCCTTTATGAGAGAAATTCATTGGGTCTAATACCAAGAACCCTGGTGGGATAAACCTCCTTCTTTATTTAGGTCATGATTCAGTCACAGTTTCAATCCAGTCAAATATTATTGAAGAGGGGTTTTACTGGCATGACAACAATGGTCCACCTCCACAGAGCTAATATTACAGAAGATACAATAGATTAAGCCTTCTCCATGGCAACACAACTACCCCAGGCTCACTAATCCCTAGACTATTCCCCATGTGACTAAATTCTTGCAAAGATCTTGCTACGGAGATTCCATTTGGACAGCAATAAAGCTATCATCAAAGCTTTCAATGGCAGTTTGAAGTCATTGAATGGTGACATGTTTAAGGACAGAGTGAAACACTGCCTCAACTTGATTGAGTTTGGTGGTGATTAATTTGAAGGACTATGAGTTAAAATGTAGTTTTACATTTGGTATATTTGAAGGTATTACAACATGTAGAAAAACAACAAATCGTCTTGAAACGTGACTTAAAACAGGGTGCCCCACCAACCCAAAGCAACTGTCACCATAGCAAGAGCAATAACAATAGAATTGAGGGCGAAAGTAACTAACGCCTGCCGGCTTCTGGATTAACCCTCTATGGGAACAAGAAGCCCCAGAATGGCTGGACAGCAGAAT